>OX451739.1:460985387-461325387 GCA_948472305.1 Vicia faba | reverse complement strand
CGTTGTTGTTGTTGTTGTTGTTTATTTGACGTTGTTGTTGTTGTTGTTTATTTGATGTTGTTTTAGTTGCTGTTGTTTATTTGACGTTGTTGTTGTTTATTTGACGTTGTTGTTGTTGTTGACATAGTTGTTGTTGTTGTTGACATAGTTGTTGTTGTTGTTTATTTGACGTTGTTGTTGTTGACATTGTTGTTGTTGTTTATTTGACGTTGTTGTTGTTGTTTAATTGACTTTGTTGTTGTTGTTGTTTATTTGACGTTGTTGTTGTTGTTGACATTGTTGTTGTTGTTTATTTGACGTTGTTGTTGTTTATTTGACATTGTTGTTGTTGTTGACGTTGTTGTTGTTGTTGTTGTTTATTTGACATTGTTGTTGTTGTTGTTGTTGACGTTGTTGGTGTTGTTGTTTATTTGAAGTTGTTGTTGTTGTTGTTGTTGTTTATTTGACGTTGTTTTAGTTGTTGTTGTTTATTTGACGTTGTTTTTTGTTGTTTATTTGACGTTGTTGTTGTTGACATTGTTGCTGTTGTTGTTTATTTGACGTTGTTGTTGTTGTTGTTGTTATTTATTTGACGTAGCTGTTGTTGTTTAGGTTGTTGTTGTTATTGTTTATTTGACATTTTTGTTGTTGTTGATGTTGTTGTTGTTGTTGTTTTTTATTTGACGTTGTTGTTGTTGTTGTTTATTTGACGTTGTTGTTGTTGTTGTTTATTTGACGTTGTTGTTGTTATTGTTGTTGTTTATTTGACGTTGTTGTTGTTGTTTATTTGATGTAGTTGTTGTTGTTGATTATTTGACGTTGTTGTTGTTGTTGTTTATTTGACGTTATAGTTGTTGTTATTTATTTGACGTTGTTGTTGTTGTTGTTATTGTATATTTGATGTTTTTGTTGTTGTTGTTGTTGTTGTTTATTTGACGTTGTTGTTGTTGTTGTTGTTTATTTGACGTTGTTGTTATTGTTATTATTGTTGTTTATTTTACGTTGTTGTTGTTGCTTATTTGACGTTGTTGTTATTGTTGTTGTTTATTTGACGTTGTTGTTGCTGTTGTTTATTGGACGTTGTTGTTGTTGTTTATTTGATGTTGTTGTTGTTGTTATTTGACGTTGTTATTGTTGTTGACGTTGTTGTTGTTGTTGTTGTTTATTTGACGTTGTTGTTGTTGTTTGATTATTTGACGTTATTGTTATTGTTTATTTGACGTTGTTATTATTGTTGTTGTTGTTGTTTATTTGACGTTGTTGTTGTTGTTGACGTTGTTGTTGTTGTTGTTGTTGTTTATTTGACGTTGTTGTTGTTGTTTATTTGACGTTGTTAATGTTGTTGACATTGTTATTGTTGTTTTTGTTGTTTATTTGACGTTGTTGTTGTTGTTGTTATTGGTGGTGTTGTTGGTGTTGTTTATTTGACATTGTTGTTGTTGTTGTTTATTTGACGTTGTTGTTGTTGTTGTTATTGTTTATTTGACGTTGTTGTTGTTGTTTATTGGACATTGTTGTTGTTGTTGACAGTGTTGTTGTTGTTGTTGTTTAAATGACATTGTTATTGTTGTTGTTGTTGTTTATTTGACGTTGTTGTTGTTGTTGTTGTTTATTTGACGTTGTTGTTGTTGACGTTGTTGTGGTTGTTATTGTTTATTTTACGTTGTTGTTGTTGTTTATTTGACGTAGTTGTTGTTGTTGATGTTGTTGTTGTTGTTGTTTATTTGACGTTTTTGTTGTTGTTTATTTGACGTTGTTGTTGTTGTTGTTGTTTATTTGACGTTGTTATTATTGTTTATTTGACATTTTTTTTGTTATTTGACGTTGTTGTTGTTGTTGTATTTGTTGTTGTTGTTGTTGTTGTTTATTTGACGTTGTTGTTGTTGTTGTTTATTTGACGTTGTGGTTGTTGTTGTTGTTTATTTGACGTTGTTGTTGTTGTTGTTGTTGTTTATTTGACGTTGTTGTTGTTGACGTTGGTGTTGTTTTTTATTTGACGTTGTTGTTGTTGTTGTTTATTTGACGTTGTTGTTGTTGACGTTGGTGTTGTTGTTTATTTGACGTTGGTGTTGTTGTTTATTTGACGTTGTTGTTGTTGCTGTTGTTGTTGTTGTTTATTTGACGTTGTTGTTGTTGTTTATTTGACGTTGTTTTAGTTGTTGTTGTTTATTTGACGTTGTTGTTGTTGTTGTTATTGTTGTTGTTTAATTGACGTTGTTGTTGTTTTTGTTATTTATTTGACGTTGTTGTTGTTTATTTGACGTTGTTGTTGTCGTTGTTGTTATTTACTTGACGTTGTTGCTGTTTATTTGACGTTGTTCTTGTTGTTGTTGTTTATTTGACGTTGTTGTTGTATTTGTTGTTGTTGTTGTTGTTGTTGTTGTTTATTTGACGTTGTTGTTGTTGTTTATTTGACGTTATTGTTGTTGTTTATTTGACATTGTTGTTGTTGTTGTTTATTTGACGTTGTTGTTGTATTTGTTGTTGTTGTTGTTGTTTATTTGACGTTGTTGTTATTGTTGTTGTTGTTGTTTATTTGACGTTATTGTTGTTGTTTATTTGACGTTGTTATTATTGTTGTTGTTGTTTATTTGATGTTGTTCTTGTTGTTGACGTTGTTGTTGTTGTTTATTTGACGTTGTTGTTGTTGTTTATTTGATGTTGTTTTAGTTGTTGTTGTTTATTTGACGTTGTTGTTGTTTATTTGACGTTGTTGTTGTTGTTGACATAGTTGTTGTTGTTGTTGACGTAGTTTTTGTTGTTGTTTATTTGACGTTGTTGTTGTTGTTGACATTGTTGTTGTTGTTATTTATTTGACGTTGTTGTTATTGTTTAATTGACTTTGTTGTTGTTGTTTATTTGACGTTGTTGTTGTTGTTGTTGACATTGTTGTTGTTGTTTATTTGACGTTGTTGTTGTTTATTTGACATTGTTGTTGTTGATGTTGTTGTTGTTGTTATTTATTTGACATTGTTGTTGTTGTTGTTGTTGACGTTGTTGGTGTTGTTGTTTATTTGAAGTTGTTATTGTTGTTTATTTGACGTTGTTTTAGTTGTTGTTGTTTATTTGACGTTGTTTTTTGTTGTTTATTTGACGTTGTTGTTGTTGACATTGTTGTTGTTGTTGTTTATTTGACGTTGTTGCTGTTGTTGTTGTTGTTAATTTGACGTAGTAATTGTTGTTGAGGTTGTTGTTGTTGTTTATTTGACATTTTTGTTGTTGTTGATGTTGTTGTTGTTGTTGTTTTTTATTTGACGTTGTTGTTGTTGTTTATTTGACGTTGTTGTTGTTGTTTATTTGACGTTGTTGTTGTTATTGTTGTTGTTTATTTGATGGTTTTGTTGTTGTTTATTTGATGTAGTTGTTGTTGTTGATTATTTGACGTTGTTGTTGTTGTTGTTTATTTGACGTTGTTGTTGTTGTTATTTATTTGACGTTGTTGTTATTGTTATTGTATATTTGACGTTTTTGTTGTTGTTGTTATTGTTTATTTGACGTTGTTGTTGTTGTTGTTTATTTGACGTTGTTGTTATTGTTATTGTTGTTGTTTATTTTACGTTGTTGTTGTTGCTTATTTGACGTTGTTGTTATTGTTGTTGTTTATTTGACGTTGTTGTTGCTGTTGTTTATTTGACGTTGTTGTTGTTGTTGTTTATTTGATGTTGTTGTTGTTATTATTTGACGTTGTTATTGTTGTTGACGCTGTTGTTGTTGTCGTTTATTTGACGTTGTTGTTATTGTTTGATTATTTGATGTAATTGTTATTGTTTATTTGATGTTGTTATTGTTGTTGTTGTTGTTGTTGTTGTTGTTGTTGTTTATTTGACGTTGTTGTTGTTGTTGACGTTGTTGTTGTGGTTGTTTATTTGACGTTGTTGTTGTTGTTGTTGTTGTTGTTTATTTGACGTTGCTAATGTTGTTGACATTGTTATTGTTGTTTTTGTTGTTTATTTGACGTTGTTGTTGTTGTTGTTGTTGGTGTTGTTGGTGTTGTTTATTTGACGTTGTTGTTGTTGTTGTTGTTGTTGTTTATTTGACGTTGTTGTTGTTGTTGTTGTTGTTGTTGTTTATTTGACGTTGTTGTTGTTGTTGTTTATTGGACATTGTTGTTGTTGTTGACGGTGTTGTTGTTGTTGTTGTTGTTTAATTGACATTGTTGTTGTTGTTGTTGTTGACGTTGTTGTTGTTGTTGTTGTTGTTTATTTGACGGTGTTGTTGTTGTTATTTATTTGACGTTGTTGTTGTTGTTTATTTGACGTTGTTGTTGTTGTTGTTTATTTGACGTTGTTTTTGTCATTGTTTTTGTTGTTTATTTGACGTTGTTATTGTTGTTGTTTATTTGACGTTGTTGTTGTTGTTTATTTGACGTTGTTGTTGTTGTTGTTTATTTGACGTTGTTTTAGATGTTGTTGTTTATTTGACGTTGTTGTTGTTGTTGTTGTTTATTTGACATTGTTGTTGTTGACGTTGTTGTTGTTGTTTATTTGACATTGTTGTTGTTCATGTTGTTGACGTTGTTGGTGTTGTTGTTTATTTGACGTTGTTGTTGTTGTTGTTTATTTGACGTTGTTTTAGTTGTTGTTGTTTATTTGACGTTGTTGTTGTTGACATTGTTATTGTTGTGGTTTATTTGACGTTGTTGTTGTTGTTGTTTATTTGACGTAGTTGTTGTTATTGACGTTGTAGTTGTTGTTGTTGTTTATTTGAAGTTTTTGTTGTTGTTGATGATGTTGTTGTTGTTGTTTATTTGACGTTGTTGTTATTGTTTATTTGACGTTGTTGTTGTTGTTTATTTGACGTTGTTGTTGTTGTTATTGTTGTTGTTTATTTGACGTTGTTGTTGTTGTTGTTGTTTTTTTGATGTTGTTGTTGTTGTTGTTTATTTGACGTTGTTGTTGTTGTTTATTTGACGTTGTTGTTGTTGTTGTTTATTGGATGTTGTTGTTATTGTTGTTTATTTGACGGTGTTATTGTTGTTGTTGTTGTTGTTTATTTGACGTTGTTGTTGTTGACGTTGTTGTGGTTGTTGTTTATTTGACGTTGTTGTTGTTGTTGACATAGTTGTTGTTGTTGTTGTTTGTTTGACGTTGTTGTTGTTGTTGTTGTTGATGTTGTTGTTTATTTGACGTTGTTGTTGTTGTTGTTTATTTGACGTTGTTGTTGTTGTTGACATTGTTGTTGTTGATGTTTATTTGACGTTGTTGTTGTTGTTCTTTATTTGACATTGTTGTTGTTGTTGTTGTTGTTGTTTATTTGACGTTTTTGTTGTTGTTGATGTTGTTGTTGTTGTTGTTGTTTATTTGACGTTGTTGTTGTTGTTGTTTATTTACGTTGTTTTTGTCATTGTTTTTGTTGTTTATTTGACGTTGTTATTATTGTTGTTTATTTGACGTTGTTGTTGTTGTTTATTTGACTTTGTTATTGTTGTTGACGTTGTTGTTGTTGTTTATTTGATGTTGTTGTTGTTGTTGTTGTTGTTGTTTATTTGATGTTGTTGTTGTTGTTATTTGAACTTGTTATTGTTGTTGACGCTGTTGTTGTTGTTGTTTATTTGACGTTGTTGTTGTTGTTTGATTATTTGACGTAATTGTTATTGTTTATTTGATGTTGTTATTGTTGTTGTTGTTGTTGTGTTTGTTTATTTGACGTTGTTGTTGTTGTTGACGTTGTTGTTGTTGTTGTTTATTTGACGTTGTTGTTGTTGTTGTTGTTTATTTGACGTTGCTAATGTTGTTAACATTGTTATTGTTGTTTTTGTTGTTTATTTGACGTTGTTGTTGTTGTTATTGTTGGTGTTGTTGGTGTTGTTTATTTGACGTTGTTGTTGTTGTTGTTGTTTATTTGACGTTGTTGTTGTTTTTGTTGTTGTTGTTTATTTGACGTTGTTGTTGTTGTTGTTTATTGGACATTGTTGTTGTTGTTGACGGTGTTATTGTTGTTGTTGTTGTTTAATTGACATTGTTGTTGTTGTTGTTGTTGACGTTGTTGTTGTTGTTGTTGTTGTTGTTTATTTGACGGTGTTGTTGTTGTTATTTATTTGACGTTGTTGTTGTTGTTGTTTATTTGACGTTGTTGTTGTTGTTGTTTATTTGACGTTGTTTTTGTCATTGTTTTTGTTGTTTATTTGACGTTGTTATTGTTGTTGTTTATTTGACGTTGTTGTTGTTGTTTATTTGACGTTGTTGTTGTTGTTGTTTATTTGACGTTGTTTTAGATGTTGTTGTTTATTTGACATTGTTGTTGTTGTTGACGTTGTTGTTGTTGTTGTTTATTTGACATTGTTGTTGTTCATGTTGTTGACGTTGTTGGTGTTGTTGTTTATTTGACGTTGTTGTTGTTGTTGTTTATTTGACGTTGTTTTAGTGGTTGTTGTTTATTTAACGTTGTTGTTGTTGACATTGTTATTGTTGTGGTTTATTTGACGTTGTTGTTGTTGTTGTTTATTTGACGTAGTTGTTGTTATTGACGTTGTAGTTGTTGTTCTTGTTGTTTATTTGACGTTTTTGTTGTTGTTGATGATGTTGTTGTTGTTGTTTATTTGACGTTGTTGTTATTGTTTATTTGACGTTGTTGTTGTTGTTTATTTGACGTTGTTGTTGTTTATTTGACGACGTTGTTGTTGTTTTTTTGATGTTGTTGTTGTTGTTGTTTATTTGACGTTGTTGTTGTTGTTTATTTGACGTTGTTGTTGTTGTTTATTGGATGTTGTTTTTATTGTTGTTTATTTGACGGTGTTATTGTTGTTGTTGTTGTTTATTTGATGTTGTTGTTGTTGACGTTGTTGTTGTTGTTGTTGTTTATTTGACGTTGTTGTTGTTGTTGACATAGTTGTTGTTGTTGTTGTTTGTTTGACGTTGTTGTTGTTGTTGTTGATGTTGTTGTTTATTTGACGTTGCTGTTGTTGTTTATTTGACGTTGTTGTTGTTGTTGACATTGTTGTTGTTGTTGTTTATTTGACGTTGTTGTTGTTGTTCTTTATTTGACATTGTTGTTGTTGTTGTTGTTGTTTATTTGACGTTTTTGTTGTTGTTGATGTTGTTGTTGTTGTTGTTGTTGTTTATTTGACGTTGTTGTTGTTGTTGTTTATTTGACGTTGTTTTTGTCATTGTTTTTGTTGTTTATTTGACGTTGTTATTGTTGTTGTTTATTTGACGTTGTTGTTGTTGTTTATTTGACTTTGTTATTGTTGTTGACGTTGTTGTTGTTGTTTATTTGATGTTGTTGTTGTTGTTGTTGTTTATTTGACGTTGTTGTTGTTGCTGACGTTGTTGTTGTTGTTATTTATTTTACATTGTTGTTGTTGTTATTGTTGTTGTTGTTGTTTATTTGACGTTGTTGTTGTTGTTATTTATTTGATGTTGTTGTTGTTGTTATTGTTTATTTGACGTTGTTGTTTATTTGACGTTGTTGTTGTTGTTGTTGACGTCGTTGTTGTTGTTGTTTATTTGACGTTGTCGTTGTTGACGTTTTTGTTGTTGTTGTTGTTGTTTATTTGACGTTGTTGTTGTTGTTTATTTGACGTTGTTGTTATTGTTATTTATTTGACGGTGTTGTTGTTATTTGTTGGACGTTGTTGTTGTTGTTGTTTATTTGACGTTGTTGTTGTTGTTTATTTGACGTTGTTTTTGTCATTGTTTTTGTTGTTTATTTGACGTTGTTATTGTTGTTGTTTATTTGACGTTGTTGTTGTTGTTTATTTGATGTTGTTGTTGTTGTTGTTGTTGTTGACGTTGTTGTTGTTGTTTATTTGACGTTGTTGTTGTTGTTTATTTGACGTTGTTGTTGTTGTTGTTGCCGTTGTTGTTGTTATTTAATTGACGTTGTTGTTGTTATTGTTGTTGTTGTTGTTGTTGTTTATTTGACGTTGTTGTTGTTGTTGTTGTTATTTATTTAACGTTGTTGTTGTTGTTGTTTATTTGACATTGTTGTTGTTGTTATTGTTCATTTGACGTTGTTGTTGTTCATTTGACATTGTTGTTGCTGTTGTTGTTGTTGACGTTGTTGTTGTTGTTTATTTGACGTTGTTGTTGTTGTTGACGTTTTTGTTGTTGTTGTTGTTTATTTGACGTTGTTGTTGTTGTTGTTGTTTATTTGACGTTGTTGTTGTTGTTGTTTATTTGACGGTGTTGTTGTTATTGTTGTTTATTTGACGTTGTTGTTGTTGTTTATTTGACGTTGTTATTGTTGTTTATTTGACGTTGTTTTTGTTATTTGACGTTGTTGTTGTTGTTGTTGTTGTATTTGTTGTTATTGTTGTTGCTTATTTGATGTTGTTGTTTATTTGACGTTGTTGTTGCTGTTGTTTGTTTGACGTTGTTGTTGTTGTTGTTGTTGTTGTTGTTTATTTGACGTTGTTGTTGTTGTTGTTTATTTGATGTTGTTGTTGTTGTTGACGTTGTTGTTGCTAGTGTTGTTGTTTATTTGACGTTGTTGTTGTTGTTTATTTGACGTTGTTGTTGTTGATATTTATTTGACGTTGTTGTTGTTGTTGTTTATTTGACGTTGTTGTTGTTGTTTATTTGATGTTGTTGTTGTTGTTGTTTATTTGACGGTGTTGTTGTTGTTTATTTGACGTTGTTGTTGTTGTTGTTGTTTATTTGACGTTGTTGTTGTTGTTTATTTGACGTTGTTGTTGTTATTGACATAGTTGTTGTTGTTGTTGTTTGTTTGACATTGTTGTTGTTGTTGTTGATGTTGTTGTTTATTTGACGTTGTTGTTGTTGTTGTTGACATTGTTGTTGTTGTTGTTGTTTATTTGACGTTGTTGTTGTTGTTTATTTGACATTGTTGTTGTTGTTGTTCATTTGACGTTGTTGTTGTTGTTTATTTGACGTTGTTGTTGTTGTTGTTGTTGTTTATTTGACGATGTTTTTGTCATTGTTTTTGTTGTTTATTTGACGTTGTTATTGTTGTTGTTTATTTGACGTTGTTGTTGTTGTTTATTTGACGTTGTTATTGTTGTTGACGTTGTTGTTGTTGTTTATTTGACGTTGTTGTTGTTGTTGTTGTTTATTTGACGTTGTTGTCTTTGTTGACGTTGTTGTTGTTGTTGTTATTTATTTGACATTGTTGTTGTTGTTATTGTTGTTGTTGTTTATTTGACGTTGTTGTTGTTGTTGTTATTTGTTGACGTTGTTGGTGTTGTTATTTATTTGACGTTGTTGTTGTTGTTTATTTGACGTTGTTTTAGTTGTTGTTGTTTATTTGACGTTGTTGTTGTTGACATTGTTATTGTTGTGGTTTATTTGACGTTGTTTTTGTTGTTGTTGTTGTTTATTTGACGTAATTGTTGTTATTGACGTTGTAGTTGTTGTTGTTGTTTATTTGACGTTTTTGTTGTTGTTGATGATGTTGTTGTTGTTGTTTATTTGACGTTGTTGTTATTGTTTATTTGACGTTGTTGTTGTTGTTTATTTGACGTTGTTGTTGTTGTTATTGTTGTTGTTTATTTGACATTGTTATTGTTGTTGTTGTTGTTTATTTGATGTTGTTGTTGTTGTTGTTGTTTATTTGACGTTGTTGTTGTTGTTGTTTATTTGACGTTGTTGTTGTTGTTGATATTTATTTGACGTTGTTGTTGTTGTTGTTTATTTGACGTTGTTGTTGTTGTTTATTGGATGTTGTTGTTTATTTGACGGTGTTATTGTTGTTGTTGTTGTTGTTTATTTGACGTTGTTGTTGTTGACGTTGTTGTTGTTGTTGTTGTTGTTGTTGTCGTTGTTTATTTGACGTTGTTGTTGTTGTTGACATAGTTGTTGTTGTTGTTGTTTGTTTGACGTTGTTGTTGTTGTTGATGTTGTTGTTTATTTGACGTTGTTGTTGTTGTTTATTTGACGTTGTTGTTGTTGACATTGTTGTTGTTGTTGTTTATTTGACGTTGTTGTTGTTGTTCTTTATTTGACATTGTTGTTGTTGTTGTTCATTTGACATTGATGTTGTTGTTTATTTGACGTTGATGTTGTTGTTGTTGTTTATTTGACGTTGTTGTTGTTGTTATTTATTTGACGTTGTTTTAATTGTTGTTGATTTTTTGACGTTGTTGTTGTTGTTGTTTATTTGACGTTGTTTTTATTGTTTATTTGACGTTGTTGTTGTTGTTTATTTGACGTTGTTGTTGTTGTTATTGTTGTTGTTTATTTGACGTTGTTGTTATTGTTGTTATTTATTTGATGTTGTTGTTGTTGTTGTTTATTTGACATTGTTGTTGTTGATGTTGGTTGTGTTGTTGTTTATTTGACATTGTTGTTGTTGTTGTTGTTGACGTTGTTGGTGTTGTTGTTTATTTGACGTTGTTGTTGTTGTTGTTGTTGTTATTGTGTATTTGACGTTGTTTCAGATGTTGTTGTTTGTTTGACGTTGTTGTTGTTTATTTGACATTGTTGTTGTTGTTGACGTTGTTGTTATTGTTGTTTATTTGACATTGTTGTTGATGTTGTTGACGTTGTTGGTGTTGTTGTTTATTTGACGTTGTTGTTGTTGTTGTTGTTGTTTATTTGACGTTGTTTTAGTTGTTGTTGTTTATTTGACGTTGTTGTTGTTGTTGACATTGTTGTTGTTGTTTTTTATTTGACGTTGTTGTTGTTGTTGTTGTTGTTTATTTGACGTAGTTGTTGTTGTTGACGTTGTTGTTGTTGTTGTTTATTTGACGTTTTTGTTATTGTTGATGTTGTCGTTGTTGTTGTTTATTTAACGTTGTTGTTATTGTTTATTTGACGTTGTTGTTGTTGTTGTTGTTTATTTGACGTTGTTGTTGTTGTTATTTTTGTTGTTTATTTGACGTTGTTGTTGTTGTTGTTGTGTATTTGATGTTGTTGTTGTTGTTTATTTGACGTTGGTGTTGTTGTTGTTTATTTGACGTTGTTGTTGTTGTTATTTATTTGACGTTGTTGTTGTTGTTATTGTTTAGTTGACGTTGTTGTTGTTATTGTTTATTTGACGTTGTTATTGTTGTTTATTTGACGTTGTTTTTGTTATTTGACGTTGTTGTTGTTGTTGTTGTATTTGTTGTTGTTGTTGTTGCTTACTTGATATTGTTGTTATTGTTGTTGTTTATTTGACGTTGTTGTTGCTATTGTTTATTTGACGTTGTTGTTGTTGTTGTTGTTGTTTATTTGACGTTGTTATTGTTGTTTATTTGATGTTGTTGTTGTTGTTGACGTTGTTGTTGTTGTTGTTGTTGTTGTTGTTTATTTGACGTTGTTGTAGTTGTTTATTTGACGTTGTTGTTGTTGTTGATATTTATTTGACGTTGTTGTTGTTGTTGTTTATTTGACGTTGTTGTTGTTGTTGTTTATTTGATGTTGTTGTTGTTGTTGTTTATTTGACGGTGTTGTTGTTGTTGTTGTTGTTTATTTGACGTTGTTGTTGTTGTTTATTTGACGTTGTTGTTGTTGTTTATTTGACGTTGTTGTTTTTATTGACATAGTTGTTGTTGTTGTTTGTTTGACATTGTTGTTGACGTTGTTGTTGTTGTTGTTGTTTATTTGACGTTGTTGTTGTTGTTGACATTGTTGTTGTTGTTGTTGTTTATTTGAAGTTGTTGTTGTTGTTGTTTATTTGACATTGTTGTTATTGTTGTTCATTTGACGTTGTTGTTGTTGTTTATTTGACGTTGTTGTTGTTGTTTATTTGACGTTGTTTTTGTCATTGTTTTTGTTGTTTATTTGACGTTGTTATTGTTGTTGTTTATTTGACGTTGTTGTTGTTGTTATTTATTTGACGTTGTTGTTGTTGTTATTGTTTATTTGACGTTGTTGTTTATTTGACGTTGTTGTTGTTGTTGTTGTTGTTGACGTTGTTGTTGTTGTTGTTGTTTATTTGACGTTGTTGTTGTTGACGTTTTTGTTGTTGTTGTTGTTGTTTATTTGACAATGTTATTGTTGTTATTTATTTGACGTTGTTGTTGTTGTTGTTGTTTATTTGACGTTGTTGTTGTTGTTATTTATTTGACGTTGTTGTTGTTGTTGTTGTTTATTTGACATTGTTTTTGTCATTGTTTTTGTTGTTTATTTGACATTGTTATTGTTGTTGTTTATTTGACGTTGTTGTTGTTGTTTATTTGACGTTGTTGTTGTTGTTGTTGTTGTTGTTTATTTGACGTTGTTTTAGATGTTGTTGTTTATTTGACGTTGTTGTTGTTGTTTATTTGACGTTGTTGTTGTTGTTTATTTGACATTGTTGTTGTTGACGTTGTTGTTGTTGTTGTTTATTTGACATTGTTGTTGTTGGTGTTGTTTTGAACATTGTTGGTGTTGTTATTTATTTGACGTTGTTGTTGTTGTTGTTTATTTGACGTTGTTTTAGTTGTTGTTGTTTATTTGACGTTGTTGTTGTTGACATTGTTATTGTTGTGGTTTATTTGACGTTGTTGTTGTTGTTCTTTATTTGACGTAGTTGTTGTTATTGACGTTGTAGTTGTTGTTGTTTTTGTTTATTTGACGTTTTTGTTGTTGTTGATGATGTTGTTGTTGTTGTTTATTTGACGTTGTTGTTGTTGTTGGTGTTTGTTTATTTGACGTTGTTGTTGTTGTTGGTGTTTGTTTATTTGACGTTGTTGTTGTTGTTATTGTTGTTGTTTATTTGACGTTGTTGTTGTTGTTGTTTATTTGATGTTGTTGTTGTTGTTTATTTGACGTTGGTGTTGTTGTTGTTTATTTGACGTTGTTGTTGTTGTTATTTATTTGACGTTGTTGTTGTTGTTATTGTTTAGTTGACGTTGTTGTTGTTGTTATTTTTTATTTGACGTTGTTATTGTTGTTTATTTGACGTTGTTTTTGTTATTTGACGTTGTTGTTGTTGTATTTGTTGTTGTTGTTGTTGCTTACTTGATGTTGTTGTTATTGTTGTTGTTTATTTGACGTTGTTGTTGCTATTGTTTATTTGACGTTGTTGTTGTTGTTGTTGTTTTTTATTTGACGTTGTCGTTGTTGTTTATTTGATGTTGTTGTTGTTGTTGACGTTGTTGTTATTGTTGTTGTTGTTGTTTATTTGACGTTGTTGTTGTTGTTTATTTGACGTTGTTGTTGTTGTTGATATTTATTTGACGTTGTTGTTGTTGTTATTGTTTATTTGACGTTGTTGTTGTTGTTTATTTGATGTTGTTGTTGTTGTTGTTTATTTGACGGTGTTGTTATTGTTGTTGTTTATTTGACGTTGTTGTTGTTGTTGTTTATTTGACGTTGTTGTTGTTGTTTATTTGACGTTGTTGTTGTTATTGACATAGTTGTTGTTGTTGTTTGTTTGACATTGTTGTTGTTGTTGTTGTTGATGTTGTTGTTTATTTGACGTTGTTGTTGTTGTTTATTTGACGTTGTTGTTGTTGTTGACATTGTTGTTGTTGTTATTTATTTGACGTTGTTGTTGTTGTTTATTTGACATTGTTGTTATTGTTGTTCATTTGACGTTGTTGTTGTTGTTTATTTGACGTTGTTGTTGTTGTTGTTTATTTGACGTTGTTTTTGTCATTGTTTTTGTTGTTTATTTGACGTTGTTATTGTTGTTGTTTATTTGACGTTGTTATTGTTGTTTATTTGACGTTGTTATTGTTGTTGACGTTGTTGTTGTAGTTTATTTGACGTTGTTGTAGTTTATTTGACGTTGTTGTCTTTGTTGACGTTGTTGTTGTTGTTATTTATTTGACATTGTTGTTGTTGTTATTGTTGTTGTTGTTGTTGTTTATTTGACGTTGTTGTTGTTGTTGTTGTTGTTGTTGACGTTGTTGTTGTTGTTGTTTATTTGACGTTGTTGTTGTTGACGTTTTTGTTGTTGTTGTTGTTGTTGTTTATTTGAGAATGTTATTGTTGTTGTTTATTTGACGTTGTTGTTGTTGTTGTTTATTTGACGTTGTTGTTGTTGTTGTTGACGTTGTTGTTGTTGTTGTTTATTTGACGTTGTTGTTGTTGACGTTTTTGTTGTTGTTGTTGTTGTTTATTTGACAATGTTATTGTTGTTGTTTATTTGACGTTGTTGTTGTTGTTGTTTATTTGACGTTGTTGTTGTTGTTATTTATTTGATGTTGTTGTTGTTGTTGTTTATTTGACGTTGTTTTTGTCATTGTTTTTGTTGTTTATTTGACGTTGTTATTGTTGTTGTTTATTTGACGTTGTTGTTGTTGTTGTTGTTTTTTATTTGACGTTGTTTTAGATGTTGTTGTTGTTTATTTGACGTTGTTGTTGTTGTGTATTTGACGTTGTTGTTGTTGTTTATTTGACATTGTTGTTGTTGACGTTGTTGTTGTTGTTGTTTATTTGACATTGTTGTTGTTGTTGTTGTTTTTGACGTTGTTGGTGTTGTTATTTATTTGACGTTGTTGTTGTTGTTTATTTGATGTTGTTTTAGTTGTTGTTGTTTATTTGACGTTGTTGTTGTCGACATTGTTATTGTTGTGGTTTATTTGACGTTGTTGTTGTTGTTGTTTATTTGACGTAATTGTTGTTATTGACGTTGTAGTTGTTGTTGTTGTTGTTTATTTGACGTTTTTGTTGTTGTTGATGATGTTGTTGTTGTTGTTTATTTGACGTTGTTGTTGTTGTTTATTTGACGTTGTTGTTGTCGACATTGTTATTGTTGTGGTTTATTTGACGTTGTTGTTGTTGTTGTTTATTTGACGTAATTGTTGTTATTGACGTTGTAGTTGTTGTTGTTGTTGTTTATTTGACGTTTTTGTTGTTGTTGATGATGTTGTTGTTGTTGTTTATTTGACGTTGTTGTTATTGTTTATTTGACGTTGTTGTTGTTGTTTATTTGACGTTGTTGTTGTTGTTATTATTGTTGTTTATTTGACATTGTTGTTCTTGTTGTTTATTGGATGTTGTTGTTGTTGTTGTTGTTTATTTGACGTTGTTGTTGTTGTTTATTTGACGTTGTTGTTGTTGTTGATATTTATTTGACGTTGTTGTTGTTGTTTATTTGACGTTGTTGTTGTTGTTTATTGGATGTTGTTGTTATTGTTGTTTATTTGACGGTGTTATTGTTGTTGTTGTTGTTTATTTGACGTTGTTGTTGTTGACGTTGTTGTTGTTGTTGTTGTTGTTGTTGTTGTTGTCGTTGTTTATTTGACGTTGTTGTTGTTGTTGACATAGTTGTTGTTGTTGTTGTTTGTTTGACGTTGTTGTTGTTGTTGATGTTGTTGTTTATTTGACGTTGTTGTTGTTGTTTATTTGACGTTGTTGTTGTTGACATTGTTGTTGTTGTTGTTTATTTGACGTTGTTGTTGTTGTTCTTTATTTGACATTGTTGTTGTTGTTGTTCATTTGACGTTGATGTTGTTGTTTATTTGACGTTGATGTTGTTGTTGTTGTTTATTTGACGTTGTTGTTGTTGTTATTTATTAGACGTTATTTTAATTGTTGTTGATTTTTTGACGTTGTTGTTGATGTTGTTTATTTGACGTTGTTTTTATTGTTTATTTGACGTTGTTGTTGTTGTTGTTTATTTGACGTTGTTGTTGTTGTTATTGTTGTTGTTTATTTGACGTTGTTGTTATTGTTGTTATTTATTTGATGTTGTTGTTGTTGTTGTTTATTTGACATTGTTGTTGTTGATGTTGGTTTTGTTGTTGTTTATTTGACATTGTTGTTGTTGTTGTTGACGTTGTTGGTGTTGTTGTTTATTTGACGTTGTTGTTGTTATTGTTGTTGTTGTTGTTATTGTGTATTTGACGTTGTTTCAGATGTTGTTGTTTGTTTGACGTTGTTGTTGTTTATTTGACATTGTTGTTGTTGTTGACGTTGTTGTTATTGTTGTTTATTTGACATTGTTGTTGTTGTTGTTGTTGACGTTGTTGTGTTGTTGTTTATTTGACGTTGTTGTTGTTGTTTATTTGATGTTGTTTTAGTTGTTGTTGTTTATTTGACGTTGTTGTTGTTGACATTGTTGTTGTTGTTTTTTATTTGACGTTGTTGTTGTTGTTATTGTTGTTTATTTGACGTAGTTGTTGTTGTTGACGTTGTTGTTGTTGTTGTTGTTTATTTGACGTTTTTGTTATTGTTGATGTTGTTGTTGTTGTTTATTTAACGTTGTTGTCATTGTTTATTTGACGTTGTTGTTGTTGTTGTTTATTTGACGTTGTTGTTGTTGTTATTGTTGTTGTTTATTTGACGTTGTTGTTGTTGTTGTTGTTGTTGTTTATTTGATGTTGTTGTTGTTGTTTATTTGACGTTGGTGTTGTTGTTGTTTATTTAAAGTTGTTGTTGTTGTTATTTGTTTGACGTTGTTGTTGTTATTGTTTAGTTGACGTTGTTGTTGTTGTTATTGTTTATTTGACGTTGTTATTGTTGTTTATTTGACGTTGTTTTTGTTATTTGACGTTGTTGTTGTTGTTGTATTTGTTGTTGTTGTTGTTGCTTACTTGATGTTGTTGTTATTGTTGTTGTTTATTTGACGTTGTTGTTGCTATTGTTTATTTGACGTTGTTGTTGTTATTGTTGTTGTTGTTGTTGTTTATTTGACGTTGTTGTTGTTGTTTATTTGATGTTGTTGTTGTTGTTGACGTTGTTGTTGTTGTTGTTGTTTATTTGACGTTGTTGTTGTTGTTTATCTGACGTTGTTGTTGTTGTTGATATTTATTTGACGTTGTTGTTGTTGTTGTTGTTTATTTGACGTTGTTGTTGTTGTTGTTGTTTATTTGATGTTGTTGTTGTTGTTTATTTGACGGTGTTGTTGTTGTTGTTGTTGTTTATTTGACGTTGTTGTTGTTGTTTATTTGACGTTGTTGTTGTTGTTGACATAGTTGTTGTTGTTGTTTGTTTGACATTGTTGTTGTTGTTGTTGTTGATGTTGTTGTTTATTTGACGTTGTTGTTGTTGTTTATTTGACATTGTTGTTGTTGTTGACATTGTTGTTGTTGTTATTTATTTGACGTTGTTGTTGTTGTTTATTTGACATTGTTGTTATTGTTGTTCATTTGACGTTGTTGTTGTTGTTTATTTGACGTTGTTGTTGTTGTTGTTTATTTGACGTTGTTTTTGTCATTGTTTTTGTTGTTTATTTGACGTTGTTATTGTTGTTGTTTATTTGACGTTGTTATTGTTGTTTATTTGACGTTGTTATTGTTGTTGACGTTGTTGTTGTTGTTTATTTGACGTTGTTGTAGTTTATTTGACGTTGTTGTCTTTGTTGACGTTGTTGTTGTTGTTATTTATTTGACATTGTTGTTGTTGTTATTGTTGTTGTTGTTGTTGTTTATTTGACGTTGTTGTTGTTGTTATTATTTATTTGACGTTGTTGTTGTTGTTATTGTTTATTTGACGTTGTTGTTTATTTGACGTTGTTGTTGTTGTTGTTGTTGTTGTTGTTGACGTTGTTGTTGTTGTTGTTTATTTGACGTTGTTGTTGTTGACGTTTTTGTTGTTGTTGTTGTTGTTTATTTGACAATGTTATTGTTGTTGTTTATTTGACGTTGTTGTTGTTGTTGTTTATTTGACGTTGTTGTTGTTGTTATTTATTTGACGTTGTTGTTGTTGTTGTTTATTTGACGTTGTTTTTGTCATTGTTTTTGTTGTTTATTTGACGTTGTTATTGTTGTTGTTTATTTGACGTTGTTGTTGTTGTTGTTTTTTATTTGACGTTGTTGTTGTTGTGTATTTGACGTTGTTGTTGTTGTTTATTTGACATTGTTGTTGTTGACGTTGTTGTTGTTGTTGTTTATTTGACATTGTTGTTGTTGTTGTTGTTTTTGACGTTGTTGGTGTTGTTATTTATTTGACGTTGTTGTTGTTGTTTATTTGACGTTGTTTTAGTTGTTGTTGTTTATTTGACGTTGTTGTTGTCGACATTGTTATTGTTGTGGTTTATTTGACGTTGTTGTTGTTGTTGTTTATTTGACGTAATTGTTGTTATTGACGTTGTAGTTGTTGTTGTTGTTGTTTATTTGACGTTTTTGTTGTTGTTGATGATGTTGTTGTTGTTGTTTATTTGACGTTGTTGTTATTGTTTATTTGACGTTGTTGTTGTTGTTTATTTGACGTTGTTGTTGTTGTTATTGTTGTTGTTTATTTGACATTGTTGTTGTTGTTGTTTATTTGATGTTGTTGTTGTTGTTGTTGTTTATTTGACGTTGTTGTTGTTGTTTATTTGACGTTGTTGTTGTTGTTGATATTTATTTGACGTTGTTGTTGTTGTTTATTTGACGTTGTTGTTGTTGTTTATTGGATGTTGTTGTTATTGTTGTTTATTTGACGGTGTTATTGTTGTTGTTGTTGTTTATTTGACGTTGTTGTTGTTGACGTTGTTGTTGTTGTTGTTGTTGTTGTTGTTGTCGTTGTTTATTTGACGTTGTTGTTGTTGTTGACATAGTTGTTGTTGTTGTTGTTTGTTTGACGTTGTTGTTGTTGTTGATGTTGTAGTTTATTTGACGTTGTTGTTGTTGTTTATTTGACGTTGTTGTTGTTGACATTGTTGTTGTTGTTGTTTATTTGACGTTGTTGTTGTTGTTCTTTATTTGACATTGTTGTTGTTGTTGTTCATTTGACGTTGATATTGTTGTTTATTTGACGTTGATGTTGTTGTTGTTGTTTATTTGACGTTGTTGTTGTTGTTATTTATTAGACGTTATTTTAATTGTTGTTGATTTTTTGACGTTGTTGTTGATGTTGTTTATTTGACGTTGTTTTTATTGTTTATTTGACGTTGTTGTTGTTGTTGTTTATTTGACGTTGTTGTTGTTGTTATTGTTGTTGTTTATTTGACGTTGTTGTTATTGTTGTTATTTATTTGATGTTGTTGTTGTTGTTGTTTATTTGACATTGTTGTTGTTGATGTTGGTTTTGTTGTTGTTTATTTGACATTGTTGTTGTTGTTGTTGACGTTGTTGGTGTTGTTGTTTATTTGACGTTGTTGTTGTTATTGTTGTTGTTGTTGTTATTGTGTATTTGACGTTGTTTCAGATGTTGTTGTTTGTTTGACGTTGTTGTTGTTTATTTGACATTGTTGTTGTTGTTGACGTTGTTGTTATTGTTGTTTATTTGACATTGTTGTTGTTGTTGTTGTTGTTGACGTTGCTGTGTTGTTGTTTATTTGACGTTGTTGTTGTTGTTTATTTGATGTTGTTTTAGTTGTTGTTGTTTATTTGACGTTGTTGTTGTTGTTGACATTGTTGTTGTTGTTTTTTATTTGACGTTGTTGTTGTTGTTGTTGTTTATTTGACGTAGTTGTTGTTGTTGACGTTGTTGTTGTTGTTGTTTATTTGACGTTTTTGTTATTGTTGATGTTGTTGTTGTTGTTTATTTAACGTTGTTGTCATTGTTTATTTGACGTTGTTGTTGTTGTTGTTGTTGTTTATTTGACGTTGTTGTTGTTGTTATTGTTGTTGTTTATTTGACGTTGTTGTTGTTGTTGTTGTTGTTGTTGTTGTTTATTTGATGTTGTTGTTGTTGTTTATTTGACGTTGGTGTTGTTGTTGTTTATTTGACGTTGTTGTTGTTGTTATTTGTTTGACGTTGTTGTTGTTATTGTTTAGTTGACGTTGTTGTTGTTGTTATTGTTTATTTGACGTTGTTATTGTTGTTTATTTGACGTTGTTTTTGTTATTTGACGTTGTTGTTGTTGTATTTGTTGTTGTTGTTGTTGCTTACTTGATGTTGTTGTTATTGTTGTTGTTTATTTGACGTTGTTGTTGCTATTGTTTATTTGACGTTGTTGTTGTTGTTGTTGTTGTTGTTGTTTATTTGACGTTGTTGTTGTTGTTTATTTGATGTTGTTGTTGTTGTTGACGTTGTTGTTGTTGTTGTTGTTGTTTATTTGACGTTGTTGTTGTTGTTTATCTGACGTTGTTGTTGTTGTTGATATTTATTTGACATTGTTGTTGTTGTTGTTGTTGTTGTTGTTTATTTGACGTTGTTGTTGTTGTTGTTTATTTGATGTTGTTGTTGTTGTTTATTTGACGGTGTTGTTGTTGTTGTTGTTGTTTATTTGACGTTGTTGTTGTTGTTTATTTGACGTTGTTGTTGTTGTTGTTGTTGTTGTCGTTGTTTATTTGACGTTGTTGTTGTTGTTGACATAGTTGTTGTTGTTGTTGTTTGTTTGACGTTGTTGTTGTTGTTGATGTTGTTGTTTATTTGACGTTGTTGTTGTTGTTTATTTGACGTTGTTGTTGTTGACATTGTTGTTGTTGTTGTTTATTTGACGTTGTTGTTGTTGTTCTTTATTTGACATTGTTGTTGTTGTTGTTCATTTGACGTTGATGTTGTTGTTTATTTGACGTTGATGTTGTTGTTGTTGTTTATTTGACGTTGTTGTTGTTGTTATTTATTAGACGTTATTTTAATTGTTGTTGATTTTTTGACGTTGTTGTTGATGTTGTTTATTTGACGTTGTTTTTATTGTTTATTTGACGTTGTTGTTGTTGTTGTTTATTTGACGTTGTTGTTGTTGTTATTGTTGTTGTTTATTTGACGTTGTTGTTATTGTTGTTATTTATTTGATGTTGTTGTTGTTGTTGTTTATTTGACATTGTTGTTGTTGATGTTGGTTTTGTTGTTGTTTATTTGACATTGTTGTTGTTGTTGTTGACGTTGTTGGTGTTGTTGTTTATTTGACGTTGTTGTTGTTATTGTTGTTGTTGTTGTTATTGTGTATTTGACGTTGTTTCAGATGTTGTTGTTTGTTTGACGTTGTTGTTGTTTATTTGACATTGTTGTTGTTGTTGACGTTGTTGTTATTGTTGTTTATTTGACATTGTTGTTGTTGTTGTTGTTGACGTTGTTGTGTTGTTGTTTATTTGACGTTGTTGTTGTTGTTTATTTGATGTTGTTTTAGTTGTTGTTGTTTATTTGACGTTGTTGTTGTTGACATTGTTGTTGTTGTTTTTTATTTGACGTTGTTGTTGTTGTTATTGTTGTTTATTTGACGTAGTTGTTGTTGTTGACGTTGTTATTGTTGTTGTTGTTTATTTGACGTTTTTGTTATTGTTGATGTTGTTGTTGTTGTTTATTTAACGTTGTTGTCATTGTTTATTTGACGTTGTTGTTGTTGTTGTTGTTGTTGTTTATTTGACGTTGTTGTTGTTGTTATTGTTGTTGTTTATTTGACGTTGTTGTTGTTGTTGTTGTTGTTGTTTATTTGATGTTGTTGTTGTTGTTTATTTGACGTTGGTGTTGTTGTTGTTTATTTGACGTTGTTGTTGTTGTTATTTGTTTGACGTTGTTGTTGTTATTGTTTAGTTGACGTTGTTGTTGTTGTTATTGTTTATTTGACGTTGTTATTGTTGTTTATTTGACGTTGTTTTTGTTATTTGACGTTGTTGTTGTTGTATTTGTTGTTGTTGTTGTTGCTTACTTGATGTTGTTGTTATTGTTGTTGTTTATTTGACGTTGTTGTTGCTATTGTTTATTTGACGTTGTTGTTGTTGTTGTTGTTGTTGTTGTTGTTTATTTGACGTTGTTGTTGTTGTTTATTTGATGTTGTTGTTGTTGTTGACGTTGTTGTTGTTGTTGTTGTTTATTTGACGTTGTTGTTGTTGTTTATCTGACGTTGTTGTTGTTGTTGATATTTATTTGACGTTGTTGTTGTTGTTGTTGTTTATTTGACGTTGTTGTTGTTGTTGTTGTTTATTTGATGTTGTTGTTGTTGTTTATTTGACGGTGTTGTTGTTGTTGTTGTTGTTTATTTGACGTTGTTGTTGTTGTTTATTTGACGTTGTTGTTGTTGTTGACATAGTTGTTGTTGTTGTTTGTTTGACATTGTTGTTGTTGTTGTTGTTGATGTTGTTGTATATTTGACGTTGTTGTTGTTGTTTATTTGACATTGTTGTTGTTGTTGACATTGTTGTTGTTGTTATTTATTTGACGTTGTTGTTGTTGTTTATTTGACATTGTTGTTATTGTTGTTCATTTGACGTTGTTGTTGTTGTTTATTTGACGTTGTTGTTGTTGTTGTTTATTTGACGTTGTTTTTGTCATTGTTTTTGTTGTTTATTTGACGTTGTTATTGTTGTTGTTTATTTGACGTTGTTATTGTTGTTTATTTGACGTTGTTATTGTTGTTGACGTTGTTGTTGTTGTTTATTTGACGTTGTTGTAGTTTATTTGACGTTGTTGTCTTTGTTGACGTTGTTGTTGTTGTTATTTATTTGACATTGTTGTTGTTGTTATTGTTGTTGTTGTTGTTGTTTATTTGACGTTGTTGTTGTTGTTGTTATTTATTTGACGTTGTTGTTGTTGTTATTGTTTATTTGACGTTGTTGTTTATTTGACGTTGTTGTTGTTGTTGTTGTTGACGTTGTTGTTGTTGTTGTTTATTTGACGTTGTTGTTGTTGACGTTTTTGTTGTTGTTGTTGTTGTTTATTTGACAATGTTATTGTTGTTGTTTATTTGACGTTGTTGTTGTTGTTGTTTATTTGACGTTGTTGTTGTTGTTATTTATTTGACGTTGTTGTTGTTGTTGTTTATTTGACGTTGTTTTTGTCATTGTTTTTGTTGTTTATTTGACGTTGTTATTGTTGTTGTTTATTTGACGTTGTTGTTGTTGTTGTTGTTTTTTATTTGACGTTGTTGTTGTTGTGTATTTGACGTTGTTGTTGTTGTTTATTTGACATTGTTGTTGTTGACGTTGTTGTTGTTGTTGTTTATTTGACATTGTTGTTGTTGTTGTTGTTTTTGACGTTGTTGGTGTTGTTATTTATTTGACGTTGTTGTTGTTGTTTATTTGACGTTGTTTTAGTTGTTGTTGTTTATTTGACGTTGTTGTTGTCGACATTGTTATTGTTGTGGTTTATTTGACGTTGTTGTTGTTGTTGTTTATTTGACGTAATTGTTGTTATTGACGTTGTAGTTGTTGTTGTTGTTGTTTATTTGACGTTTTTGTTGTTGTTGATGATGTTGTTGTTGTTGTTTATTTGACGTTGTTGTTATTGTTTATTTGACGTTGTTGTTGTTGTTTATTTGACGTTGTTGTTGTTGTTATTGTTGTTGTTTATTTGACATTGTTGTTGTTGTTGTTTATTTGATGTTGTTGTTGTTGTTGTTGTTTATTTGACGTTGTTGTTGTTGTTTATTTGACGTTGTTGTTGTTGTTGATATTTATTTGACGTTGTTGTTGTTGTTTATTTGACGTTGTTGTTGTTGTTTATTGGATGTTGTTGTTATTGTTGTTTATTTGACGGTGTTATTGTTGTTGTTGTTGTTTATTTGACGTTGTTGTTGTTGACGTTGTTGTTGTTGTTGTTGTTGTTGTCGTTGTTTATTTGACGTTGTTGTTGTTGTTGACATAGTTGTTGTTGTTGTTGTTTGTTTGACGTTGTTGTTGTTGTTGATGTTGTTGTTTATTTGACGTTGTTGTTGTTGTTTATTTGACGTTGTTGTTGTTGACATTGTTGTTGTTGTTGTTTATTTGACGTTGTTGTTGTTGTTCTTTATTTGACATTGTTGTTGTTGTTGTTCATTTGACGTTGATATTGTTGTTTATTTGACGTTGATGTTGTTGTTGTTGTTTATTTGACGTTGTTGTTGTTGTTATTTATTAGACGTTATTTTAATTGTTGTTGATTTTTTGACGTTGTTGTTGATGTTGTTTATTTGACGTTGTTTTTATTGTTTATTTGACGTTGTTGTTGTTGTTGTTTATTTGACGTTGTTGTTGTTGTTATTGTTGTTGTTTATTTGACGTTGTTGTTATTGTTGTTATTTATTTGATGTTGTTGTTGTTGTTGTTTATTTGACATTGTTGTTGTTGATGTTGGTTTTGTTGTTGTTTATTTGACATTGTTGTTGTTGTTGTTGACGTTGTTGGTGTTGTTGTTTATTTGACGTTGTTGTTGTTATTGTTGTTGTTGTTGTTATTGTGTATTTGACGTTGTTTCAGATGTTGTTGTTTGTTTGACGTTGTTGTTGTTTATTTGACATTGTTGTTGTTGTTGACGTTGTTGTTATTGTTGTTTATTTGACATTGTTGTTGTTGTTGTTGTTGACGTTGCTGTGTTGTTGTTTATTTGACGTTGTTGTTGTTGTTTATTTGATGTTGTTTTAGTTGTTGTTGTTTATTTGACGTTGTTGTTGTTGTTGACATTGTTGTTGTTGTTTTTTATTTGACGTTGTTGTTGTTGTTGTTGTTTATTTGACGTAGTTGTTGTTGTTGACGTTGTTGTTGTTGTTGTTGTTTATTTGACGTTTTTGTTATTGTTGATGTTGTTGTTGTTGTTTATTTAACGTTGTTGTCATTGTTTATTTGACGTTGTTGTTGTTGTTGTTGTTGTTTATTTGACGTTGTTGTTGTTGTTATTGTTGTTGTTTATTTGACGTTGTTGTTGTTGTTGTTGTTGTTGTTGTTGTTTATTTGATGCTGTTGTTGTTGTTTATTTGACATTGGTGTTGTTGTTGTTTATTTGACGTTGTTGTTGTTGTTATTTGTTTGACGTTGTTGTTGTTATTGTTTAGTTGACGTTGTTGTTGTTGTTATTGTTTATTTGACGTTGTTATTGTTGTTTATTTGACGTTGTTTTTGTTATTTGACGTTGTTGTTGTTGTATTTGTTGTTGTTGTTGTTGCTTACTTGATGTTGTTGTTATTGTTGTTGTTTATTTGACGTTGTTGTTGCTATTGTTTATTTGACGTTGTTGTTGTTGTTGTTGTTGTTGTTGTTTATTTGACGTTGTTGTTGTTGTTTATTTGATGTTGTTGTTGTTGTTGACGTTGTTGTTGTTGTTGTTGTTGTTGTTGTTGTTGTTTATTTGACGTTGTTGTTGTTGTTTATCTGACATTGTTGTTGTTGTTGATATTTATTTGACATTGTTGTTGTTGTTGTTGTTGTTGTTTATTTGACGTTGTTGTTGTTGTTGTTTATTTGATGTTGTTGTTGTTGTTTATTTGACGGTGTTGTTGTTGTTGTTCTTGTTTATTTGACGTTGTTGTTGTTGTTTATTTGACATTGTTGTTGTTGTTTATTTGACGTTGTTGTTGTTATTGACATAGTTGTTGTTGTTGTTTGTTTGACATTGTTGTTTTTGTTGTTGATGTTGTTGTTTATTTGACGTTGTTGTTGTTGTTTATTTGACGTTGTTGTTGTTGTTGACATTGTTGTTGTTGTTGTTTATTTGACGTTGTTGTTGTTGTTGTTGTTTATTTGACATTGTTGTTGTTGTTGTTTATTTGACGTTGTTTTTGTCATTGTTTTTGTTGTTTATTTGACGTTGTTATTGTTGTTGTTTATTTGACGTTGTTGTTGTTGTTTATTTGACGTTGTTATTGTTGTTGACGTTGTTGTTGTTGTTTATTTAACGTTGTTGTTGTTTATTTGACATTGTTGTCTTTGTTGACGTTGTTGTTGTTTATTTGACGTTGTTGTCTTTGTTGACGTTGTTGTTGTTGTTATTTATTTGACATTGTTGTTGTTGTTATTGTTGTTGTTGTTGTTGTTTATTTGACGTTGTTGTTGTTGTTGTTATTTATTTGACGTTGTTGTTGTTGTTATTGTTTATTTGACGTTGTTGTTTATTTGACGTTGTTGTTGTTGTTGTTGTTGTTGTTGTTGACGTTGTTGTTGTTGTTGTTGTTGTTTATTTGACGTTGTTGTTGTTGAAGTTTTTGTTGTTGTTGTTGTTTATTTGACAATGTTATTGTTGTTGTTTATTTGACGTTGTTGTTGTTGTTGTTTATTTGACGTTGTTGTTGTTGTTATTTATTTGACGTTGTTGTTGTTGTTGTTTATTTGACGTTGTTTTTGTCATTGTTTTTGTTATTTATTTAACGTTGTTATTGTTGTTGTTTATTTGACGTTGTTGTTGTTGTTGTTGTTTTTTATTTGACGTTGTTTTAGATGTTGTTGTTGTTTATTTGACGTTGTTGTTGTTGTTTATTTGACGTTGTTGTTGTTGTTTATTTGACATTGTTGTTGTTGACGTTGTTGTTGTTGTTGTTTATTTGACATTGTTGTTGTTGTTGTTGTTTTTGACGTTGTTGGTGTTGTTATTTATTTGACGTTGTTGTTGTTGTTTATTTGACGTTATTTTAGTTGTTGTTGTTTATTTGACGTTGTTGTTGTTGACATTGTTATTGTTGTGGTTTATTTGACGTTGTTGTTGTTGTTGTTTATTTGACGTAATTGTTATTATTGACGTTGTAGTTGTTGTTGTTGTTGTTGTTTATTTGACGTTTTTGTTGTTGTTGATGATGTTGTTGTTGTTGTTTATTTGACGTTGTTGTTATTGTTTATTTGACGTTGTTGTTGTTGTTTATTTGACGTTGTTGTTGTTATTGTTGTTGTTTATTTGACATTGTTGTTGTTGTTGTTGTTTATTTGATGTTGTTGTTGTTGTTGTTGTTTATTTGACGTTGTTGTTGTTGTTTATTTGACGTTGTTGTTGTTGTTGATATTTATTTGACGTTGTTGTTGTTGTTGTTTATTTGACGTTGTTGTTGTTGTTTATTGGATGTTGTTGTTATTGTTGTTTATTTGACGGTGTTATTGTTGTTGTTGTTGTTGTTTATTTGACGTTGTTGTTGTTGGCGTTGTTGTTGTTGTTGTTGTTGTTGTTGTTGTCGTTGTTTATTTGACGTTGTTGTTGTTGTTGACATAGTTGTTGTTGTTGTTGTTTGTTTGACGTTGTTGTTGTTGTTGATGTTGTTGTTTATTTGACGTTGTTGTTGTTGTTTATTTGACGTTGTTGTTGTTGACATTGTTGTTGTTGTTGTTTATTTGACGTTGTTGTTGTTGTTCTTTATTTGACATTGTTGTTGTTGTTGTTCATTTGACGTTGATGTTGTTGTTTATTTGACGTTGATGTTGTTGTTGTTGTTTATTTGACGTTGTTGTTGTTGTTATTTATTAGACGTTATTTTAATTGTTGTTGATTTTTTGACGTTGTTGTTGTTGTTGTTGTTTATTTGACGTTGTTTTTATTGTTTATTTGACGTTGTTGTTGTTGTTTATTTGACGTTGTTGTTGTTGTTATTGTTGTTGTTTATTTGACGTTGTTGTTATTGTTGTTATTTATTTGATGTTGTTGTTGTTGTTGTTTATTTGACATTGTTGTTGTTGATGTTGGTTTTGTTGTTGTTTATTTGACATTGTTGTTGTTGTTGTTGACGTTGTTGGTGTTGTTGTTTATTTGACGTTGTTGTTGTTATTGTTGTTGTTGTTGTTATTGTGTATTTGTCGTTGTTTCAGATGTTGTTGTTTGTTTGACGTTGTTGTTGTTTATTTGACATTGTTGTTGTTGTTGACGTTGTTGTTATTGTTGTTTATTTGACATTGTTGTTGGTGTTGTTGTTTATTTGACGTTGTTGTTGTTGTTTATTTGATGTTGTTTTAGTTGTTGTTGTTTATTTGACGTTGTTGTTGTTGTTGACATTGTTGTTGTTGTTTTTTATTTGACGTTGTTGTTGTTGTTGTTTATTTGACGTAGTTGTTGTTGTTGACGTTGTTGTTGTTGTGGTTGTTTATTTGACGTTTTTGTTATTGTTGATGTTGTTGTTGTTGTTTATTTAACGTTGTTGTTATTGTTTATTTGACGTTGTTGTTGTTGTTGTTGTTTATTTGACGTTGTTGTTGTTGTTATTGTTGTTGTTTATTTGACGTTGTTGTTGTTGTTTTTGTTTATTTGATGTTGTTGTTGTTGTTTATTTGACGTTGGTGTCGTTGTTGTTTATTTGACGTTGTTGTTGTTGTTATTTATTTGACGTTGTTGTTGTTGTTATTGTTTAGTTGACGTTGTTGTTGTTGTTATTGTTTATTTGACGTTGTTATTGTTGTTTATTTGACGTTGTTTTTGTTATTTGATGTTGTTGTTGTTGTATTTGTTGTTGTTGTTGTTGCTTACTTGATGTTGTTGTTATTGTTGTTGTTTATTTGACGTTGTTGTTGCTATTGTTTATTTGACGTTGTTGTTGTTGTTGTTGTTGTTGTTGTTGTTTATTTGACGTTGTTGTTGTTGTTTATTTGATGTTGTTGTTGTTGTTGATGTTGTTGTTGTTGTTGTTGTTGTTTATTTGACGTTGTTGTTGTTGTTTATCTGACGTTGTTGTTGTTGTTGATATTTATTTGACGTTGTTGTTGTTGTTGTTGTTTATTTGATGTTGTTGTTGTTGTTTATTTGATGTTGTTGTTGTTTTTGTTTATTTGACGGTGTTGTTGTTGTTGGTGTTGTTTATTTGACGTTGTTGTTGTTGTTTATTTGACGTTGTTGTTGTTGTTTATTTGACGTTGTTGTTGTTATTGACATAGTTGTTGTTGTTGTTTGTTTGACATTGTTGTTTTTGTTGTTGATGTTGTTGTTTATTTGACGTTGTTGTTGTTGTTTATTTGACGTTGTTGTTGTTTTTATTGACGTTGTTGTTGTTGTTGTTTATTTGACGTTGTTGTTGTTGTTGTTGTTGTTGTTGTTGAAGTTGTTGTTGTTGTTGTTTATTTGACGTTGTTGTTGTTGACGTTTTTGTTGTTGTTGTTGTTGTTTATTTGACAATGTTATTGTTGTTGTTTATTTGACGTTGTTGTTGTTGTTGTTTATTTGACGTTGTTGTTGTTGTTATTTATTTGACGTTGTTGTTGTTGTTGTTTATTTGACGTTGTTTTTGTCATTGTTTTTGTTGTTTATTTGACGTTGTTATTGTTGTTGTTTATTTGACGTTGTTGTTGTTGTTGTTGTTTTTTATTTGACGTTGTTTTAGATGTTGTTGTTGTTTATTTGACGTTGTTGTTGTTGTGTATTTGACGTTGTTGTTGTTGTTTATTTGACATTGTTGTTGTTGACGTTGTTGTTGTTGTTGTTTATTTGACATTGTTGTTGTTGTTGTTGTTTTTGACGTTGTTGGTGTTGTTATTTATTTGACGTTGTTGTTGTTGTTTATTTGACGTTGTTTTAGTTGTTGTTGTTTATTTGACGTTGTTGTTGTCGACATTGTTATTGTTGTGGTTTATTTGACGTTGTTGTTGTTGTTGTTTATTTGACGTAATTGTTGTTATTGACGTTGTAGTAGTTGTTGTTGTTGTTTATTTGACGTTTTTGTTGTTGTTGATGATGTTGTTGTTGTTGTTGTTTATTTGACGTTGTTGTTATTGTTTATTTGACGTTGTTGTTGTTGTTTATTTGACGTTGTTGTTGTTGTTATTGTTGTTGTTTATTTGACATTGTTGTTGTTGTTGTTTATTTGATGTTGTTGTTGTTGTTGTTGTTTATTTGACGTTGTTGTTGTTGTTTATTTGACGTTGTTGTTGTTGTTGATATTTATTTGACGTTGTTGTTGTTGTTTATTTGACGTTGTTGTTGTTGTTTATTGGATGTTGTTGTTATTGTTGTTTATTTGACGGTGTTATTGTTGTTGTTGTTGTTTATTTGACGTTGTTGTTGTTGACGTTGTTGTTGTTGTTGTTGTCGTTGTTTATTTGACGTTGTTGTTGTTGTTGACATAGTTGTTGTTGTTGTTGTTTGTTTGACGTTGTTGTTGTTGTTGATGTTGTTGTTTATTTGACGTTGTTGTTGTTGTTTATTTGACGTTGTTGTTGTTGACATTGTTGTTGTTGTTGTTTATTTGACGTTGTTGTTGTTGTTCTTTATTTGACATTGTTGTTGTTGTTGTTCATTTGACGTTGATGTTGTTGTTTATTTGACGTTGATGTTGTTGTTGTTGTTTATTTGACGTTGTTGTTGTTGTTATTTATTAGACGTTATTTTAATTGTTGTTGTTTTTTGACGTTGTTGTTGTTGTTGTTTATTTGACGTTGTTTTTATTGTTTATTTGACGTTGTTGTTGTTGTTTATTTGACGTTGTTGTTGTTGTTATTGTTGTTGTTTATTTGACGTTGTTGTTATTGTTGTTATTTATTTGATGTTGTTGTTGTTTTTGTTTATTTGACATTGTTGTTGTTGATGTTGGTTTTGTTGTTGTTTATTTGACATTGTTGTTGTTGTTGTTGACGTTGTTGGTGTTGTTGTTTATTTGACGTTGTTGTTGTTATTGTTGTTGTTGTTGTTATTGTGTATTTGACGTTGTTTCAGATGTTGTTGTTTGTTTGACGTTGTTGTTGTTTATTTGACATTGTTGTTGTTGTTGACGTTGTTGTTATTGTTGTTTATTTGACATTGTTGTTGTTGTTGTTGTTGACGTTGTTAGTGTTGTTGTTTATTTGACGTTGTTGTTGTTGTTTATTTGATGTTGTTTTAGTTGTTGTTGTTTATTTGACGTTGTTGTTGTTGTTGACATTGTTGTTGTTGTTTTTTATTTGACGTTGTTGTTGTTGTTGTTGTTTATTTGACGTAGTTGTTGTTGTTGACGTTGTTGTTGTTGTGGTTGTTTATTTGACGTTTTTGTTATTGTTGATGTTGTTGTTGTTGTTTATTTAACGTTGTTGTTATTGTTTATTTGACGTTGTTGTTGTTGTTGTTGTTTATTTGACGTTGTTGTTGTTGTTATTGTTGTTGTTTATTTGACGTTGTTGTTGTTGTTGTTGTTTATTTGATGTTGTTGTTGTTGTTTATTTGACGTTGGTGTTGTTGTTGTTTATTTGACGTTGTTGTTGTTGTTATTTATTTGACATTGTTGTTGTTGTTATTGTTTAGTTGACGTTGTTGTTGTTGTTATTGTTTATTTGACGTTGTTATTGTTGTTTATTTGACGTTGTTTTTGTTATTTGATGTTGTTGTTGTTGTTGTATTTGTTGTTGTTGTTGTTGCTTACTTGATGTTGTTGTTATTGTTGTTGTTTATTTGACGTTGTTGTTGCTATTGTTTATTTGACGTTGTTGTTGTTGTTGTTGTTGTTGTTTATTTGACGTTGTTGTTGTTGTTTATTTGATGTTGTTGTTGTTGTTGACGTTGTTGTTGTTGTTGTTGTTGTTTATTTGACGTTGTTGTTGTTGTTTATCTGACGTTGTTGTTGTTGTTGATATTTATTTGACGTTGTTATTGTTGTTGTTTATTTGATGTTGTTGTTGTTGTTTATTTGATGTTGTTGTTGTTGTTGTTTATTTGACGGTGTTGTTGTTGTTGTTGTTGTTTATTTGACGTTGTTGTTGTTGTTTATTTGACGTTGTTGTTGTTGTTTATTTGACGTTGTTGTTGTTATTGACATAGTTGTTGTTGTTGTTTGTTTGACATTGTTGTTTTTGTTGTTGATGTTGTTGTTTATTTGACGTTGTTGTTGTTGTTTATTTGACGTTGTTGTTGTTTTTATTGACGTTGTTGTTGTTGTTGTTTATTTGACGTTGTTGTTGTTGTTGTTGTTGTTGACGTTGTTGTTGTTGTTGTTTATTTGACGTTGTTGTTGTTGACGTTTTTGTTGTTGTTGTTGTTGTTTATTTGACAATGTTATTGTTGTTATTTATTTGACGTTGTTGTTGTTGTTGTTTATTTGACGTTGTTGTTGTTGTTATTTATTTGACGTTGTTGTTGTTGTTGTTTATTTGACGTTGTTTTTGTCATTGTTTTTGTTGTTTATTTGACGTTGTTATTGTTGTTGTTTATTTGACGTTGTTGTTGTTGTTGTTGTTTTTTATTTGACGTTGTTTTAGATGTTGTTGTTGTTTATTTGACGTTGTTGTTGTTGTGTATTTGACGTTGTTGTTGTTGTTTATTTGACATTGTTGTTGTTGACGTTGTTGTTGTTGTTGTTTATTTGACATTGTTGTTGTTGTTGTTGTTTTTAACGTTGTTGGTGTTGTTATTTATTTGACGTTGTTGTTGTTGTTTATTTGACGTTGTTTTAGTTGTTGTTGTTTATTTGACGTTGTTGTTGTCGACATTGTTATTGTTGTGGTTTATTTGACGTTGTTGTTGTTGTTGTTTATTTGACGTAATTGTTGTTATTGACGTTGTAGTTGTTGTTGTTGTTGTTTATTTGACGTTTTTGTTGTTGTTGATGATGTTGTTGTTGTTGTTTATTTGACGTTGTTGTTATTGTTTATTTGACGTTGTTGTTGTTGTTTATTTGACGTTGTTGTTGTTGTTATTGTTGTTGTTTATTTGACATTGTTGTTGTTGTTGTTTATTTGATGTTGTTGTTGTTGTTGTTGTTTATTTGACGTTGTTGTTGTTGTTTATTTGACGTTGTTGTTGTTGTTGATATTTATTTGACGTTGTTGTTGTTGTTTATTTGACGTTGTTGTTGTTGTTTATTGGATGTTGTTGTTATTGTTGTTTATTTGACGGTGTTATTGTTGTTGTTGTTGTTTATTTGACGCTGTTGTTGTTGACGTTGTTGTTGTTGTTGTTGTCGTTGTTTATTTGACGTTGTTGTTGTTGTTGACATAGTTGTTGTTGTTGTTGTTTGTTTGACGTTGTTGTTGTTGTTGATGTTGTTGTTTATTTGACGTTGTTGTTGTTGTTTATTTGACGTTGTTGTTGTTGACATTGTTGTTGTTGTTGTTTATTTGACGTTGTTGTTGTTGTTCTTTATTTGACATTGTTGTTGTTGTTGTTCATTTGACGTTGATGTTGTTGTTTATTTGACGTTGATGTTGTTGTTGTTGTTTATTTGACGTTGGTGTTGTTGTTATTTATTAGACGTTATTTTAATTGTTGTTGTTTTTTTGACGTTGTTGTTGATGTTGTTTATTTGACGTTGTTTTTATTGTTTATTTGACGTTGTTGTTGTTGTTGTTTATTTGACGTTGTTGTTGTTGTTATTGTTGTTGTTTATTTGACGTTGTTGTTATTGTTGTTATTTATTTGATGTTGTTGTTGTTGTTGTTGTTTATTTGACATTGTTGTTGTTGATGTTGGTTTTGTTGTTGTTTATTTGACATTGTTGTTGTTGTTGTTGACGTTGTTGGTGTTGTTGTTTATTTGACGTTGTTGTTGTTATTGTTGTTATTGTTGTTATTGTGTATTTGACGTTGTTTCAGATGTTGTTGTTTGTTTGACGTTGTTGTTGTTTATTTGACATTGTTGTTGTTGTTGACGTTGTTGTTATTGTTGTTTATTTGACATTGTTGTTGTTGTTGTTGTTGTTGACGTTGTTGTGTTGTTGTTTATTTGACGTTGTTGTTGTTGTTTATTTGATGTTGTTTTAGTTGTTGTTGTTTATTTGACGTTGTTGTTGTTGTTGACATTGTTGTTGTTGTTTTTTATTTGACGTTGTTGTTGTTGTTGTTGTTGTTTATTTGACGTAGTTGTTGTTGTTGACGTTGTTGTTGTTGTTGTTGTTTATTTGACGTTTTTGTTATTGTTGATGTTGTTGTTGTTGTTTATTTAACGTTGTTGTCATTGTTTATTTGACGTTGTTGTTGTTGTTGTTGTTGTTGTTTATTTGACGTTGTTGTTGTTGTTATTGTTGTTGTTTATTTGACGTTGTTGTTGTTGTTGTTGTTGTTGTTTATTTGATGTTGTTGTTGTTGTTTATTTGACGTTGGTGTTGTTGTTGTTTATTTGACGTTGTTGTTGTTGTTATTTGTTTGACGTTGTTGTTGTTATTGTTTAGTTGACGTTGTTGTTGTTGTTATTGTTTATTTGACGTTGTTATTGTTGTTTATTTGACGTTGTTTTTGTTATTTGACGTTGTTGTTGTTGTTGTATTTGTTGTTGTTGTTGTTGCTTACTTGATGTTGTTGTTATTGTTGTTGTTTATTTGACGTTGTTGTTGCTATTGTTTATTTGACGTTGTTGTTGTTGTTGTTGTTGTTGTTTATTTGACGTTGTTGTTGTTGTTTATTTGATGTTGTTGTTGTTGTTGACGTTGTTGTTGTTGTTGTTGTTGTTTATTTGACGTTGTTGTTGTTGTTTATCTGACGTTGTTGTTGTTGTTGATATTTATTTGACATTGTTGTTGTTGTTGTTGTTTATTTGACGTTGTTTTTGTTGTTGTTTATTTGATGTTGTTGTTGTTGTTTATTTGACGGTGTTGTTGTTGTTGTTGTTTATTTGACGTTGTTGTTGTTGTTTATTTGACATTGTTGTTGTTGTTTATTTGACGTTGTTGTTGTTATTGACATAGTTGTTGTTGTTGTTTGTTTGACATTGTTGTTTTTGTAGTTGATGTTGTTGTTTATTTGACGTTGTTGTTGTTGTTTATTTGACGTTGTTGTTGTTGTTGACATTGTTGTTGTTGTTGTTTATTTGACGTTGTTGTTGTTGTTGTTTATTTGACATTGTTGTTATTGTTGTTCATTTGACGTTGTTGTTGTTGTTGTTTATTTGACGTTGTTGTTGTTGTTGTTTATTTGACGTTGTTTTTGTCATTGTTTTTGTTGTTTATTTGACGTTGTTATTGTTGTTGTTTATTTGACGTTGTTGTTGTTGTTTATTTGACGTTGTTATTGTTGTTGACGTTGTTGTTGTTGTTTATTTAACGTTGTTGTTGTTTATTTGACATTGTTGTCTTTGTTGACGTTGTTGTTGTTTATTTGACGTTGTTGTCTTTGTTGACGTTGTTGTTGTTGTTATTTATTTGACATTGTTGTTGTTGTTATTGTTGTTGTTGTTGTTGTTTATTTGACGTTGTTGTTGTTGTTGTTATTTATTTGACGTTGTTGTTGTTGTTATTGTTTATTTGACGTTGTTGTTTATTTGACGTTGTTGTTGTTGTTGTTGTTGTTATTGACGTTGTTGTTGTTGTTGTTGTTTATTTGACGTTGTTGTTGTTGAAGTTTTTGTTGTTGTTGTTGTTGTTTATTTGACAATGTTATTGTTGTTGTTTATTTGACGTTGTTGTTGTTGTTGTTTATTTGACGTTGTTGTTGTTGTTATTTATTTGACGTTGTTGTTGTTGTTGTTTATTTGACGTTGTTTTTGTCATTGTTTTTGTTGTTTATTTAACGTTGTTATTGTTGTTGTTTATTTGACGTTGTTGTTGTTGTTGTTGTTTTTTATTTGACGTTGTTTTAGATGTTGTTGTTGTTTATTTGACGTTGTTGTTGTTGTTTATTTGACGTTGTTGTTGTTGTTTATTTGACATTGTTGTTGTTGACGTTGTTGTTGTTGTTGTTTATTTGACATTGTTGTTGTTGTTGTTTTTGACGTTGTTGGTGTTGTTATTTATTTGACGTTGTTGTTGTTGTTTATTTGACGTTGTTTTAGTTGTTGTTGTTTATTTGACGTTGTTGTTGTTGACATTGTTATTGTTGTGGTTTATTTGACGTTGTTGTTGTTGTTGTTTATTTGACGTAATTGTTATTATTGACGTTGTAGTTGTTGTTGTTGTTGTTTATTTGACGTTTTTGTTGTTGTTGATGATGTTGTTGTTGTTGTTTATTTGACGTTGTTGTTATTGTTTATTTGACGTTGTTGTTGTTGTTTATTTGACGTTGTTGTTGTTATTGTTGTTGTTTATTTGACATTGTTGTTGTTGTTGTTTATTTGATGTTGTTGTTGTTGTTGTTGTTTATTTGACGTTGTTGTTGTTGTTTATTTGACGTTGTTGTTGTTGTTGATATTTATTTGACGTTGTTGTTGTTGTTGTTTATTTGACGTTGTTGTTGTTGTTTATTGGATGTTGTTGTTATTGTTGTTTATTTGACGGTGTTATTGTTGTTGTTGTTGTTGTTTATTTGACGTTGTTGTTGTTGGCGTTGTTGTTGTTGTTGTTGTTGTCGTTGTTTATTTGACGTTGTTGTTGTTGTTGACATAGTTGTTGTTGTTGTTGTTTGTTTGACGTTGTTGTTGTTGATGTTGTTGTTTATTTGACGTTGTTGTTGTTGTTTATTTGACGTTGTTGTTGTTGACATTGTTGTTGTTGTTGTTTATTTGACGTTGTTGTTGTTGTTCTTTATTTGACATTGTTGTTGTTGTTGTTCATTTGACGTTGATGTTGTTGTTTATTTGACGTTGATGTTGTTGTTGTTGTTTATTTGACGTTGTTGTTGTTGTTATTTATTAGACGTTATTTTAATTGTTGTTGATTTTTTGACGTTGTTGTTGTTGTTGTTTATTTGACGTTGTTTTTATTGTTTATTTGACGTTGTTGTTGTTGTTTATTTGACGTTGTTGTTGTTGTTATTGTTGTTGTTTATTTGACGTTGTTGTTATTGTTGTTATTTATTTGATGTTGTTGTTGTTGTTGTTGTTTATTTGACATTGTTGTTGTTGATGTTGGTTTTGTTGTTGTTTATTTGACATTGTTGTTGTTGTTGTTGACGTTGTTGGTGTTGTTGTTTATTTGACGTTGTTGTTGTTATTGTTGTTGTTGTTGTTATTGTGTATTTGACGTTGTTTCAGATGTTGTTGTTTGTTTGACGTTGTTGTTGTTTATTTGACATTGTTGTTGTTGTTGACGTTGTTGTTATTGTTGTTTATTTGACATTGTTGTTGTTGTTGTTGTTGTTGACGTTGTTGGTGTTGTTGTTTATTTGACGTTGTTGTTGTTTATTTGATGTTGTTTTAGTTGTTGTTGTTTATTTGACGTTGTTGTTGTTGTTGACATTGTTGTTGTTGTTTTTTATTTGACGTTGTTGTTGTTGTTGTTGTTTATTTGACGTAGTTGTTGTTGTTGACGTTGTTGTTGTTGTGGTTGTTTATTTGACGTTTTTGTTATTGTTGATGTTGTTGTTGTTGTTTATTTAACGTTGTTGTTATTGTTTATTTGACGTTGTTGTTGTTGTTGTTGTTGTTTATTTGACGTTGTTGTTGTTGTTATTGTTGTTGTTTATTTGACGTTGTTGTTGTTGTTGTTGTTTATTTGATGTTGTTGTTGTTGTTTATTTGACGTTGGTGTTGTTGTTGTTTATTTGACGTTGTTGTTGTTGTTATTTATTTGACGTTGTTGTTGTTGTTATTGTTTAGTTGACATTGTTGTTGTTGTTATTGTTTATTTGACGTTGTTATTGTTGTTTATTTGACGTTGTTTTTGTTATTTGATGTTGTTGTTGTTGTTGTATTTGTTGTTGTTGTTGTTGCTTACTTGATGTTGTTGTTATTGTTGTTGTTTATTTGACGTTGTTGTTGCTATTGTTTATTTGACGTTGTTGTTGTTGTTGTTGTTGTTGTTGTTTATTTGACGTTGTTGTTGTTGTTTATTTGATGTTGTTGTTGTTGTTGACGTTGTTGTTGTTGTTGTTGTTGTTTATTTGACGTTGTTGTTGTTGTTTATCTGACGTTGTTGTTGTTGTTGATATTTATTTGACGTTGTTGTTGTTGTTGTTGTTTATTTGATGTTGTTGTTGTTGTTTATTTGATGTTGTTGTTGTTGTTGTTTATTTGACGGTGTTGTTGTTGTTGTTGTTGTTTATTTGACGTTGTTGTTGTTGTTTATTTGACGTTGTTGTTGTTGTTTATTTGACGTTGTTGTTGTTATTGACATAGTTGTTGTTGTTGTTTGTTTGACATTGTTGTTTTTGTTGTTGATGTTGTTGTTTATTTGACGTTGTTGTTGTTGTTTATTTGACGTTGTTGTTGTTGTTGACATTGTTGTTGTTGTTGTTTATTTGACGTTGTTGTTGTTGTTGTTGTTTATTTGACATTGTTGTTATTGTTGTTCATTTGACGTTGTTGTTGTTGTTGTTGTTTATTTGACGTTGTTGTTGTTGTTTATTTGACGTTGTTTTTGTCATTGTTTTTGTTGTTTATTTGACGTTGTTATTGTTGTTGTTTATTTGACGTTGTTGTTGTTGTTTATTTGACGTTGTTATTGTTGTTGACGTTGTTGTTGTTGTTTATTTGACGTTGTTGTTGTTTATTTGACATTGTTGTCTTTGTTGACGTTGTTGTTGTTGTTATTTATTTGACATTGTTGTTGTTGTTATTGTTGTTGTTTTTGTTGTTTATTTGACGTTGTTGTTGTTGTTGTTATTTATTTGACGTTGTTGTTGTTGTTATTGTTTATTTGACGTTGTTGTTTATTTGACGTTGTTGTTGTTGTTGTTGTTGTTGTTGTTGACGTTGTTGTTGTTGTTGTTGTTTATTTGACGTTGTTGTTGTTGACGTTTTTGTTGCTGTTGTTGTTGTTTATTTGACAATGTTATTGTTGTTGTTTATTTGACGTTGTTGTTGTTGTTGTTGTTTATTTGACGTTGTTGTTGTTGTTGTTATTTATTTGACGTTGTTGTTGTTGTTGTTGTTTATTTGACGTTGTTTTTGTCATTGTTTTTGTTGTTTATTTGACATTGTTATTGTTGTTGTTTATTTGACGTTGTTGTTGTTTATTTGACGTTGTTGTTGTTGTTGTTGTTGTTTATTTGACGTTGTTTTAGATGTTGTTGTTTATTTGACGTTGTTGTTAATGTTTATTTGACGTTGTTGTTGTTGTTTATTTGACATTGTTGTTGTTGACGTTGTTGTTGTTTATTTGACATTGTTGTTGTTGTTGTTGTTTTTGACGTTGTTGGTGTTGTTATTTATTTGACGTTGTTGTTGTTGTTGTTTATTTGATGTTGTTTTAGTTGTTGTTGTTTATTTGACGTTATTGTTGTTGACATTGTTATTGTTGTGGTTTATTTGACGTTGTTGTTGTTGTTGTTTATTTGACGTAGTTGTTGTTATTGACGTTGTAGTTGTTGTTGTTGTTGTTTATTTGACGTTTTTGTTGTTGTTGATGATGTTGTTGTTGTTGTTTATTTGACGTTGTTGTTATTGTTTATTTGACGTTGTTGTTGTTGTTTATTTGACGTTGTTGTTGTTGTTGTTGTTTATTTGACGTTGTTGTTGTTGTTGTTTATTTGATGTTGTTGTTGTTGTTGTTGTTTATTTGACGTTGTTGTTGTTGTTGATATTTATTTGACGTTGTTGTCGTTGTTTATTTGACGTTGTTGTTGTTGTTGTTTATTGGATGATGTTGTTATTGTTGTTTATTTGACGGTGTTATTGTTGTTGTTGTTGTTGTTGTTTATTTGACGTTATTGTTGTTGACGTTGTTGTTGTTGTTGTTGTCGTTGTTTATTTGACATTGTTGTTGTTGTTGACATAGTTGTTGTTGTTGTTGTTTGTTTGACGTTGTTGTTTATTTGACGTTGTTGTTGTTGTTTATTTGACGTTGTTGTTGTTGTTGTTGACATTGTTGTTGTTGTTGTTTATTTGACGTTGTTGTTGTTGTTCTTTATTTGACATTGTTGTTGTTGTTGTTCATTTGACGTTGATGTTGTTGTTTATTTGATGTTGTTGTTGTTGTTGTTTATTTGACATTGTTTTTGTCATTGTTTTTGTTGTTTATTTCACGTTGTTATTGTTGTTGTTTATTTGACATTGTTGTTGTTTATTTGACGTTTTTATTGTTGTTGACGTTGTTGTTGTAGTTTATTTGATGTTGTAGTTATTGTTGTTGTTTATTTGACGTTGTTGTTGTTGCTGACGTTGTTGTTGTTATTATTTATTTTACATTGATGTTGTTGTTATTGTTGTTGTTGTTGTTTATTTGACGTTGTTGTTGCTGTTATTTATTTGACGTTGTTGTTGTTGTTATTGTTTATGTGACGTTGTTGTTTATTTGACGTTGTTGTTGTTGTTGTTGACGTTGTTGTTGTTGTTGTTTATTTGACGTTGTCGTTGTTGACGTTTTTGTTATTGTTGTTGTTGTTGTTTATTTGACGTTGTTGTTGTTGTTTATTTGACGTTGTTGTTATTGTTGTTTATTTGACGGTGTTGTTGTTGTTATTTATTTGACGTTGTTGTTGTTGTTGTTGTTTATTTGACGTTGTTGTTGTTGTTGTTTATTTGACGTGGTTTTTGTCATTGTTTTTGTTGTTTATTTGACGTTGTTATTGTTGTTGTTTATTTGACGTTGTTGTTGTTGTTTATTTGTTGTTGTTGTTGTTGTTGTTGTTGTTGACGTTGTTGTTGTTGTTTATTTGACGTTGTTGTTGTTGTTGTTGTTGTTTATTTGACGTTGTTGTTGTTGTTGACGTTGTTGTTGTTGTTGTTGTTATTTATTTGACGTTGTTGTTATTGTTGTTTATTTGACGTTGTTGTTGTTGTTGTTATTTATTTGACGTTGTTGTTGTTGTTTATTTGACATTGTTGTTGTTGTTATTATTTATTTGACGTTGTTGTTGTTGTATATTTGACGTTGTTGTTGTTGTTGTTGTTGTTGACTTTGTTGTTGTTGTTTATTTGACGTTGTTGTTGTTGTTGTTGACGTTTTTGTTGTTGTTGTTGACTTTGTTGTTGTTGTTTATTTGACGTTGTTGTTGTTGTTGTTGACGTTTTTGTTGTTGTTGTTGTTGTTTATTTGACGTTGTTGTTGTTGTTGTTTATTTGACGTGTTTGTTGTTGTTGTTTATTTGACGGTATTGTTGTTATTGTTGTTTATTTGACGTTGTTGTTGTTATTGTTTATTTGACCTTGTTATTGTTGTTTATTTGACGTTGTTTTTGTTATTTGACGTTGTTGTTGTTGTTGTATTTGTTGTTGTTGTTGTTGCTTATTTGATGTTGTTGTTTATTTGACGTTATTGTTGCTGTTGTTTATTTGATGTTGTTGTTGTTGTTGTTTATTTGATGTTGTTGTTGTTGTTGTTTATTTGATGTTGTTGTTGTTGACGTTGTTGTTGTTGTTTATTTGACGTTGTTGTTGTTGTTTATTTGACGTTGTTGTTGTTGTTGATATTTATTTGACGTTGTTGTTGTTGTTGTTGTTGTTGTTTATTTGACGTTGTTGTTGTTGTTTATTTGATGTTGTTGTTGTTGTTTATTTGACGGTGTTGTTGTTGTTGTTTATTTGACATTGTTGTTGTTGTTGTTTATTTGACGTTGTTGTTGTTGTTTATTTGACATTGTTGTTGATTTGACGTTGTTGTTGTTGTTGTTGTTTATTTGACGTTGTTGTTGTTGTTGTTGTTGTTTATTTGACGGTGTTGTTGTTATTGTTGTTTATTTGACGTTGTTGTTGTTGTTTATTTGACGTTGTTATTGTTTTTTATTTGACGTTGTTTTTGTTATTTGACGTTGTTGTTGTTGTTGTTGTATTTGTTGTTATTGTTGTTGCTTATTTGATGTTGTTGTTTATTTGACGTTGTTGTTGCTGTTGTTTGTTTGACGTTGTTGTTGTTGTTGTTGTTTATTTGACGTTGTTGTTGTTGTTTATTTGATGTTGTTGTTGTTGTTGACGTTGTTGTTGTTAGTGTTGTTGTTTATTTGACGTTGTTGTTGTTGTTTATTTGACGTTGTTGTTGTTGATATTTATTTGACGTTGTTGTTGTTGTTGTTGTTGTTTATTTGACGTTGTTGTTGTTGTTTATTTGATATTGTTGTTGTTGTTGTTTATTTGACGGTGTTGTTGTTGTTTATTTGACGTTGTTGTTATTGTTGTTGTTTATTTGACGTTGTTGTTGTTGTTTATTTGACGTTGTTGTTGTTATTGACATAGTTGTTGTTGTTGTTGTTTGTTTGACATTGTTGTTGTTGTTGTTGATGTTGTTGTTTATTTGACGTTGTTGTTGTTATTTATTTGACGTTGTTGTTGTTGTTGTTGTTGACATTATTGTTGTTGTTGTTTATTTGACGTTGTTGTTGTTGTTTATTTGACATTGTTGTTGTTGTTGTTCATTTGACGTTGTTGTTGTTGTTTATTTGACGTTGTTGTTGTTGTTGTTGTTTATTTGACGTTGTTTTTGTCATTGTTTTTGTTGTTTATTTGACGTTGTTATTGTTGTTGTTTATTTGACGTTGTTGTTGTTGTTGTTTATTTGACATTGTTATTGTTGTTGACGTTGTTGTTGTTGTTTATTTGATGTTGTTATTGTTGTTGTTGTTTATTTGACGTTGTTGTCTTTGTTGACGTTGTTGTTGTTGTTGTTATTTATTTGACATTGTTGTTGTTGTTATCGTTGTTGTTGTTGTTGTTGTTTATTTGACGTTGTTGTTTATTTGACGTTGTTGTTGTTGTTGTTGACGTTTTTGTTGTCGTTGTTTATTTGACGTTGTTGTTGTTGAAGTTTTTGTTGTTGTTGTTGTTTATTTGACAATGTTATTGTTGTTGTTTATTTGACGTTGTTGTTGTTGTTGTTGTTTATTTGACGGTGTTGTTGTTGTTATATATTTGACGTTGTTGTTGTTGTTGTTTATTTGAAGTTGTTGTTGTTGTTGTTTATTTGACGTTGTTTTTGTCGTTGTTTTTGTTGTTTATTTGACGTTGTTATTGTTGTTGTTTATTTGACGTTGTTGTTGTTATTTATTTGACGTTGTTGTTGTTGTTTATTTGACGTTGTTTTAGATGTTGTTGTTTATTTAACGTTGTTGTTGTTGTTTATTTGACATTGTTGTTGTTGTTGACGTTGTTGTTGTTGTTGTTTATTTGACATTGTTGTTGTTGTTGTTGTTGTTGATGTTGTTGGTGTTGTTGTTTATTTGACGTTGTTGTTGTTGTTGTTGTTTATTTGACGTTGTTTTAGTTGTTGTTGTTTATTTGACGTTGTTGTTGTTGACATTGTTATTGTTGTGGTTTATTTGACGTTGTTGTTGTTGTTGTTTATTTGACGTAGTTGTTGTTATTGACGTTGTAGTTGTTGTTGTTGTTTATTTGACGTAGTTGTTGTTATTGACGTTGTAGTTGTTGTTGTTGTTTATTTGACGTTTTTGTTGTTGTTGATGATGTTGTTGTTGTTGTTGTTTATTTGACGTTGTTGTTATTGTTTATTTGACGTTGTTGTTGTCGTTTATTTGACGTTGTTGTTGTTGTTATTGTTGTTGTTTATTTGACGTTGTTGTTGTTGTTGTTTATTTGATGTTGTTGTTGTTGTTGTTTATTTGACGTTGTTGTTGTTGTTTATATGACATTGTTATTTATTTGACGTTGTCGTTGTTGTTTATTTGACATTGTTGTTGTTGTTGATGTTGTTGTTGTTGTTTATTTGACGTTGTTGTTGTTGTTGTTATTTATTTGACGTTGTTGTTGTTATTGTTGTTGTTGTTGTTGTTTATTTGACGTTGTTGTTGTTGTTATTTATTTGACATTGTTGTTGTTGTTTATTTGACATTGTTGTTGTTGTTATTGTTTATTTAACGTTGTTGTTGTTGTTTATTTGACGTTGTTGTTGTTGTTGACGTTGTTGTTGTTGTTGTTGTTGTTTATTTGACGTTGTTGTTGTTGTTGACATTTTGGTTGTTGTTGTTGTTTATTTGACGTTGTTGTTGTTGTTTATTTGACGATGTTGTTGTTATTGTTGTTTATTTGACGTTGTTGTTGTTGTTTATTTGACGTTGTAGTTGTTGTTGACGTTGTTGTTGTTGTTTATTTGACGTTGTTGTTGTTGTTGACGTTGTTGTTGTTGTTTATTTGACGTTGTTGTTGTTGTTGACATAGTTGTTGTTGTTTATTTCACGCTGTTGATGTTGTTGACGTTGTTGTTTATTTGATGTTGTTGTTGTTGTTTACTTGACGTTGTTGTTGTTGACATTGTTGTTGCTGTTGTTCTTTATTTGACGTCGTTGTTGTTGTTTATTTGGCATTGTTGTTGTTGTTGACGTTGTTGTTGTTGTTGTTTATATGACCTTATTGTTGTTGACGTTGTTGGTGTTGTTGTTTATTTGACGTTGTTGTTGTTGTTGTTTATTTGACGTTGTTTTAATTGTTGTTGATTTTTAGACGTTGTTGTTGTTGTTTATTTGACGTTGTTTTTATTGTTTATTTGACGTTGTTGTTGTTGTTGTTGTTTAATTGACGTTGTTGTTGTTGTTATTGTTGTTGTTTATTTGACGTTGTTGTTGTTGTTGTTATTTATTTGATGTTGTTGTTGTTGTTTATTTGACACTGTTGTTGTTGATGTTGGTTTTGTTGTTGTTTATTTGACATTGTTGTTGTTGTTGTTGACGTTGTTGGTGTTGTTGTTTATTTGACGTTGTTGTTGTTGTTGTTGTTGTTGTTGTTGTTGTTGTTGTTGTGTATTTGACGTTGTTTCAGATGTTGTTGTTTGTTTGACGTTGTTGTTGTTTATTTGACATTGTTTTTGTTGTTGACGTTGTTGTTATTGTTGTTTATTTGACATTGTTGTTGTTGTTGTTGTTGACGTTGTTGGTGTTGTTGTTTATTTGACGTTGTTGTTGTTGTTGTTGTTGTTGTTGTTGTTGTTGTTGTATATTTGACGTTGTTTTAGTTGTTGTTGTTTATTTGACGTTATTTTAGTTGTTGTTGTTTATTTGACGTTGTTGTTGTTAACATTGTTGTTGTTGTTTTTTATTTGACGTTGTTGTTGTTGTTTATTTGACGTAGTTGTTGTTGTTGACGTTGTTGTTGTTGTTGTTTATTTGACGTTTTTGTTATTGTTGATGTTGTTGTTGTTGTTTATTTGACGTTGTTGTTATTGTTTATTTGACGTTGTTGTTGTTGTTGGTGTTTGTTTATTTGACGTTGTTGTTGTTGTTATTGTTGTTGTTTATTTGACGTTGTTGTTGTTGTTGTTGTTTATTTGATGTTGTTGTTGTTGTTTAATTGACATTGGTGTTGTTGTTGTTTATTTGACGTTGTTATTGTTGTTATTTATTTGACGTTGTTGTTGTTCTTATTGTTTAGTTGACGTTGTTGTTGTTGTTATTGTTTATTTGACGTTGTTATTGTTGTTTATTTGCCGTTGTTTTTGTTATTTGACGTTGTTGTTGTTGTTGTTGTATTTGTTGTTGTTGTTGTTGTTGCTTACTTGATGTTGTTGTTATTGTTGTTGTTTATTTGACGTTGTTGTTGCTGTTGTTTATTTGACGTTGTTGTTGTTGTTGTTGTTTATTTGACGTTGTCGTTGTTGTTTATTTGATGTTGTTGTTGTTGTTGACGTTGTTGTTGTTGTTGTTGTTGTTGTTGTTGTTTATTTGACGTTGTTGTTGTTGTTGTTTATTTGACGTTGTTGTTGTTGTTGATATTTATTTGACGTTGTTGTTGTTGTTGTTTATTTGACGTTGTTGTTGTTGTTTATTTGATGTTGTTGTTGTTGTTTATTTGACGGTGTTGTTATTGTTGTTGTTTATTTGACGTTGTTGTTGTTGTTGTTTATTTGACGTTGTTGTTGTTGTTTATTTGACGTTGTTGTTGTTATTGACATAGTTGTTGTTGTTGTTGTTTGTTTGACATTGTTGTTGTTGATGTTGTTGTTTATTTGACGTTGTTGTTGTTGTTGACATTGTTGTTGTTGTTATTTATTTGACATTGTTGTTGTTGTTTATTTGACATTGTTGTTATTGTTGTTCATTTGACGTTGTTGTTGTTGTTTATTTGACGTTGTTGTTGTTGTTTATTTGACGTTGTTTTTGTCATTGTTTTTGTTGTTTATTTGACGTTGTTATTGTTGTTGTTTATTTGACGTTGTTGTTGTTGTTTATTTGACATTGTTATTGTTGTTGACGTTGTTGTTGTTTATTTGACGTTGTTGTTGTTTATTTGACGTTGTTGTTGTTTATTTGACGTTGTTGTCTTTGTTGACGTTGTTGTTGTTGTTATTTATTTCACATTGTTGTTGTTGTTGTTGTTGTTTATTTGACGTTGTTGTTGTTATTATTTATTTGACGTTGTTGTTGTTGTTGTTGTTATTGTTTATTTGACGTTGTTGTTTATTTGACGTTGTTGTTGTTGTTATTGTTGTTGTTGTTGACGTTGTTGTTGTTGTTGTTGTTTATTTGACGTTGTTGTTGTTGACGTTTTTGTTGTTGTTGTTGTTTATTTGACAATGTTATTGTTGTTGTTTATTTGACGTTGTTGTTGTTGTTGTTTATTTGACGTTGTTGTTGTTGTTATTTATTTGACGTTGTTGTTGTTGTTTATTTGACGTTGTTTTTGTCATTGTTTTTGTTGTTTATTTGACGTTGTTATTGTTGTTGTTTATTTGACGTTGTTGTTGTTGTTGTTGTTTATTTGACGTTGTTGTTGTTGTTGTTTTTTATTTGACGTTGTTTTAGATGTTGTTGTTGTTTATTTGACGTTGTTGTTGTTGTTTATTTGACGTTGTTGTTGTTGTTTATTTGACATTGTTGTTGTTGACGTTGTTGTTGTTGTTGTTTATTTGACATTGTTGTTGTTGTTGTTGTTTTTGACGTTGTTGGTGTTGTTATTTATTTGATGTTGTTGTTGTTGTTTATTTGACGTTGTTTTAGTTGTTGTTGTTTATTTGACGTTGTTGTTGTTGACATTGTTATTGTTGTGGTTTATTTGATGATGTTGTTGTTTATTTGACGTAATTGTTGATATTGACGTTGTAGTTGTTGTTGTTGTTGTTTATTTGACGTTTTTGATGTTGTTGATGATGTTGTTGTTGTTGTTTATTTGACGTTGTTGTTATTGTTTATTTGACGTTGTTGTTGTTGTTTATTTGACGTTGTTGTTGTTGTTATTGTTGTTGTTTATTTGACATTGTTGTTGTTGTTGTTGTTGTTTATTTGATGTTGTTGTTGTTGTTGTTTATTTGACGTTGTTGTTGTTGTTGATATTTATTTGACGTTGTTGTTGTTGTTTATTTGACGTTGTTGTTGTTGTTGGTGTTTGTTTATTTGACGTCGTTGTTGTTGTTATTGTTGTTGTTTATTTGACGTTGTTGTTGTTGTTGTTGTTGTTTATTTGATGTTGTTGTTGTTGTTTAATTGACGTTGGTGTTGTTGTTGTTTATTTGACGTTGTTATTGTTGTTATTTATTTGACGTTGTTGTTGTTCTTATTGTTTAGTTGACGTTGTTGTTGTTGTTATTGTTTATTTGACGTTGTTATTGTTGTTTATTTGACGTTGTTTTTGTTATTTGACGTTGTTGTTGTTGTTGTTGTATTTCTTGTTGTTGTTGTTGTTGCTTACTTGATGTTGTTGTTATTGTTGTTGTTTATTTGACGTTGTTGTTGCTGTTGTTTATTTGACGTTGTTGTTGTTGTTGTTGTTTATTTGACGTTGTCGTTGTTGTTTATTTGATGTTGTTGTTGTTGTTGACGTTGTTGTTGTTGTTGTTGTTTATTTGACGTTGTTGTTGTTGTTTATTTGACGTTGTTGTTGTTGTTGATATTTATTTGACGTTGTTGTTGTTGTTGTTGTTTATTTGACGTTGTTGTTGTTGTTTATTTGATGTTGTTGTTGTTGTTTATTTGACGGTGTTGTTATTGTTGTTGTTTATTTGACGTTGTTGTTGTTGTTGTTTATTTGACGTTGTTGTTGTTGTTTATTTGACGTTGTTGTTGTTATTGACATAGTTGTTGTTGTTGTTGTTTGTTTGACATTGTTGTTGTTGTTGATGTTGTTGTTTATTTGACGTTGTTGTTGTTGTTTATTTGACGTTGTTGTTGTTGTTGACATTGTTGTTGTTGTTATTTATTTGACGTTGTTGTTGTTGTTTATTTGACATTGTTGTTATTGTTGTTCATTTGACGTTGTTGTTGTTGTTTATTTGACGTTGTTGTTGTTGTTTATTTGACGTTGTTTTTGTCATTGTTTTTGTTGTTTATTTGACGTTGTTATTGTTGTTGTTTATTTGACGTTGTTGTTGTTGTTTATTTGACATTGTTATTGTTGTTGACGTTGTTGTTGTTTATTTGACGTTGTTGTTGTTTATTTGACGTTGTTGTTTATTTGACGTTGTTGTTGTTGTTATTTATTTGACATTGTTGTTGTTGTTGTTGTTGTTTATTTGACGTTGTTGTTGTTATTATTTATTTGACGTTGTTGTTGTTGTTGTTATTGTTTATTTGACGTTGTTGTTTATTTGACGTTGTTGTTGTTGTTATTGTTGTTGTTGTTGACGTTGTTGTTGTTGTTGTTTATTTGACGTTGTTGTTGTTGACGTTTTTGTTGTTGTTGTTGTTTATTTGACAATGTTATTGTTGTTGTTTATTTGACGTTGTTGTTGTTGTTGTTTATTTGACGTTGTTGTTGTTGTTATTTATTTGACGTTGTTGTTGTTGTTTATTTGACGTTGTTTTTGTCATTGTTTTTGTTGTTTATTTGACGTTGTTATTGTTGTTGTTTATTTGACGTTGTTGTTGTTGTTGTTTATTTGACGTTGTTGTTGTTGTTGTTTTTTATTTGACGTTGTTTTAGATGTTGTTGTTGTTTATTTGACGTTGTTGTTGTTGTTTATTTGACGTTGTTGTTGTTGTTTATTTGACATTGTTGTTGTTGACGTTGTTGTTGTTGTTGTTTATTTGACATTGTTGTTGTTGTTGTTGTTGTTTTTGACGTTGTTGGTGTTGTTATTTATTTGATGTTGTTGTTGTTGTTTATTTGACGTTGTTTTAGTTGTTGTTGTTTATTTGACGTTGTTGTTGTTGACATTGTTATTGTTGTGGTTTATTTGACGTTGTTGTTGTTTATTTGACGTAATTGTTGATATTGACGTTGTAGTTGTTGTTGTTGTTGTTTATTTGACGTTTTTGATGTTGTTGATGATGTTGTTGTTGTTGTTTATTTGACGTTGTTGTTATTGTTTATTTGACGTTGTTGTTGTTGTTTATTTGACGTTGTTGTTGTTGTTATTGTTGTTGTTTATTTGACATTGTTGTTGTTGTTGTTGTTGTTTATTTGATGTTGTTGTTGTTGTTTATTTGACGTTGTTGTTGTTGTTGATATTTATTTAACGTTGTTGTTGTTGTTTATTTGACGTTGTTGTTGTTGTTTATTGGATGTTGTTGTTATTGTTGTTTATTTGACGGTGTTATTGTTGTTGTTGTTGTTGTTTATTTGACGTTGTTGTTGTTGACGTTGTTGTTGTTGTTGTTGTCGTTGTTTATTTGACGTTGTTGTTGTTGTTGACATAGTTGTTGTTGTTGTTGTTTGTTTGACATTGTTGTTGTTGTTGTTGATGTTGTTGTTTATTTGACGTTGTTGTTGTTGTTTATTTGACGTTGTTGTTGTTGTTGACATTGTTGTTGTTGTTGTTTATTTGACGTTGTTGTTGTTGTTCTTTATTTGACATTGTTGTTGTTGTTGTTCATTTGACGTTGATGTTGTTGTTTATTTGACGTTGTTGTTGTTGTTGTTGTTTATTTGACGTTGTTGTTGTTGTTATTTATTTGACGTTGTTTTAATTGTTGTTGATTTTTTGACGTTGTTGTTGTTGTTGTTTATTTGACGTTGTTTTTATTGTTTATTTGACGTTGTTGTTGTTGTTTATTTGACGTTGTTGTTGTTGTTATTGTTGTTGTTTCTTTGACGTTGTTGTTGTTGTTGTTATTTATTTGATGTTGTTGTTGTTGTTGTTGTTTATTTGACATTGTTGTTGTTGATGTTGGTTTTGTTGTTGTTTATTTGACATTGTTGTTGTTGTTGTTGTTGACGTTGTTGGTGTTGTTGTTTATTTGACGTTGTTGTTGTTGTTGTTGTTGTTGTTGTTGTGTATTTGACGTTGTTTCAGATGTTGTTGTTTGTTTGACGTTGTTGTTGTTTATTTGACATTGTTGTTGTTGTTGACGTTGTTGTTATTGTTGTTTATTTGACATTGTTGTTGTTGTTGTTGTTGTTGACGTTGTTGGTGTTGTTGTTTATTTGACGTTGTTGTTGTTGTTGTTGTTGTTGTTTATTTGACGTTGTTTTAGTTGTTGTTGTTTATTTGACGTTGTTGTTGTTGACATTGTTGTTGTTGTTTTTTATTTGACGTTGTTGTTGTTGTTGTTGTTGATTATTTGACGTAGTTGTTGTTGTTGACGTTGTTGTTGTTGTTGTTGTTGTTGTTTATTTGACGTTTTTGTTTTTGTTGATGTTGTTGTTGTTGTTTATTTAACGTTGTTGTTATTGTTTATTTGACGTTTTTGTTGTTGTTGTTGTTTACTTGACGTTGTTGTTGTTGTTATTGTTGTTGTTTATTTGACGTTGTTGTTGTTGTTGTTTATTTGATGTTGTTGTTGTTGTTTATTTGACGTTGGTGTTGTTGTTGTTTATTTGACGTTGTTGTTGTTGTTATTTATTTGACGTTGTTGTTGTTGTTATTGTTTAGTTGACGTTGTTGTTGTTGTTATTGTTTATTTGACGTTGTTATTGTTGTTTACTTGACGTTGTCTTTGTTATTTGACGTTGTTGTTGTTGTTGTATTTGTTGTTGTTGTTGTTGCTTACTTGATGTTGTTGTTATTGTTGTTGTTTATTTGACGTTGTTGTTGCTATTGTTTATTTGACGTTGTTGTTGTTGTTGTTGTTGTTTATTTGACGTTGTTGTTGTTGTTTATTTGATGTTGTTGTTGTTGTTGACGTTGTTGTTGTTGTTTATTTGACGTTGTTGTTGTTGTTTATTTGACGTTGTTGTTGTTGTTGATATTTATTTGACGTTGTTGTTGTTGTTGTTGTTTATTTGACGTTGTTGTTGTTGTTGTTTATTTGACGTTGTTGTTGTTGTTGTAATTTATTTGACGGGGTTGTTGTTGTTGTTGTTTATTTGACGTTGTTGTTGTTGTTTATTTGACGTTGTTGTTGTTGTTTATTTGACGTTGTTGTTGTTATTGACATAGTTGTTGTTGTTGTTTGTTTGACATTGTTGTTGTTGTTGTTGTTGTTGTTGATGTTGTTGTTTATTTGACGTTGTTGTTGTTGTTTATTTGACATTGTTGTTGTTGTTGTTGTTGTTTTTGACGTTGTTGGTGTTGTTATTTATTTGACGTTGTTGTTGTTGTTTATTTGACGTTGTTTTAGTTGTTGTTGTTTATTTGACGTTGTTGTTGTTGACATTGTTATTGTTGTGGTTTATTTGACGTTGTTGTTGTTGTTGTTGTTTATTTGACGTAATTGTTGTTATTGACGTTGTAGTTGTTGTTGTTGTTTATTTGACGTTTTTGTTGTTGTTGATGATGTTGTTGTTGTTGTTTATTTGACGTTGTTGTTATTGTTTATTTGACGTTGTTGTTGTTGTTTATTTGACGTTGTTGTTGTTGTTATTGTTGTTGTTTATTTGACATTGTTGTTGTTGTTGTTGTTGTTGTTTATTTGATGTTGTTGTTGTTGTTGTTGTTTATTTGACGTTGTTGTTGTTGTTTATTTGACGTTGTTGATATTTATTTGACGTTGTTGTTGTTGTTTATTTGACGTTGTTATTGTTGTTTATTGGATGTTGTTGTTATTGTTGTTTATTTGACGGTGTTATTGTTGTTGTTGTTGTTGTTTATTTGACGTTGTTGTTGTTGACGTTGTTGTTGTTGTTGTTGTTGTTGTCGTTGTTTATTTGACGTTGTTGTTGTTGTTGACATAGTTGTTGTTCTTGTTGTTTGTTTGACATTGTTGTTGTTGTTGTTGATGTTGTTGTTTATTTGACGTTGTTGTTGTTGTTTATTTGACGTTGTTGTTGTTGTTGACATTGTTGTTGTTGTTGTTTATTTGACGTTGTTGTTGTTGTTCTTTATTTGATATTGTTGTTGTTGTTGTTCATTTGACGTTGATGTTGTTGTTTATTTGACGTTGTTGTTGTTGTTGTTGTTTATTTGACGTTGTTGTTGTTGTTATTTATTTGACGTTGTTTTAATTGTTGTTGATTTTTTGATGTTGTTGTTGTTGTTGTTTATTTGACGTTGTTTTTATTGTTTATTTGACGTTGTTGTTGTTGTTTATTTGACGTTGTTGTTGTTGTTATTGTTGTTGTTTAATTGACGTTGTTGTTGTTGTTGTTATTTATTTGATGTTGTTTTTGTTGTTGTTTATTTGACATTGTTGTTGTTGATGTTGGTTTTGTTGTTGTTTATTTGACATTGTTGTTGTTGTTGTTGTTGACGTTGTTGGTGTTGTTGTTTATTTGACGTCGTTGTTGTTGTTGTTGTTGTTGTTGTTGTTGTGTATTTGACGTTGTTTCAGATGTTGTTGTTTGTTTGACGTTGTTGTTGTTTATTTGACATTGTTGTTGTTGTTGACGTTGTTGTTATTGTTGTTTATTTGACATTGTTGTTGTTGTTGTTGTTGACGTTGTTGGTGTTGTTGTTTATTTGACGTTGTTGTTGTTGTTGTTGTTGTTGTTTATTTGACGTTGTTTTAGTTGTTGTTGTTTATTTGACGTTGTTGTTGTTGACATTGTTGTTGTTGTTTTTTATTTGACGTTGTTGTTGTTGTTGTTGTTGTTGTTTATTTGACGTAGTTGTTGTTGTTGACGATGTTGTTGTTGTTGTTGTTTATTTGACGTTTTTGTTATTGTTGATGTTGTTGTTGTTGTTTTTTTAACGATGTTGTTATTGTTTATTTGACGTTGTTGTTGTTGTTGTTGTTGTTTATTTGACGTTGTTGTTGTTGTTATTGTTGTTGTTTATTTGACGTTGTTGTTGTTGTTGTTTATTTGATGTTGTTGTTGTTGTTTATTTGACGTTGGTGTTGTTGTTGTTTATTTGACGTTGTTGTTGTTGTTGTTATTTATTTGACGTTGTTGTTGTTGTTATTGTTTAGTTGACGTTGTTGTTGTTGTTGTTGTTGTTGTCGTTGTTTATTTGACGTTGTTGTTGTTGTTGACATAGTTGTTGTTCTTGTTGTTTGTTTGACATTGTTGTTGTTGTTGTTGATGTTGTTGTTTATTTGACGTTGTTGTTGTTGTTTATTTGACGTTGTTGTTGTTGTTGACATTGTTGTTGTTGTTGTTTATTTGACGTTGTTGTTGTTGTTCTTTATTTGATATTGTTGTTGTTGTTGTTCATTTGACGTTGATGTTGTTGTTTATTTGACGTTGTTGTTGTTGTTGTTGTTTATTTGACGTTGTTGTTGTTGTTATTTATTTGACGTTGTTTTAATTGTTGTTGATTTTTTGATGTTGTTGTTGTTGTTGTTTATTTGACGTTGTTTTTATTGTTTATTTGACGTTGTTGTTGTTGTTTATTTGACGTTGTTGTTGTTGTTATTGTTGTTGTTTAATTGACGTTGTTGTTGTTGTTGTTATTTATTTGATGTTGTTTTTGTTGTTGTTTATTTGACATTGTTGTTGTTGATGTTGGTTTTGTTGTTGTTTATTTGACATTGTTGTTGTTGTTGTTGTTGACGTTGTTGGTGTTGTTGTTTATTTGACGTCGTTGTTGTTGTTGTTGTTGTTGTTGTTGTGTATTTGACGTTGTTTCAGATGTTGTTGTTTGTTTGACGTTGTTGTTGTTTATTTGACATTGTTGTTGTTGTTGACGTTGTTGTTATTGTTGTTTATTTGACATTGTTGTTGTTGTTGTTGTTGTTGACGTTGTTGGTGTTGTTGTTTATTTGACGTTGTTGTTGTTGTTGTTGTTGTTTATTTGACGTTGTTTTAGTTGTTGTTGTTTATTTGACGTTGTTGTTGTTGACATTGTTGTTGTTGTTTTTTATTTGACGTTGTTGTTGTTGTTGTTGTTGTTGTTTATTTGACGTAGTTGTTGTTGTTGACGATGTTGTTGTTGTTGTTGTTTATTTGACGTTTTTGTTATTGTTGATGTTGTTGTTGTTGTTTTTTTAACGATGTTGTTATTGTTTATTTGACGTTGTTGTTGTTGTTGTTGTTGTTTATTTGACGTTGTTGTTGTTGTTATTGTTGTTGTTTATTTGACGTTGTTGTTGTTGTTGTTTATTTGATGTTGTTGTTGTTGTTTATTTGACGTTGGTGTTGTTGTTGTTTATTTGACGTTGTTGTTGTTGTTGTTGTTATTTATTTGACGTTGTTGTTGTTGTTATTGTTTAGTTGACGTTGTTGTTGTTGTTGTTGTTGTCGTTGTTTATTTGACGTTGTTGTTGTTGTTGACATAGTTGTTGTTCTTGTTGTTTGTTTGACATTGTTGTTGTTGTTGTTGATGTTGTTGTTTATTTGACGTTGTTGTTGTTGTTTATTTGACGTTGTTGTTGTTGTTGACATTGTTGTTGTTGTTGTTTATTTGACGTTGTTGTTGTTGTTCTTTATTTGATATTGTTGTTGTTGTTGTTCATTTGACGTTGATGTTGTTGTTTATTTGACGTTGTTGTTGTTGTTGTTGTTTATTTGACGTTGTTGTTGTTGTTATTTATTTGACGTTGTTTTAATTGTTGTTGATTTTTTGATGTTGTTGTTGTTGTTGTTTATTTGACGTTGTTTTTATTGTTTATTTGACGTTGTTGTTGTTGTTTATTTGACGTTGTTGTTGTTGTTATTGTTGTTGTTTAATTGACGTTGTTGTTGTTGTTGTTATTTATTTGATGTTGTTTTTGTTGTTGTTTATTTGACATTGTTGTTGTTGATGTTGGTTTTGTTGTTGTTTATTTGACATTGTTGTTGTTGTTGTTGTTGACGTTGTTGGTGTTGTTGTTTATTTGACGTCGTTGTTGTTGTTGTTGTTGTTGTTGTTGTGTATTTGACGTTGTTTCAGATGTTGTTGTTTGTTTGACGTTGTTGTTGTTTATTTGACATTGTTGTTGTTGTTGACGTTGTTGTTATTGTTGTTTATTTGACATTGTTGTTGTTGTTGTTGTTGTTGACGTTGTTGGTGTTGTTGTTTATTTGACGTTGTTGTTGTTGTTGTTGTTGTTGTTTATTTGACGTTGTTTTAGTTGTTGTTGTTTATTTGACGTTGTTGTTGTTGACATTGTTGTTGTTGTTTTTTATTTGACGTTGTTGTTGTTGTTGTTGTTGTTGTTTATTTGACGTAGTTGTTGTTGTTGACGATGTTGTTGTTGTTGTTGTTTATTTGACGTTTTTGTTATTGTTGATGTTGTTGTTGTTGTTTTTTTAACGATGTTGTTATTGTTTATTTGACGTTGTTGTTGTTGTTGTTGTTGTTGTTTATTTGACGTTGTTGTTGTTGTTATTGTTGTTGTTTATTTGACGTTGTTGTTGTTGTTGTTTATTTGATGTTGTTGTTGTTGTTTATTTGACGTTGGTGTTGTTGTTGTTTATTTGACGTTGTTGTTGTTGTTGTTATTTATTTGACGTTGTTGTTGTTGTTATTGTTTAGTTGACGTTGTTGTTGTTGTTATTGTTTATTTGACGTTGTTATTGTTGTTTATTTGACGTTGTTTTTGTTATTTGACGTTGTTGTTGTTGTTGTATTTGTTGTTGTTGTTGTTGCTTACTTGATGTTGTTGTTATTGTTGTTGTTTATTTGACGTTGTTGTTGCTATTGTTTATTTGACGTTGTTGTTGTTGTTGTTGTTGTTTATTTGACGTTGTTGTTATTGTTTATTTGATGTTGTTGTCGTTGTTGACGTTGTTGTTGTTGTTGTTGTTGTTTATTTGACGTTGTTGTTGTTGTTTATTTGACGTTGTTGTTGTTGTTGATATTTATTTGACGTTGTTGTTGTTGTTGTTGTTTATTTGACGTTGTTGTTGTTGTTTATTTGATGTTGTTGTTGTTGTTATTTATTTGACGGTGTTGTTGTTGTTGTTGTTTATTTGACGTTGTTGTTGTTGTTTATTTGATGTTGTTGTTGTTGTTGTTGTTTATTTGACGGTGTTGTTGTTGTTGTTGTTTATTTGACGTTGTTGTTGTTGTTTAGTTGACGTTGTTGTTGTTATTGACATAGTTGTTGTTGTTGTTTATTTAACATTGTTGTTGTTGTTGTTGATGTTGTTGTTTATTTGATGGTGTTGTTGTTGTTGTTGTTGTTGTTTATTTGACGTTGTTGTTGTTGTTTATTTGATGTTGTTGTTGTTGTTGTTTATTTGACGGTGTTGTTGTTGTTTATTTGACGTTGTTGTTGTTGTTTAGTTGACGTTGTTGTTGTTATTGACATAGTTGTTGTTGTTGTTTATTTAACATTATTGTTGTTGTTGTTGATGTTGTTGTTTATTTGACGTTGTTGTTGTTGTTTATTTGACGTTGTTGTTGTTGTTGACATTGTTGTTGTTGTTGTTTATTTGACGTTGTTGTTGTTGTTGTTTATTTGACATTGTTGTTATTGTTGTTCATTTGACGTTGTTGTTGTTGTTTATTTGACGTTGTTGTTGTTGTTTATTTGACGTTGTTTTTGTTATTGTTTTTGTTGTTTATTTGACGTTGTTATTGTTGTTGTTTATTTGACGTTGTTATTGTTGTTGTTTATTTGACGTTGTTGTTGTTGTTTATTTGACGCTGTTATTGTTGTCGACGTTGTTGTTGTTGTTTGTTGTACCCCAAAATTTGCCCTCGCACTTTTCCCCAAGAAATCTCAGCTTCAAACATTTCCTGACTTCTCAAACTGGCTCAAGAATCGGACAAACGGACTTTTCTTGACAGTCAAGCAAAACTAGGGTTTTTTACTGATTTTCAGAACTCTGAATTGTTTCATACAGTGGGCTTAGGGTTTGATTGATTTTTGGTTCAATTTTGATCAAGCGAGCGTGATTTGGCATTTAATCGGGAATTAGGGTTTTATGGGCCTATTCTCAGAAGAATTTGAATTCAACAGCGCTTTGCGATTTATTTCGAGATTCGGATTAAAATTCGCGTTATCTTGGTTTGATCAGCAAAAGAGACAGTGGTTTGAATTCAGTACATTTTGATTGGGCCAGTCAGATGCAAGATGCAGTTTTGGAATTCACAGTGTTTGTGTATTTGATCAGTCCATTTAAGTTAATTGCTGCTTCGCTCTGGATGTTGAATAAGACGGACTTAATTGGTCAATGTTGTTTTATTTAAGTTATTTATTATTCTGAAACTAAAATGATTGAATTTATTTTTCAATTGTTTTAATTCTAAGAATTTTAAATAAATAAATAAACAATAAGGAAATTAGAATTAATTAGATAATTTGAATTTTATTGATATTTAAATTATTTGTACAAGTTGTTGTTTATTACAAACAATAATTTACATTTAATTTAAATATTACAATAGCATGAAAAAATATCCTATTTTCTAAATACTCTTCATTCTTCACTCCGCTCCGGCATTCCATCTTTCATCTGCAAAAAAAAAGAAATAAGAAAGTCAGAAAGAATTAAAATTAGCAGAGACGGATAAAAATGCTCATCATTAGGGGCCACTGACTGGGATCAGTTGCCCTCTCTGCAAATCACGGGATTGCTCCCGGTTCACAGAGAGGGAAGATTATTTTATCTCATGAAATGCAAATGTCAAAAATGCATAGTTTCTAAAAGATTTGCAAGCTGCATAGATTCAAAATCCAATCTAAACTGAAAAAGTTCAATCCAAACTTTCAAATCTAAAACAAAGTCCACTCAAAGAAAATCAGGAAAAGTACTCAAAGCTGTCATGGAAAGACTTTTGCCAAGATATCAAAAAGCAGAAAATCTACACAAACTGTAAAAAGGAGATGCAGATGTATTATGCAAGCAAACAATCTTAAACTCATCATTTCCCATAAGGCCCCTTCAGAACAGTACAGTAAAACATTATAAAAATCTTAAACTGTACTTTAAGAGAGATAAAAAGAGAGATAAAGCAGTTCAGGTTAGGCATAGTTCAGAATATACAGCAGACAGTAGAAGGAGACAGTAGAAAAAGAAAATCTACAAGTCCACAAGCAGTTCACAGCAGGCAGTTCAGAGTGAGAGAGAAGAGATAATAGGGACATAGCTCAGGTCTGAAACATAGGCAACAGATAGCAAAAGAGAGATATGCAAGACAAAAGAAACATAGCAGTTCAGCATAACATACAAAAAGGACTGTCCACAAAAACTGAGTTCAAGAGAAAAGATAGCAGTTCAGGACAGTTCAAAGATATGCAAACTAAACCACAACTCTGCATATAGAAAAGACAAAACTCAGAGGATATCAGTTCAGAGGAGAGCAACATAGCAGGTTAGAGAGGAGTAAAGAGAGATACTAAAACCAGTTCAGCCTCAACCTTCAAACAATATTTACATCCTGATAATCCAAACTCAGAACTCAACCAAAACCAATATCCTCATAACCAAAACCAATAACCATATCCAAAACGACACCACAAAAACTCTACATGCTGCCTAACCAGAATCATAAACACCATTACTGTCATCAAAAACCATGACAATAACCAAACCTTTATGCCAAACACAAGAAACCTGAGATCCCAACTCAAAAACTCAACCTTTATGCCAAACAAGAAACCTGATAATCCAAATCATAACCTCACCATCTTATGCTAAACCAATACCCTGTCATCTAACCAATATCAGAAAAAACAAAACTCAAGCCTCAACTTTCAAACCATACTTACCAAAACTGATATCAAGAACCCAAACCATCATCCAAAATACCCTGTCAAAAACCTGGTAAACCAGTCTAAAGCCAAGCATCATTCACGAAACATAACCCAAGCCTCAGAAGCTAACTTCATCATAGGCATCTCAGAAGGCAACATCAAGGCAATATCTGTTCAAACACTCAAGGCAACATAGGCCCCTCAGAACCCTAGGTTCATCCTTGGGCAAGCAAGCACACATAAGCAATCACATACATCAAGCAAGAGTTTAAACCAACGAATCAGGGCAACACGAGATAGAAAGAAGCAACTCAAGAACATTCAAGGCCAGTTCAGAATCATAAGCATCAGCGACATAAAGAAGAAGAAGATAAAAAGTGAATTTCAAGAAAGGTTTTTCAGGCAAAATCGAGCATCATCATCAAAACCTTAAGCATAAACAGGGAACGAAGTTACCAGGAAGGTGTCAAAAGCGTAGCAAGCATCTCCATCACGACGATCCGGCCTCCTGAGCGCAACTTCTCCGCCTTCCCTTCCACCTCCAAGTATCAGGTAGTATAATCCTCGCTCCCTATCTCTACTTCTTCACCTCCAAAAAATGAAAAGAAAAACAGTAAGAACTCGAATTTAACCAATACGCATCGTTCACAAAAGAAAATATAAAGCTTTAAGATTAACCTTAAATCAAAGACACTAGGCTCATGCCTTGGAGGGAGGAAAGGCGCTGAAACGCGCTGGTGGCCGGAGGATGCTCAGAAATTGCTAATCGGAGAAGACGAACCAAACGCGCCGTCGCTGCCTCTAACCCTAACCCTCGTTCCACAACAATGTGTTAACCCTAATTTTCTGCCTTTGGATCAAAGGGCCTGACCCGTTACTGATTCCTCTAAGCCCAATAAGAAAATCACTTCATCAAACATTAAACCATTCTTTTCCATTTTTCTTAACAACATAAAATACTAACTATTCTTTTTATTTTTTATAAAAAAAACAATACATACTTTTTTCTTAACATTAACTCTTTCTTTTTTATTTTCTTTTCATAAATAATATTTCTTTCACTAATTTCATTCTATAAACAATGTTTTTATTCTTTGTAAAAATACTAAAATGCTTTTTATCATAAAATTAACACATTTTTTAGAAAGTTATTTTATACATTTATGTTATATTATAAAAATTAGTCTTGTACATATCATACAAATTAAATTGAAAATACTTTTTCTTAATCAAAATACTTTTTATACACAAATTAAAATTAAAAACATTCTTAATACATATTTGTATATAATTATCTTTTCTTTTTTTTTTATACACAATTAAATTGAAAATACCTTTTTTAATTGAAATACATTTTATACATATTATACATTCTCATACATAATTAAAATTAAACTTTTTTAATTAACATTCTTTTTCATACATAACCATTTAAATACATTTTTCTCTAATATCTAAATTCACAAACATTTTGACTAAAATACTCTTGTAATTAAAACTTAACACTTAATCAAAACGCTTCATTTTTCTTTTGTACATAAACATACAAAAATCAAAATTCAGATTAAAACGTATATCTAGGTCAAAACCCTAATGCGGCTCAATTTCACATTTCGCACTTGTACACAAATACATACACAATTCACATACATATACACTTGTACATTTACACAATATATTGCCCTACACACACTTTATCTTATATCTGTATATTTGATATTCATTTGATCGCGACATTCGATTTGGTTGTAAATTATTGGGTACTATAAGTCTCATCCCCTTGTACATTTATACCCCCACTCCCGGACATTATTTTGTAATAGCGTAGATTTACATTCCGCAATTTACAGCTTTTCAATTATACCATGGTTAGACCTAGGGTTTGTATGTACATAAAATCAAACGCTAGATAACCTAATACAAGACAAATGCATGTAATCAATACACAATCACACTTGCACCCCCTAGGGTAATCCCACATGTTGCCTTCCAAAATGGGCCATGCTTGCACGTCGAATGTCTTTGGCAAAACAATCAAATGATCATAAGTCCCTCGAAGTGTTGCCTAAACGGAATGATCATAGTCCCTTCAAAATAAATTGCCAAAGACACTTGGCATCATTGCATTCATGGTCTATACGATGACCCGCGCCCGTCCCGAATAAACTTCCTAAACGCAAGATTGCCCATCAATTTCAATGGTGGAACAAAATTGTTAAAAGGGGTTAAAACATGACAAAAACCTTTGAGTATAATAGGGTAGACAAAACTCTTAGTTACTTGAGATCAAACTTGCAAAAACACTTGCCTTCTTCTCAAAAACCACAATCCACAATACTTTCAAACAAACTCTCAAAAACATTTGAAAACATCTTTTCGAAAAGATTCACACTTTTGTAAAACACTCAAACACGAGTCAAATACATTAGTTGCCTAAAACAAGGCATCTTTTTCCAAAACATTTTCAAAAAGCACCCACACACACACCATTTTCAAAGCAATCGAAAAACAAGGCAAGTGATCTAAAAAACCAAGTAACTAAGAGCCCATGGATAACCATGGATGAAAAGGGTGCTAATACCTTCCCTTTTCATAATCTACCCCCCGAACCCACGAAATATCTCAAAAGGTTTTTGCTGTGCTTTTTAACCTTTCCTTTAGGATAAAATAAAAAGTCGGTGGCGACTCTTGCTAACCGCACAAGTGCGAATACGAATGCAAAACACTAGTCAGTTCTCCCACCGTATCACAGAACTGGCGACTCTGTTGGGGATAATTTTAAAGTGGGGTTACCTTAGGGTTTAGATCACCTTTACTTTCAATTGATTGCTTTGTTTGCTTTACATTTGTGGGCTTTGCATCGGAGTTTTATAGATCCTAACCCGGATCTGGGGAAACCCTTTTAGGTAGCAACAAGGCTGTGAGGGAACTGTGCGGGGTATACCGACATGGTTGAAGCAGTCTGCTACGTTGATGTGGCACTTTGGTGTGTACCGGTAACCCTTGAGTTCAGTCAAGGAGAGTACGGGGCCGCCGCGTGGTGTCGCGAAGCATCAACTGACCTTAGAACCTTAATTGACCATCTTGGCCTGTTTAGGGTAGTGAGATGACTACTTTGGTGTACTCCGAAGTCGGTTGATACTCGATACTACACTCAATTGAGGGTTGCTTTCCTGGGATATTTCGGTCGCCAGTTCAGTGGCTAAATCGAAACGATGAACAATGAAAGCAATCCCGTGACATTGGGACCTCTAGAACCCGGTTACTTTTAATAGGACAGGTTTTAACCAACAAACTGAAAGAGGGTAGTACCCGGACCTCATGCAAGCCTAAACCTAAGGCCTTGCGTGCTTTGTGTGAATATTGTCTGCCTGTATATACACTTACTTGCTTGTGCATACATGTACATAACATCATTACACATAGCATTTTAGCATTTTCAATAACCATTTCAAGGATCTCGAGGGTTCTTTTGATGCAGGATTACGTTGAACCAGATATCTATCAAGGGGCAAGAGGTCTCTCCTCTAACCAATCCGGTCAAAGTTCAAGTGCAACAACTTGAATCAGTGGCTATGACCCACTCGACATGGTGAGCTTGATTCTAGTGGAAGGACATCCACCGATGCAGAGTTCTCCAACCCAGGAGCAGAGTTCAACCTCTAACATTTCTCTTGTGTTCACCCCAAGAGATCCTTGGAAGCATGCATCCACATATCATGCATTTCATTTTGACAATCTTTCCTTTTTCAGGTTTCCTTACTCTCCTGCTGTTTATTTCAGCAAGAGATGGCTCTAGAACGGTCTGTCAAAGACATCCAAGACCAGACTGCTCAGCTGCAGGAGATGTTCCTGAACTTGTCCTTGGGGCAAGAAGAGATGAAAGCTCTCCTCACCAAAGGCCTGGGGAATTCCAACAATGCCAGAAGTGATCAGATTGCGGAGCTGCAATTTGATCTGACAACACTGAGGACTCAAATGATGGGACAGTTGGTGGGCCAGATGGCTCTCATCCAAGACTTATCCCAAAGACAAGAGGAACTCAGAGTTCTTGTCCGCCAACTGCTTCCAAACAACCAACTGGGGCAAACATCTGAGGTTGAAGAGCAAGTCACCGCTCAGCCTCCATCCACTCAAGAAGACAAGGGGAAAGCTCCTTTGCTAGCTTCAGGGTCACAATCTCATCAACAACCTCGCCAGCGTCAGCGGGGTAATCGGCGTAGACAAGAAACGTCGGGAAGGCAGTTCACGGAGACTGACATACCGTCATCTCTAATTCTGGAGCGCTTGTTGGAGGTTAATCTGACTGCTTTGAGGGATCCTATCCGGAACCCAAATACCTCCGCTCCTGGCTATCATCCCGATGCATTTTGTGTTTACCACTCCTATAGCCCAGGACATGACACCGATAGCTGTTGGGCCTTGAAGAACAAGATTCAAGATCTGATTGACATTGGAGTGCTGAGGTTCATGCCAGACGGCGAGATGAAGATCTTCCGTTAAAGGGTTCTCCGCTTGAAGTGACGAGGCTCGAACCTAAAAGACTTTTGCTTCTTTTTGAATTTTCAAAGTTGTAATTTCTTTTGCTGTCAAACAATTATTTGTTGATGTTAAACTCTGTTTTCATTAATGCATTGCATATGTTTGTCTTGAATTCATCCATTCGTTTCACTACTCTTATGCTTTTCTTTATGATATTTGACTTTTGATAAAAAGCTGCAAGCCTTTAGAGGGAGGATGACGAAACAATACCGTGATCTTATACAGTATGCTTTTGAACAGACTTTGCTGATGATGTACAGGCATTTCTTTCAATTCCCAAACACTGGAGTTATAAGGAAGTTAATCCCTAGTCAACCCCTTCGAGCCAAAGAAGTAGGAGTTTCCTGTTCTAAACGATCAAAACCTTTGATGTGAACCCGGGGCAGGGTAGTATCTCAGTTAATTCAAAAGAAAATGCGCATTGAAGTCGCAAACTCTCAGTTCGTAATACAACGAACGGCGTCAAAAAAAAAAAAGAGAAAGCGTTCCTTCGGAATCAAAAGACTGGGGTGGTTCCCTATCACATAGACAGTCAATCTCTCAAAAGAGAAAAGCCCACTGAGCCAAAACCTATAAAGGAGGCTTAAGAAAGCTGGGGCATCCCGCTGACAGTAATCCCAAAAACGGTAACAGTCAGGCAAAAGTTAGGGATAACAAATCAAAATCAAAATAGTGAGGTCATTACAAAATCCTCAACAACATGAAAAATGTTGGAAAATAAAAAGGAGATGATGACTGTCTCCCAAATTCAAACCAGTGAACCATCGCCCAAAAGTCGTTCCAAACTCAAAACAGAGTGCGACGCACAGTTAACTGAGCTTAGGTTGAAGGACATCACGAAGAGCGGGTGGGTACAAATATACTTTGAGCCTTTATCCTTTGTTTCTTAAAACCGTGAACCAGGCCACGTTACAACCCTTCAAAAGTCCTAATTGAAGCATGGGTTAGTTCGAAAGCATACTGTTACAAAAGGTATCCTGACTCCTGTAGGGCTTTGCTCTAAATCTTGTGTTAACTTGTCTTGTGAAAAGTTTTCTGCTAAAAAACGCATTTTTCAAAACTTCGAGACAAACATAAACTTTGCATTATTCGAATATCACTGTCTGCATTTAACCCCTTTTGTTTGACAGCGAAGAAATTCATACAGCGAATGTTCGGAGGAACGAAAACTCTCTCAGTAAGTCAAAATCACTTCAAGAGGATAACACTTCCATCAAATCTCCTATCAACAAGGGGCATGACATAGCACAATTCAGTTAACCTGGGGCAGTCCAGTCAAGGTCCAACAGATCTTTCAAAGTACAGTTAACCTGGGGCTGTCCAGTCAAGATTTCAAGAAATCTCTCAATATGCAGAGTAATCTGATTCAAGACTCCTTCTTCACCACTTGGGGCATTCGAATGTCAAAAGTGTACAACAAATCAACTACAACATTTCCAGACTCGACTCCTGTATCTAGCCAGGGCACGTCTGAAGAGTTCGAAGATTCGATTCCTGTATCCAGCCAGGGCATATCTGTTGATGACTATTTCCAGACTCGATTCCTGTATCTAGCCAGGGCACGTCTGAAGAGTTCGAAGATTCGATTCCTGTATCCAGCCAGGGCATATCTGTTGATGACTATTTCCAGACTCGATTCCTGTATCTAGCCAGGGCACGTCTGAAGAGTTTGAAGATTCGACTCCTGTATCCAGCCAGGGCATATCTATTGACCACGTTTCCAGACTCGACTCCTGTATCTAGCCAGGGCACGTCTGAAGAGTTCGAAGATTCGACTCCTGTATCCAGCCAGGGCATATCTATTGACCACGTTTCCAGACTCGACTCCTGTATCTAGCCAGGGCACGTCTGAAGAGTTCGAAGATTCGACTCCTGTATCCAGCCAGGGCATATCTGTTGACGACTATTTCCAGATTCGACTCCTGTATCCAGCCAGGGCATATCTGTTGATTACACTTCCGGATTCGATTCCTGTATCCAGCCAGGTCATATCTGTTGACGACCATTTCCGGACTCGATTCCTGTATCTAGCCAGGGCACGTCTGAAGAGTTCAAAGATTCGATTCCTGTATCCAGCCAGGGCATATCTATCAACTATCACCTTTCCAGATTCGACTCCTGTATCCAGCCAGGGCATGTCTGAAGAATTCCAGATCAACACCTGCAACAACCCAGGAAACATCTGTGAACGACCGATTGTAGACCAACACCTGTAATAAACCAGGATTTTATCTACATCACCACTTGGGGCATTTGAATGTCAAAAGTGTTCAACCCGATGCAGTTTTTTACACAAGCTCATCATCAGGAAACCCTACACCGGTTCCCCTTCAAGATTTCTGAAACAGTTTACGGATTCTTCCCAACAACGGACGCTAATCTACCGACTTGTTCAGATTCTTCTCAAGACTTCTGAAAACAGTTCATGGATTCATCCCAACAACGGATGTTAATCTATCAGCTTGTTCAGATGCAACCTTTGAATTTAGTTTTCGGACGCTTCCCAACAACGGATGTTGTTCTATTGCTGGTTCAACTTCAAGATTTCTGAAAATAGTTCACGGGTTCTCCAAGTAAACGGATGTTAACCTATCGCTTGTTCAGAGTCTTCTCAAAGCTAACAACCACGGAAGATCGCGCTCGCCAAAATTCTTCCTATCTCCAGCGGAGTTCCTTCAATCCCCAGCGGAGTCAGACTTTCAAACCTTCTCCCCACAGAGTTTCGGGAGGACAATCTTGAGTTCCCCAGTGAAGTCTCCAGGGTTACTTCCCATCAAGCCAAAGATTCTCAATCTGGTCTCCCCGGCATGAGTCTACTAGTTGGAACTCCCCAGTAGAGGTCATCAGGAATTCTCTTCCCCAGCGACAGCCAAGGATTTATTTTCCTCGGCGGCAGTCAAGATGCTTTTATCTTCAGCCATCTCGGAATCATTTATCCACAGCAAGATTGGCTCATCAGCTTACAAGCGCATTCATTATATTCATATCATAAACATTAATGTCACATACATTGCGTCATGCATCATAACATTACATACAACTAACCCTTTGCCTTTTCAGGAAAGATCAGTCAACAGACACAGATCATCTCCCGAGATTCATCCAGAAATAGTTCAGATGTGACCCGGACACGGCAACATTTTGATACTTATTCCAGATTCATTCAGACGCATCAGCAGAAACCTTACACCGGTTCCTCTTCAACTTCTCAACTTCTGAAACAGTTTACGGATTCTTCCCTACAACGGATGTCAATCTACCAACTGATTCAGACTCTTCTCAACTTTTGAAAACAGTTTACGGATTCTTCCCTATAACGGATGTCAATCTACCGATTTGTTCAGACTCTTCTCAAACTTCTGAAGACAGTTTACGGATTCTTCCCTACAACGGATGTCAATCTACCAACTGATTCAGACTCTTCTCAATTTTTGAAAATAGGTTACGGACGCTTCCCAACAACAGATGCTGCTCCATTGCTTGTTCAGTCCCAACTCCTGAAAATAGTTTACAGACCCTCCAGACACGGACATCAATCTGTTGCTTGTTCAGACCCCAATTCGGAGATATTCCAAAACCGGGATGCCCTTCTGATACTTGTCCACTCACCATTGACGTACAGTTCAACATCACCATATGGCATCTATAAGCCCATCCTCCTACCAGCAGTCGCCGAATGGCATCTGCAAGCCCATTCTCAGATGGCATCTCTAAGCCCATCCCCCGACAAATTCTTTCGCACCAGGTGGCATCTTTAAGCCCATCACCAAATGGCGTCTTTAAGCCCATTCACCTCACCGTCACATCGACGAGCGCAAATTTTCTGGGCACATTAGTGTCCAATCTCCTTTTACCTTCAAGTCGCGAAAGGCAAACTTGCCAATCTAACTCTTCAGGTCAAAGAAGATTGAACAGGGGCAACTGTTGTACCCCAAAATTTGCCCTCGCACTTTTCCCCAAGAAATCTCAGCTTCAAACATTTCCTGACTTCTCAAACTGGCTCAAGAATCGGACAAACGGACTTTTCTTGACAGTCAAGCAAAACTAGGGTTTTTTACTGATTTTCAGAACTCTGAATTGTTTCATACAGTGGGCTTAGGGTTTGATTGATTTTTGGTTCAATTTTGATCAAGCGAGCGTGATTTGGCATTTAATCGGGAATTAGGGTTTTATGGGCCTATTCTCAGAAGAATTTGAATTCAACAGCGCTTTGCGATTTATTTCGAGATTCGGATTAAAATTCGCGTTATCTTGGTTTGATCAGCAAAAGAGACAGTGGTTTGAATTCAGTACATTTTGATTGGGCCAGTCAGATGCAAGATGCAGTTTTGGAATTCACAGTGTTTGTGTATTTGATCAGTCCATTTAAGTTAATTGCTGCTTCGCTCTGGATGTTGAATAAGACGGACTTAATTGGTCAATGTTGTTTTATTTAAGTTATTTATTATTCTGAAACTAAAATGATTGAATTTATTTTTCAATTGTTTTAATTCTAAGAATTTTAAATAAATAAATAAACAATAAGGAAATTAGAATTAATTAGATAATTTGAATTTTATTGATATTTAAATTATTTGTACAAGTTGTTGTTTATTACAAACAATAATTTACATTTAATTTAAATATTACAATAGAATGAAAAAATATCCTATTTTCTAAATACTCTTCATTCTTCACTCCGCTCCGGCATTCCATCTTTCATCTGCAAAAAAAAAGAAATAAGAAAGTCAGAAAGAATTAAAATTAGCAGAGACGGATAAAAATGCTCATCATTAGGGGCCACTGACTGGGATCAGTTGCCCTCTCTGCAAATCACGGGATTGCTCCCGGTTCACAGAGAGGGAAGATTATTTTATCTCATGAAATGCAAATGTCAAAAATGCATAGTTTCTAAAAGATTTGCAAGCTGCATAGATTCAAAATCCAATCTAAACTGAAAAAGTTCAATCCAAACTTTCAAATCTAAAACAAAGTCCACTCAAAGAAAATCAGGAAAAGTACTCAAAGCTGTCATGGAAAGACTTTTGCCAAGATATCAAAAAGCAGAAAATCTACACAAACTGTAAAAAGGAGATGCAGATGTATTATGCAAGCAAACAATCTTAAACTCATCATTTCCCATAAGGCCCCTTCAGAACAGTACAGTAAAACATTATAAAAATCTTAAACTGTACTTTAAGAGAGATAAAAAGAGAGATAAAGCAGTTCAGGTTAGGCATAGTTCAGAATATACAGCAGACAGTAGAAGGAGACAGTAGAAAAAGAAAATCTACAAGTCCACAAGCAGTTCACAGCAGGCAGTTCAGAGTGAGAGAGAAGAGATAATAGGGACATAGCTCAGGTCTGAAACATAGGCAACAGATAGCAAAAGAGAGATATGCAAGACAAAAGAAACATAGCAGTTCAGCATAACATACAAAAAGGATTGTCCACAAAAACTGAGTTCAAGAGAAAAGATAGCAGTTCAGGACAGTTCAAAGATATGCAAACTAAACCACAACTCTGCATATAGAAAAGACAAAACTCAGAGGATATCAGTTCAGAGGAGAGCAACATAGCAGGTTAGAGAGGAGTAAAGAGAGATACTAAAACCAGTTCAGCCTCAACCTTCAAACAATATTTACATCCTGATAATCCAAACTCAGAACTCAACCAAAACCAATATCCTCATAACCAAAACCAATAACCATATCCAAAACGACACCACAAAAACTCTACATGCTGCCTAACCAGAATCATAAACACCATTACTATCATCAAAAACCATGACAATAACCAAACCTTTATGCCAAACACAAGAAACCTGAGATCCCAACTCAAAAACTCAACCTTTATGCCAAACAAGAAACCTGATAATCCAAATCATAACCTCACCATCTTATGCTAAACCAATACCCTGTCATCTAACCAATATCAGAAAAAACAAAACTCAAGCCTCAACTTTCAAACCATACTTACCAAAACTGATATCAAGAACCCAAACCATCATCCAAAATACCCTGTCAAAAACCTGGTAAACCAGTCTAAAGCCAAGCATCATTCACGAAACATAACCCAAGCCTCAGAAGCTAACTTCATCATAGGCATCTCAGAAGGCAACATCAAGGCAATATCTGTTCAAACACTCAAGGCAACATAGGCCCCTCAGAACCCTAGGTTCATCCTTGGGCAAGCAAGCACACATAAGCAATCACATACATCAAGCAAGAGTTTAAACCAACGAATCAGGGCAACACGAGATAGAAAGAAGCAACTCAAGAACATTCAAGGCCAGTTCAGAATCATAAGCATCAGCGACATAAAGAAGAAGAAGATAAAAAGTGAATTTCAAGAAAGGTTTTTCAGGCAAAATCGAGCATCATCATCAAAACCTTAAGCATAAACAGGGAACGAAGTTACCAGGAAGGTGTCAAAAGCGTAGCAAGCATCTCCATCACGACGATCCGGCCTCCTGAGCGCAACTTCTCCGCCTTCCCTTCCACCTCCAAGTATCAGGTAGTATAATCCTCGCTCCCTATCTCTACTTCTTCACCTCCAAAAAATGAAAAGAAAAACAGTAAGAACTCGAATTTAACCAATACGCATCGTTCACAAAAGAAAATATAAAGCTTTAAGATTAACCTTAAATCAAAGACACTAGGCTCATGCCTTGGAGGGAGGAAAGGCGCTGAAACGCGCTGGTGGCCGGAGGATGCTCAGAAATTGCTAATCGGAGAAGACGAACCAAACGCGCCGTCGCTGCCTCTAACCCTAACCCTCGTTCCACAACAATGCGTTAACCCTAATTTTCTGCCTTTGGATCAAAGGGCCTGACCCGTTACTGATTCCTCTAAGCCCAATAAGAAAATCACTTCATCAAACATTAAACCATTCTTTTCCATTTTTCTTAACAACATAAAATACTAACTATTCTTTTTATTTTTTATAAAAAAAACAATACATACTTTTTTCTTAACATTAACTCTTTCTTTTTTATTTTCTTTTCATAAATAATATTTCTTTCACTAATTTCATTCTATAAACAATGTTTTTATTCTTTGTAAAAATACTAAAATGCTTTTTATCATAAAATTAACACATTTTTTAGAAAGTTATTTTATACATTTATGTTATATTATAAAAATTAGTCTTGTACATATCATACAAATTAAATTGAAAATACTTTTTCTTAATCAAAATACTTTTTATACACAAATTAAAATTAAAAACATTCTTAATACATATTTGTATATAATTATCTTTTCTTTTTTTTTTATACACAATTAAATTGAAAATACCTTTTTTAATTGAAATACATTTTATACATATTATACATTCTCATACATAATTAAAATTAAACTTTTTTAATTAACATTCTTTTTCATACATAACCATTTAAATACATTTTTCTCTAATATCTAAATTCACAAACATTTTGACTAAAATACTCTTGTAATTAAAACTTAACACTTAATCAAAACGCTTCATTTTTCTTTTGTACATAAACATACAAAAATCAAAATTCAGATTAAAACGTATATCTAGGTCAAAACCCTAATGCGGCTCAATTTCACATTTCGCACTTGTACACAAATACATACACAATTCACATACATATACACTTGTACATTTACACAATATATTGCCCTACACACACTTTATCTTATATCTGTATATTTGATATTCATTTGATCGCGACATTCGATTTGGTTGTAAATTATTGGGTACTATAAGTCTCATCCCCTTGTACATTTATACCCCCACTCCCGGACATTATTTTGTAATAGCGTAGATTTACATTCCGCAATTTACAGCTTTTCAATTATACCATGGTTAGACCTAGGGTTTGTATGTACATAAAATCAAACGCTAGATAACCTAATACAAGACAAATGCATGTAATCAATACACAATCACACTTGCACCCCCTAGGGTAATCCCACATGTTGCCTTCCAAAATGGGCCATGCTTGCACGTCGAATGTCTTTGGCAAAACAATCAAATGATCATAAGTCCCTCGAAGTGTTGCCTAAACGGAATGATCATAGTCCCTTCAAAATAAATTGCCAAAGACACTTGGCATCATTGCATTCATGGTCTATACGATGACCCGCGCCCGTCCCGAATAAACTTCCTAAACGCAAGATTGCCCATCAATTTCAATGGTGGAACAAAATTGTTAAAAGGGGTTAAAACATGACAAAAACCTTTGAGTATAATAGGGTAGACAAAACTCTTAGTTACTTGAGATCAAACTTGCAAAAACACTTGCCTTCTTCTCAAAAACCACAATCCACAATACTTTCAAACAAACTCTCAAAAACATTTGAAAACATCTTTTCGAAAAGATTCACACTTTTGTAAAACACTCAAACACGAGTCAAATACATTAGTTGCCTAAAACAAGGCATCTTTTTCCAAAACATTTTCAAAAAGCACCCACACACACACCATTTTCAAAGCAATCGAAAAACAAGGCAAGTGATCTAAAAAACCAAGTAACTAAGAGCCCATGGATAACCATGGATGAAAAGGGTGCTAATACCTTCCCTTTTCATAATCTACCCCCCGAACCCACGAAATATCTCAAAAGGTTTTTGCTGTGCTTTTTAACCTTTCCTTTAGGATAAAATAAAAAGTCGGTGGCGACTCTTGCTAACCGCACAAGTGCGAATACGAATGCAAAACACTAGTCAGTTCTCCCACCGTATCACATTGTTTATTTGACGTTGTTGTTGTTTATTTGACATTGTTGTCTTTGTTGACGTTGTTGTTGTTGTTATTTATTTGACATTGTTGTTGTTGTTATTGTTGTTGTTTTTGTTGTTTATTTGACGTTGTTGTTGTTGTTATTTATTTGACGTTGTTGTTGTTGTTATTGTTTATTTGACGTTGTTGTTTATTTGACGTTGTTGTTGTTGTTGTTGACGTTGTTGTTGTTGTTGTTTATTTGATGTTGTTTTTGTTGACGTTTTTGTTGTTGTTGTTGTTGTTTATTTGACAATGTTATTGTTGTTGTTTATTTGACGTTGTTGTTGTTGTTGTTGTTGTTTATTTGACGTTGTTGTTGTTGTTATTTATTTGACGTTGTTGTTGTTGTTGTTTATTTGACGTTGTTTTTGTCATTGTTTTTGTTGTTTATTTGACGTTGTTATTGTTGTTGTTTATTTGACGTTGTTGTTGTTGTTTATTTAACGTTGTTGTTGTTGTTGTTGTTGTTGTTTATTTGACGTTGTTTTAGATGTTGTTATTTATTTGACGTTGTTGTTGTTTATTTGACGATGTTGTTGTTGTTTATTTGACATTGTTGTTGTTGACGTTGTTGTTGTTGTTGTTTATTTGACATTGTTGTTGTTGTTGTTTTTGACGTTGTTGGTGTTGTTATTTATTTGACGTTGTTGTTGTTGTTGTTTATTTGACGTTGTTTTAGTTGTTGTTGTTTATTTGACGTTGTTGTTGTTGACATTGTTATTGTTGTGGTTTATTTGACGTTGTTGTTGTTGTTGTTTATTTGACGTAGTTGTTGTTATTGACGTTGTAGTTGTTGTTGTTGTTGTTTATTTGACGTTTTTGTTGTTGTTGATGATGTTGTTGTTGTTGTTTATTTGACGTTGTTGTTATTGTTTATTTGACGTTGTTGTTGTTGTTTATTTGACGTTGTTGTTGTTGTTGTTGTTGTTTATTTGACGTTGTTGTTGTTGTTGTTGTTGTTGTTGTTGTTGTTTATTTGACGTTGTTGTTGTTGTTTATTTGACGTTGTTGTTGTTGTTGATATTTATTTGACGTTGTTGTTGTTGTTGTTTATTTGACGTTGTTGTTGTTGTTTATTGGATGTTGTTGTTATTGTTGTTTATTTGACGGTGTTATTGTTGTTGTTGTTGTTTATTTGACGTTGTTGTTGTTGACGTTGTTGTTGTTGTTGTTGTTGTTGTTGTCGTTGTTTATTTGACATTGTTGTTGTTGTTGACATAGTTGTTGTTGTTGTTGTTTGTTTGACGTTGTTGTTGTTGTTGTTGATGTTGTTGTTTATTTGACGTTGTTGTTGTTGTTTATTTGACGTTGTTGTTGTTGTTGACATTGTTGTTGTTGTTGTTTATTAGACGTTGTTGTTGTTGTTCTTTATTTGACATTGTTGTTGTTGTTGTTCATTTGACGTTGATGTTGTTGTTTATTTGACGTTGTTGTTGTTGTTGTTTATTTGACATTGTTTTTGTCATTGTTTTTGTTGTTTATTTGACGTTGTTATTGTTGTTGTTTATTTGACATTGTTGTTGTTTATTTGATGTTGTTATTGTTGTTGACGTTGTTGTTGTTGTTTATTTGATGTTGTTGTTGTTGTTGTTTATTTGACGTTGTTGTTGTTGCTGACGTTGTTGTTGTAATTATTTATTTTACATTGATGTTGTTGTTATTGTTGTTGTTGTTCTTGTTTATTTGACGTTGTTGTTGCTGTTATTTATTTGACGTTGTTGTTGTTGTTATTGTTTATGTGATGTTGTTGTTTATTTGACGTTGTTGTTGTTGTTGTTGACATTGTTGTTGTTGTTGTTTATTTGACGTTGTCGTTGTTGACGTTTTTGTTATTGTTGTTGTTGTTTTTATTTGACGTTGTTGTTGTTGTTGTTTATTTGACGTTGTTGTTATTGTTGTTTATTTGACGGTGTTGTTGTTGTTATTTATTTGACGTTGTTGTTGTTGTTTATTTGACGTTGTTGTTGTTGTTGTTGTTTATTTGACGTGGTTTTTGTCATTGTTTTTGTTGTTTATTTGACGTTGTTATTGTTGTTGTTTATTTGACGTTGTTGTTGTTGTTGTTTATTTGTTGTTGTTGTTGTTGTTGTTGTTGTTGACATTGTTGTTGTTGTTTATTTGACGTTGTTATTGTTGTTGACGTTGTTGTTGTTGTTGTTGTTGTTATTTATTTGACGTTGTTGTTGTTTATTTGACGTTGTTGTTGTTGTTGTTATTTATTTGACGTTGTTGTTGTTGTTTATTTGACATTGTTGTTGTTGTTATTATTTATTTGACGTTGTTGTTGTTGTATATTTGACGTTGTTGTTGTTGTTGTTGACGTTGTTGTTGTTGTTTATTTGACGTTGTTGTTGTTGTTGTTGACGTTTTTGTTGTTGTTGTTGTTTATTTGACGTTGTTGTTGTTGTTGTTGTTTATTTGACGTTGTTGTTGTTGTTGTTTATTTGACGGTGTTGTTGTTATTGTTGTTTATTTGACGTTGTTGTTGTTGTTGTTTATTTGACGTTGTTATTGTTGTTTATTTGACGTTGTTTTTGTTATTTGACGTTGTTGTTGTTGTTGTTGTATTTGTTGTTGTTGTTGCTTATTTGATGTTGTTGTTTATTTGACGTTGTTGTTGTTGTTGTTTATTTGACGTTGTTGTTGTTGTTGTTGTTTATTTGACGTTGTTGTTGTTGTTGTTTATTTGATGTTGTTATTGTTGTTGACGTTGTTGTTGTTGTTGTTTATTTGACGTTGTTGTTGTTGTTTATTTGACGTTGTTGTTGTTGTTGATATTTATTTGACGTTGTTGTTGTTGTTGTTGTTCTTTATTTGACGTTGTTGTTGTTGTTGTTTATTTGATGTTGTTGTTGTTGTTTATTTGACGGTGTTGTTGTTGTTGTTTATTTGACATTGTTGTTGTTGTTGTTTATTTGACGTTGTTGTTGTTGTTTATTTGACATTGTTGTTGTTGTTGTTCATTTGACGTTGTTGTTGTTGTTTATTTGACGTTGTTGTTGTTGTTGTTGTTGTTTATTTGACGTTGTTTTTGTCATTGGTTTTGTTGTTTATTTGACGTTGTTATTGTTGTTGTTTATTTGACGTTGTTGTTGTTGTTTATTTGACGTTGTTATTGTTGTTGACGTTGTTGTTGTTGTTTATTTGACGTTGTTGTTGTTGTTGTTTATTTGACGTTGTTGTCTTTGTTGACGTTGTTGTTGTTGTTATTTATTTGACATTGTTGTTGTTGTTATTGTTGTTGTTGTTGTTGTTTATTTGACGTTGTTGTTGTTGTTGTTATTTATTTGACGTTATTGTTGTTGTTATTTGTTATTTGACGTTGTTGTTTATTTGACGTTGTTGTTGTTGTTGTTGTTGACGTTGTTGTTGTTGTTTATTTAACGTTGTTGTTGTTGACGTTTTTGTCGTTGTTATTGTTAATTTGACAATGTTATTGTTGTTGTTTATTTGACGTTGTTGTTGTTGTTGTTGTTGTTTATTTGACGGTGTTGTTGTTGTTATTTATTTGACGTTGTTGTTGTTGTTGTTGTTGTTTATTTGACGTTGTTGTTGTTGTTGTTTATTTGACGTGGTTTTTGTCATTGTTTTTGTTGTTTATTTGACGTTGTTATTGTTGTTGTTTATTTGACGTTTTTGTTGTTATTTATTTGACGGTGTTGTTGTTGTTGTTTATTTGATGTTGTTTTAGATGTTGTTGTTTATTTGACGTTGTTGTTGTTGTTTATTTGACATTGTTGTTTTTGTTGACGTTGTTGTTGTTGTTTATTTGACATTGTTGTTGTTGTTGTTGTTGTTGACGTTGTTGGTGTTGTTGTTTATTTGACGTTGTTGTTGTTGTTGTTTATTTGACGTTGTTTTAGTTGTTGTTTATTTGACGTTGTTGTTGTTGACATTGTTATTGTTGTGGTTTATTTGACGTTGTTGTTGTTGTTTATTTGACGTAGTTGTTGTTATTGATGTTGTAGTTGTTGTTGTTGTTGTTTATTTGACGTTTTTGTTGTTGTTGATGATGTTGTTGTTGTTGTTGTTTCTTTGACGTTGTTGTTGTTGTTTATTTGACGTTGTTGTTGTTGTTTATTTGACGTTGTTGTTGTTGTTATTGTTGTTGTTTATTTGACGTTGTTGTTGTTGTTTATTTGTTGTTGTTGTTGTTGTTTATTTGACGTTGTTGTTGTTGTTTATTTGACATTGTTATTTATTTGACGTTGTCGTTGTTGTTTATTTGATGTTGTTGTTGTTGTTGTTGACGTTGTTGTTGTTGTTGTTTATTTGACATTGCTGTTGTTGTTGTTATTTATTTGACGTTGTTGTTGTTATTGTTGTTGTTGTTGTTGTTGTTTATTTGACGTTGTTGTTGTTGTTGTTATTTATTTGACGTTGTTGTATTATTTATTTGACATTGTTGTTGTTGTTATTGTTTATTTGACATTGTTGTTGTTGTTTATTTGACGTTGTTGTTGTTGTTGACGTTGTTGTTGTTGTTGTTGTTGTTGTTGTTTATTTGACGTTGTTGTTGTTGTTGACATTTTTGTTGTTGTTGTATTTTATTTGACGTTGTTGTTGTTGTTTATTTGACATTGTCGTTGTTGTTGTTTATTTGACGGTGTTGTTGTTATTGTTGTTTATTTGACGTTGTTGTTTTTGTTTATTTGACGTTGTTGTTGTTGACGTTGTTGTTGTTATTTATTTGACGTTGTTGTTGTTGTTGTTGACGTTGTTGTTGTTATTTATTTGACGTTGTTGTTGTTGTTGACATAGTTGTTGTTGTTGTTTATTTCACGTTGTTGATGTTGTTGACGTTGTTGTTTATTTGACGTTGTTGTTCTTGTTTACTTGACGTTGTTGTTGTTGTTGTTGACATTGTTGTTGTTGTTGTTCTTTATTTGACGTCGTTGTTGTTGTTTATTTGACATTGTTGTTGTTGGCGTTGTTGTTGTTGTTGTTTATATGACATTGTTGTTGTTGTTGTTGACGTTGTTGGTGTCGTTGTTTATTTGACGTTGTTGTTGTTTATTTGACGTTGTTTTAATTGTTGTTCATTTTTTGACGTTGTTGTTGTTGTTGTTGTTTATTTGACGTTGTTTTTATTGTTTATTTGACGTTGTTGTTGTTGTTATTGTTGTTGTTTATTTCACGTTGTTGTTGTTGTTGTTGTTGTTGTTTATTTGATGTTGTTGTTGTTGTTGTTGTTTATTTGACATTGTTGTTGTTGTTGATGTTGGTTTTGTTGTTGTTTATTTGACATTGTTGTTGTTGTTGTTGTTGACGTTGTTGGTGTTGTTGTTTATTTGACGTTGTTGTTGTTGTTGTTGTTGTTGTGTATTTGACGTTGTTTCAGATGTTGTTGTTTGTTTGACGTTGTTGTTGTTTATTTGAAATTGTTGTTGTTGTTGACGTTGTTGTTATTGTTGTTTATTTGACATTGTTGTTGTTGTTGTTGTTGTTGTTGACGTTGTTGGTGTTGTTGTTTATTTGACGTTGTTGTTGTTGTTGTTGTTGTTTATTTGACGTTGTTTTAGTTGTTGTTGTTTATTTGACGTTGTGGTTGTTGACATTGTTGTTGTTGTTTTTTATTTGGCGTTGTTGTTGTTGTTGTTGTTTATTTGACGTAGTTGTTGTTGTTGACGTTGTTGTTGTTGTTGTTGTTTATTTGACGTTTTTGTTATTTTTGATGTTGTTGTTGTTGTTTATTTAACGTTGTTGTTATTGTTTATTTGACGTTGTTGTTGTTGTTGTTGTTTATTTGACGTTGTTGTTGTTGTTATTGTTGTTGTTTATTTGACGTTGTTGTTGTTGTTGACATTTTCGTTGTTGTTGTTGTTTATTTGACGTTGTTGTTGTTGTTGTTTATTTGACGATGTTGTTGTTATTGTTGTTTATTTGACGTTGTTGTTGTTATTTATTTGACGTTGTTGTTGTTGTTGACGTTGTTGTTGTTGTTTATTTGACGTTGTTGTTGTTGTTGACGTTGTTGTTGTTTTTTATTTGACGTTGTTATTGTTGTTGACATAGTTGTTGTTGTTTATTTCACGCTGTTGATGTTGTTGACGTTGTTGTTTATTTGACGTTGTTGTTGTTGTTGTTTACTTGACGTTGTTGTTGTTGTTGTTGACATTGTTGTTGCTATTGTTCTTTATTTGACGTTGTTGTTGTTGTTTATTTGGCATTGTTGTTGTTGTTGACGTTGTTGTTGTTGTTTATATGACATTGTTGTTGTTGTTGACGTTGTTGGTGTTGTTGTTTATTTGACGTTGTTGTTGTTGTTGTTTATTTGACGTTGTTTTAATTGTTGTTGATTTTTAGACGTTGTTGTTGTTGTTTATTTGACGTTGTTTTTATTGTTTATTTGACGTTGTTGTTGTTGTTGTTGTTGTTGTTTAATTGACGTTGTTGTTGTTGTTATTGTTGTTGTTTATTTGACGTTGTTGTTGTTGTTATTTATTTGATGTTGTTGTTGTTGTTTATTTGACGTTGTTGTTGTTGACGTTGTTGTTGTTGTTGTTGTTGTTGTTGTTGTCGTTGTTTATTTGACATTGTTGTTGTTGTTGACATAGTTGTTGTTGTTGTTGTTGTTGTTTGTTTGACGTTGTTGTTGTTGTTGTTGATGTTGTTGTTTATTTGACGTTGTTGTTGTTGTTTATTTGACGTTGTTGTTGTTGTTGACATTGTTGTTGTTGTTGTTTATTAGACGTTGTTGTTGTTGTTCTTTATTTGACATTGTTGTTGTTGTTGTTCATTTGACGTTGATGTTGTTGTTTATTTGACGTTGTTGTTGTTGTTGTTTATTTGACATTGTTTTTGTCATTGTTTTTGTTGTTTATTTGACGTTGTTATTGTTGTTGTTTATTTGACATTGTTGTTGTTTATTTGATGTTGTTATTGTTGTTGACGTTGTTGTTGTTGTTTATTTGATGTTGTTGTTGTTGTTGTTTATTTGACGTTGTTGTTGTTGCTGACGTTGTTGTTGTTGTTATTTATTTTACATTGATGTTGTTGTTATTGTTGTTGTTGTTGTTTATTTGACGTTGTTGTTGCTGTTATTTATTTGACGTTGTTGTTGTTGTTATTGTTTATGTGATGTTGTTGTTTATTTGACGTTGTTGTTGTTGTTGTTGTTGACATTGTTGTTGTTGTTGTTTATTTGACGTTGTCGTTGTTGACGTTTTTGTTATTGTTGTTGTTGTTTTTATTTGACGTTGTTGTTGTTGTTGTTTATTTGACGTTGTTGTTATTGTTGTTTATTTGACGGTGTTGTTGTTGTTATTTATTTGACATTGTTGTTGTTGTTTATTTGACGTTGTTGTTGTTGTTGTTGTTTATTTGACGTGGTTTTTGTCATTGTTTTTGTTGTTTATTTGACGTTGTTATTGTTGTTGTTTATTTGACGTTGTTGTTGTTGTTGTTTATTTGTTGTTGTTGTTGTTGTTGTTGTTGTTGACATTGTTGTTGTTGTTTATTTGACGTTGTTATTGTTGTTGACGTTGTTGTTGTTGTTGTTGTTGTTATTTATTTGACGTTGTTGTTGTTTATTTGACGTTGTTGTTGTTGTTGTTGTTATATATTTGACGTTGTTGTTGTTGTTTATTTGACATTGTTGTTGTTGTTATTATTTATTTGACGTTGTTGTTGTTGTATATTTGACGTTGTTGTTGTTGTTGTTGACGTTGTTGTTGTTGTTTATTTGACGTTGTTGTTGTTGTTGTTGACGTTTTTGTTGTTGTTGTTGTTTATTTGACGTTGTTGTTGTTGTTGTTGTTTATTTGACGTTGTTGTTGTTGTTGTTTATTTGACGGTGTTGTTGTTATTGTTGTTTATTTGACGTTGTTGTTGTTGTTGTTTATTTGACGTTGTTATTGTTGTTTATTTGACGTTGTTTTTGTTATTTGACGTTGTTGTTGTTGTTGTTGTATTTGTTGTTGTTGTTGCTTATTTGATGTTGTTGTTTATTTGACGTTGTTGTTGTTGTTGTTTATTTGACGTTGTTGTTGTTGTTGTTGTTTATTTGACGTTGTTGTTGTTGTTGTTTATTTGATGTTGTTATTGTTGTTGACGTTGTTGTTGTTGTTGTTTATTTGACGTTGTTGTTGTTGTTTATTTGACGTTGTTGTTGTTGTTGATATTTATTTGACGTTGTTGTTGTTGTTGTTGTTCTTTATTTGACGTTGTTGTTGTTGTTGTTTATTTGATGTTGTTGTTGTTGTTTATTTGACGGTGTTGTTGTTGTTGTTTATTTGACATTGTTGTTGTTGTTGTTTATTTGACGTTGTTGTTGTTGTTTATTTGACATTGTTGTTGTTGTTGTTCATTTGACGTTGTTGTTGTTGTTTATTTGACGTTGTTGTTGTTGTTGTTGTTGTTTATTTGACGTTGTTTTTGTCATTGGTTTTGTTGTTTATTTGACGTTGTTATTGTTGTTGTTTATTTGACGTTGTTGTTGTTGTTTATTTGACGTTGTTATTGTTGTTGACGTTGTTGTTGTTGTTTATTTGACGTTGTTGTTGTTGTTGTTTATTTGACGTTGTTGTCTTTGTTGACGTTGTTGTTGTTGTTATTTATTTGACATTGTTGTTGTTGTTATTGTTGTTGTTGTTGTTGTTTATTTGACGTTGTTGTTGTTGTTGTTATTTATTTGACGTTATTGTTGTTGTTATTTGTTATTTGACGTTGTTGTTTATTTGACGTTGTTGTTGTTGTTGTTGTTGACGTTGTTGTTGTTGTTTATTTAACGTTGTTGTTGTTGACGTTTTTGTCGTTGTTATTGTTAATTTGACAATGTTATTGTTGTTGTTTATTTGACGTTGTTGTTGTTGTTGTTGTTGTTTATTTGACGGTGTTGTTGTTGTTATTTATTTGACGTTGTTGTTGTTGTTGTTGTTGTTTATTTGACGTTGTTGTTGTTGTTGTTTATTTGACGTGGTTTTTGTCATTGTTTTTGTTGTTTATTTGACGTTGTTATTGTTGTTGTTTATTTGACGTTTTTGTTGTTATTTATTTGACGGTGTTGTTGTTGTTGTTTATTTGATGTTGTTTTAGATGTTGTTGTTTATTTGACGTTGTTGTTGTTGTTTATTTGACATTGTTGTTTTTGTTGACGTTGTTGTTGTTGTTTATTTGACATTGTTGTTGTTGTTGTTGTTGTTGACGTTGTTGGTGTTGTTGTTTATTTGACGTTGTTGTTGTTGTTGTTTTTTTGACGTTGTTTTAGTTGTTGTTTATTTGACGTTGTTGTTGTTGACATTGTTATTGTTGTGGTTTATTTGACGTTGTTGTTGTTGTTGTTTATTTGACGTAGTTGTTGTTATTGATGTTGTAGTTGTTGTTGTTGTTGTTTATTTGACGTTTTTGTTGTTGTTGATGATGTTGTTGTTGTTGTTGTTGTTTCTTTGACGTTGTTGTTGTTGTTTATTTGACGTTGTTGTTGTTGTTTATTTGACGTTGTTGTTGTTGTTATTGTTGTTGTTTATTTGACGTTGTTGTTGTTGTTTATTTGTTGTTGTTGTTGTTGTTTATTTGACGTTGTTGTTGTTGTTTATTTGACATTGTTATTTATTTGACGTTGTCGTTGTTGTTTATTTGATGTTGTTGTTGTTGTTGTTGACGTTGTTGTTGTTGTTGTTTATTTGACATTGCTGTTGTTGTTGTTATTTATTTGACGTTGTTGTTGTTATTGTTGTTGTTGTTGTTGTTGTTTATTTGACGTTGTTGTTGTTGTTGTTATTTATTTGACGTTGTTGTATTATTTATTTGACATTGTTGTTGTTGTTATTGTTTATTTGACATTGTTGTTGTTGTTTATTTGACGTTGTTGTTGTTGTTGACGTTGTTGTTGTTGTTGTTGTTGTTGTTGTTGTTTATTTGACGTTGTTGTTGTTGTTGACATTTTTGTTGTTGTTGTATTTTATTTGACGTTGTTGTTGTTGTTTATTTGACATTGTCGTTGTTGTTGTTTATTTGACGGTGTTGTTGTTATTGTTGTTTATTTGACGTTGTTGTTTTTGTTTATTTGACGTTGTTGTTGTTGACGTTGTTGTTGTTATTTATTTGACGTTGTTGTTGTTGTTGTTGACGTTGTTGTTGTTATTTATTTGACGTTGTTGTTGTTGTTGACATAGTTGTTGTTGTTGTTTATTTCACGTTGTTGATGTTGTTGACGTTGTTGTTTATTTGACGTTGTTGTTCTTGTTTACTTGACGTTGTTGTTGTTGTTGTTGACATTGTTGTTGTTGTTGTTCTTTATTTGACGTCGTTGTTGTTGTTTATTTGACATTGTTGTTGTTGGCGTTGTTGTTGTTGTTGTTTATATGACATTGTTGTTGTTGTTGTTGACGTTGTTGGTGTCGTTGTTTATTTGACGTTGTTGTTGTTTATTTGACGTTGTTTTAATTGTTGTTCATTTTTTGACGTTGTTGTTGTTGTTGTTGTTTATTTGACGTTGTTTTTATTGTTTATTTGACGTTGTTGTTGTTGTTATTGTTGTTGTTTATTTCACGTTGTTGTTGTTGTTATTGTTGTTGTTTATTTGATGTTGTTGTTGTTGTTGTTGTTTATTTGACATTGTTGTTGTTGTTGATGTTGGTTTTGTTGTTGTTTATTTGACATTGTTGTTGTTGTTGTTGTTGACGTTGTTGGTGTTGTTGTTTATTTGACGTTGTTGTTGTTGTTGTTGTTGTGTATTTGACGTTGTTTCAGATGTTGTTGTTTGTTTGACGTTGTTGTTGTTTATTTGAAATTGTTGTTGTTGTTGACGTTGTTGTTATTGTTGTTTATTTGACATTGTTGTTGTTGTTGTTGTTGTTGTTGACGTTGTTGGTGTTGTTGTTTATTTGACGTTGTTGTTGTTGTTGTTGTTGTTTATTTGACGTTGTTTTAGTTGTTGTTGTTTATTTGACGTTGTTGTTGTTGACATTGTTGTTGTTGTTTTTTATTTGGCGTTGTTGTTGTTGTTGTTGTTTATTTGACGTAGTTGTTGTTGTTGACGTTGTTGTTGTTGTTGTTGTTTATTTGACGTTTTTGTTATTTTTGATGTTGTTGTTGTTGTTTATTTAACGTTGTTGTTATTGTTTATTTGACGTTGTTGTTGTTGTTGTTGTTTATTTGACGTTGTTGTTGTTGTTATTGTTGTTGTTTATTTGACGTTGTTGTTGTTGTTGACATTTTCGTTGTTGTTGTTGTTTATTTGACGTTGTTGTTGTTGTTGTTTATTTGACGATGTTGTTGTTATTGTTGTTTATTTGACGTTGTTGTTGTTATTTATTTGACGTTGTTGTTGTTGTTGACGTTGTTGTTGTTGTTTATTTGACGTTGTTGTTGTTGTTGACGTTGTTGTTGTTTTTTATTTGACGTTGTTGTTGTTGTTGACATAGTTGTTGTTGTTTATTTCACGCTGTTGATGTTGTTGACGTTGTTGTTTATTTGACGTTGTTGTTGTTGTTGTTTACTTGACGTTGTTGTTGTTGTTGTTGACATTGTTGTTGCTATTGTTCTTTATTTGACGTTGTTGTTGTTGTTTATTTGGCATTGTTGTTGTTGTTGACGTTGTTGTTGTTGTTTATATGACATTGTTGTTGTTGTTGACGTTGTTGGTGTTGTTGTTTATTTGACGTTGTTGTTGTTGTTGTTTATTTGACGTTGTTTTAATTGTTGTTGATTTTTAGACGTTGTTGTTGTTGTTTATTTGACGTTGTTTTTATTGTTTATTTGACGTTGTTGTTGTTGTTGTTGTTGTTTAATTGACGTTGTTGTTGTTGTTATTGTTGTTGTTTATTTGACGTTGTTGTTGTTGTTATTTATTTGATGTTGTTGTTGTTGTTTATTTGACGTTGTTGTTGTTGACGTTGTTGTTGTTGTTGTTGTTGTTGTTGTTGTTGTCGTTGTTTATTTGACATTGTTGTTGTTGTTGACATAGTTGTTGTTGTTGTTGTTGTTGTTTGTTTGACGTTGTTGTTGTTGTTGTTGATGTTGTTGTTTATTTGACGTTGTTGTTGTTGTTTATTTGACGTTGTTGTTGTTGTTGACATTGTTGTTGTTGTTGTTTATTAGACGTTGTTGTTGTTGTTCTTTATTTGACATTGTTGTTGTTGTTGTTCATTTGACGTTGATGTTGTTGTTTATTTGACGTTGTTGTTGTTGTTGTTTATTTGACATTGTTTTTGTCATTGTTTTTGTTGTTTATTTGACGTTGTTATTGTTGTTGTTTATTTGACATTGTTGTTGTTTATTTGATGTTGTTATTGTTGTTGACGTTGTTGTTGTTGTTTATTTGATGTTGTTGTTGTTGTTGTTTATTTGACGTTGTTGTTGTTGCTGACGTTGTTGTTGTTGTTATTTATTTTACATTGATGTTGTTGTTATTGTTGTTGTTGTTGTTTATTTGACGTTGTTGTTGCTGTTATTTATTTGACGTTGTTGTTGTTGTTATTGTTTATGTGATGTTGTTGTTTATTTGACGTTGTTGTTGTTGTTGTTGTTGACATTGTTGTTGTTGTTGTTTATTTGACGTTGTCGTTGTTGACGTTTTTGTTATTGTTGTTGTTGTTTTTATTTGACGTTGTTGTTGTTGTTGTTTATTTGACGTTGTTGTTATTGTTGTTTATTTGACGGTGTTGTTGTTGTTATTTATTTGACATTGTTGTTGTTGTTTATTTGACGTTGTTGTTGTTGTTGTTGTTTATTTGACGTGGTTTTTGTCATTGTTTTTGTTGTTTATTTGACGTTGTTATTGTTGTTGTTTATTTGACGTTGTTGTTGTTGTTTATTTGTTGTTGTTGTTGTTGTTGTTGTTGTTGACATTGTTGTTGTTGTTTATTTGACGTTGTTGTTGTTGTTGACGTTGTTGTTGTTGTTGTTGTTGTTGATATTTATTTGACGTTGTTGTTGTTGTTGTTTATTTGACGTTGTTGTTGTTGTTGTTATTTATTTGACGTTGTTGTTGTTGTTTATTTGACATTGTTGTTGTTGTTATTATTTATTTGATGTTGTTGTTGTTGTATATTTGACGTTGTTGTTGTTGTTGTTGACGTTGTTGTTGTTGTTTATTTGACGTTGTTGTTGTTGTTGTTGACGTTTTTGTTGTTGTTGTTGTTTATTTGACGTTGTTGTTGTTGTTGTTGTTTATTTTACGTTGTTGTTGTTGTTGTTGTTTATTTGACGGTGTTGTTGTTATTGTTGTTTATTTGACGTTGTTGTTGTTGTTTATTTGACGTTGTTATTGTTGTTTATTTGACGTTGTTTTAGTTATTTGACGTTGTTGTTGTTGTTGTTGTTGTATTTGTTGTTGTTGTTGTTGCTTATTTGATGTTGTTGTTTATTTGACGTTGTTGTTGTTGTTGTTTATTTGACGTTGTTGTTGTTGTTGTTGTTGTTTATTTGACGTTGTTGTTGTTGTTGTTGTTGTTTATTTGACGTTGTTGTTGTTGTTGTTTATTTGATGTTGTTATTGTTGTTGACGTTGTTGTTGTTGTTTATTTGACGTTGTTGTTGTTGTTTATTTGACGTTGTTGTTGTTGTTGATATTTATTTGACGTTGTTGTTGTTGTTGTTCTTTATTTGACGTTGTTGTTGTTGTTTATTTGATGTTGTTGTTGTTGTTTATTTGACGTTGTTGTTGTTGTTGTTTATTTGACATTGTTGTTGTTGTTGTTTATTTGACGTTGTTGTTGTTGTTTATTTGACATTGTTGTTGTTGTTGTTCATTTGACGTTGTTGTTGTTGTTTATTTGACGTTGTTGTTGTTGTTGTTGTGTATTTGACGTTGTTTTTGTCATTGGTTTTGTTGTTTATTTGACGTTGTTATTGTTGTTGTTTATTTGACGTTGTTGTTGTTGTTTATTTGACGTTGTTATTGTTGTTGACGTTGTTGTTGTTGTTTATTTGACGTTGTTGTTGTTGTTGTTTATTTGACGTTGTTGTCTTTGTTGACGTTGTTGTTGTTGTTATTTATTTGACATTGTTGTTGTTGTTATTGTTGTTGTTGTTGTTGTTGTTTATTTGACGTTGTTGTTGTTGTTGTTATTTATTTGACGTTATTGTTGTTGTTATTTGTTATTTGACGTTGTTGTTTATTTGACGTTGTTGTTGTTGTTGTTGACGTTGTTGTTGTTGTTTATTTAACGTTGTTGTTGTTGACGTTTTTGTTGTTGTTATTGTTAATTTGACAATGTTATTGTTGTTGTTTATTTGACGTTGTTGTTGTTGTTGTTGTTGTTTATTTGACAGTGTTGTTGTTGTTATTTATTTGACGTTGTTGTTGTTGTTGTTGTTGTTTATTTGACGTTGTTGTTGTTGTTGTTTATTTGACGTGGTTTTTGTCATTATTTTTGTTGTTTATTTGACGTTGTTATTGTTGTTGTTTATTTGTCGTTTTTGTTGTTATTTATTTGACGGTGTTGTTGTTGTTGTTTATTTGATGTTGTTTTAGATGTTGTTGTTTATTTGACGTTGTTGTTGTTGTTTATTTGACATTGTTGTTTTTGTTGACGTTGTTGTTGTTGTTTATTTGACATTGTTGTTGTTGTTGTTGTTGTTGACGTTGTTGGTGTTGTTGTTTATTTGACGTTGTTGTTGTTGTTGTTTATTTGACGTTGTTTTAGTTGTTGTTTATTTGACGTTGTTGTTGTTGACATTGTTATTGTTGTGGTTTATTTGACGTTGTTGTTGTTGTTTATTTGACGTAGTTGTTGTTATTGATGTTGTAGTTGTTGTTGTTGTTGTTTATTTGACGTTTTTGTTGTTGTTGATGATGTTGTTGTTGTTGTTGTTGTTTCTTTGACATTGTTGTTGTTGTTTATTTGACGTTGTTGTTGTTGTTTATTTGACGTTGTTGTTGTTGTTATTGTTGTTGTTTATTTGACGTTGTTGTTGTTGTTTATTTGTTGTTGTTGTTGTTGTTGTTGTTTATTTGACGTTGTTGTTGTTGTTTATTTGACATTGTTATTTATTTGACGTTGTCGTTGTTGTTTATTTGACGTTGTTGTTGTTGTTGTTGACGTTGTTGTTGTTGTTGTTTATTTGACATTGCTGTTGTTGTTGTTATTTATTTGACGTTGTTGTTGTTATTGTTGTTGTTGTTGTTGTTGTTGTTTATTTGACGTTGTTGTTGTTGTTGTTATTTATTTGACGTTGTTGTATTATTTATTTGACATTGTTGTTGTTGTTATTGTTTATTTGACATTGTTGTTGTTGTTTATTTGACGTTGTTGTTGTTGTTGACGTTGTTGTTGTTGTTGTTGTTGTTGTTGTTGTTGTTGTTGTTGTTGTTTATTTGACGTTGTTGTTGTTGTTGACATTTTTGTTGTTGTTGTATTTTATTTGACGTTGTTGTTGTTGTTTATTTGACATTGTCGTTGTTGTTGTTTATTTGACGGTGTTGTTGTTATTGTTGTTTATTTGACGTTGTTGTTTTTGTTTATTTGACGTTGTTGTTGTTTTTTATTTGACGTTGTTGTTGTTGTTGTTTTTGACGTTGTTGTTGTTATTTATTTGACGTGGTTGTTGTTGTTGACATAGTTGTTGTTGTTGTTTTTTTCACGTTGTTGATGTTGTTGACGTTGTTGTTTATTTGACGTTGTTGTTCTTGTTTACTTGACGTTGTTGTTGTTGTTGTTGACATTGTTGTTGTTGTTGTTCTTTATTTGACGTCGTTGTTGTTGTTTATTTGACATTGTTGTTGTTGTTGACGTTGTTGTTGTTGTTGTTGTTTATATGACATTGTTGTTGTTGTTGTTGACGTTGTTGGTGTCGTTGTTTATTTGACGTTGTTGTTGTTGTTTATTTGACGTTGTTTTAATTGTTGTTCATTTTTTGACGTTGTTGTTGTTGTTGTTGTTTATTTGACGTTGTTTTTATTGTTTATTTGACGTTGTTGTTGTTGTTGTTGTTTATTTGACGTTGTTGTTGTTGTTATTGTTGTTGTTTATTTCACGTTGTTGTTGTTGTTGTTGTTTATTTGATGTTGTTGTTGTTGTTGTTTATTTGACATTGTTGTTAATGTTAATGTTGTTGTTGTTGTTTATTTGACGTTGTTGTTATTGTTTATTTGACATTGTTGTTGTTGTTGGTGTTTGTTTATTTGACGTTGTTGTTGTTGTTATTGTTGTTGTTTATTTGACGTTGTTGTTGTTGTTATTGTTGTTGTTTATTTGACGCTGTTGTTGTTGTTGTTGTTTATTTGATGTTGTTGTTGTTGTTTATTTGACGTTGGTGTTGTTGTTGTTTATTTGTCGTTGTTGTTGTTGTTGTTATTTATTTGACGTTGTTGTTGTTGTTATTGTTTAGTTGACGTTGTTGTTGTTGTTATTGTTTATTTGACGTTGTTATTGTTGTTTATTTGACATTGTTTTTGTTATTTGACGTTGTTGTTGTTGTTGTTGTATTTGTTGTTGTTGTTGTTGCTTACTTGATGTTGTTGTTATTGTTGTTGTTTATTTGACGTTGTTGTTGCTGTTGTTTATTTGACGTTGTTGTTGTTGTTGTTGTTTATTTGACGTTGTCGTTGTTGTTTATTTGATGTTGTTGTTGTTGTTGACGTTGTTGTTGTTGTTGTTGTTGTTGTTGTTGTTGTTGTTGTTGTTTATTTGACGTTGTTGTTGTTGTTTATTTGACGTTGTTGTTGTTGTTTATTTGACGTTGTTGTTGTTGTTGATATTTATTTGACGTTGTTGTTGTTGTTGTTTATTTGACGTTGTTGTTGTTGTTTATTTGATGTTGTTGTTGTTGTTGTTTATTTGACGGTGTTGTTATTGTTGTTATTTATTTGACGTTGTTGTTGTTGTTTATTTGACGTTGTTGTTGTTGTTTATTTGACGTTGTTGTTGTTGTTGATGTTGTTGTTTATTTGACGTTGTTGTTGTTGTTTATTTGACGTTGTTGTTGTTGTTGACATTGTTGTTGTTGTTATTTATTTGACGTTGTTGTTGTTGTTTATTTGACATTGTTGTTATTGTTGTTCATTTGACGTTGTTGTTATTGTTTATTTGACGTTGTTGTTGTTTTTTATTTGACGTTGTTGTTGTTGTTTATTTGACATTGTTATTTATTTGACGTTGTCGTTGTTGTTTATTTGACGTTGTTGTTGTTGTTGTTGTTGACGTTGTTGTTGTTGTTGTTTATTTGACATTGCTGTTTTTGTTGTTATTTATTTGACGTTGTTGTTGTTATTGTTGTTGTTGTTGTTGTTGTTTATTTGACGTTGTTGTTGTTGTTGTTATTTATTTGACGTTGTTGTATTATTTATTTGACATTGTTGTTGTTGTTATTGTTTATTTGACATTGTTGTTGTTGTTTATTTGACGTTGTTGTTGTTGTTGACGTTGTTGTTGTTGTTGTTGTTGTTTATTTGACGTTGTTGTTGTTGTTGACATTTTTGTTGTTGTTGTATTTTATTTGACGTTGTTGTTGTTGTTTATTTGACATTGTCGTTGTTGTTGTTTATTTGACGGTGTTGTTGTTATTGTTGTTTATTTGACGTTGTTGTTTTTGTTTATTTGACGTTGTTGTTGTTGACGTTGTTGTTGTTATTTATTTGACGTTGTTGTTGTTGTTGTTGACGTTGTTGTTGTTATTTATTTGACGTTGTTGTTGTTGTTGACATAGTTGTTGTTGTTGTTTATTTCACGTTGTTGATGTTGTTGACGTTGTTGTTTATTTGACGTTGTTCTTGTTTACTTGACGTTGTTGTTGTTGTTGTTGACATTGTTGTTGTTGTTGTTCTTTATTTGACGTCGTTGTTGTTATTTATTTGACATTGTTGTTGTTGTTGACGTTGTTGTTGTTGTTGTTTATATGACATTGTTGTTGTTGTTGTTGACGTTGTTGGTGTCGTTGTTTATTTGACGTTGTTGTTGTTGTTTATTTGACGTTGTTTTAATTGTTGTTCATTTTTTGACGTTGTGGTTGTTGTTGTTGTTTATTTGACGTTGTTTTTATTGTTTATTTGACGTTGTTGTTGTTGTTGTTGTTGTTTATTTGACGTTGTTGTTGTTGTTATTGTTGTTGTTTATTTCACGTTGTTGTTGTTGTTGTTGTTTATTTGATGTTGTTGTTGTTGTTGTTGTTTATTTGACATTGTTGTTGTTGTTGATGTTGGTTTTGTTGTTGTTTATTTGACATTGTTGTTGTTGTTGTTGTTGACGTTGTTGGTGTTGTTGTTTATTTGACGTTGTTGTTGTTGTTGTTGTTGTGTATTTGACGTTGTTTCAGATGTTGTTGTTTGTTTGACGTTGTTGTTGTTTTTTGACATTGTTGTTGTTGTTGACGTTGTTGTTATTGTTGTTTATTTGACATTGTTGTTGTTGTTGTTGTTGTTGACGTTGTTGGTGTTGTTGTTTATTTGACGTTGTTGTTGTTGTTGTTGTTGTTTATTTGACGTTGTTTTAGTTGTTGTTGTTTATTTGACGTTGTTGTTGTTGACATTGTTGTTGTTGTTTTTTATTTGACGTTGTTGTTGTTTATTTGACGTAGTTGTTGTTGTTGACGTTGTTGTTGTTGTTGTTGTTTATTTGACGTTTTTGTTATTGTTGATGTTGTTGTTGTTGTTTATTTAACGTTGTTGTTATTGTTTATTTGACGTTGTTGTTGTTGTTGTTGTTTATTTGACGTTGTTGTTGTTGTTATTGTTGTTGTTTATTTGACGTTGTTGTTGTTGTTGACATTTTCGTTGTTGTTGTTGTTTATTTGACGTTGTTGTTGTTGTTGTTTATTTGACGATGTTGTTGTTATTGTTGTTTATTTGACGTTGTTGTTGTTGTTTATTTGACGTTGTTGTTGTTGTTGACGTTGTTGTTGTTGTTTATTTGACGTTGTTGTTGTTGTTGACGTTGTTGTTGTTTTTTATTTGACGTTTTTGTTGTTGTTGACATAGTTGTTGTTGTTTATTTCACGCTGTTGATGTTGTTGACGTTGTTGTTTATTTGACGTTGTTGTTGTTGTTGTTTACTTGACGTTGTTGTTGTTGTTGACATTGTTGTTGATGTTGTTCTTTATTTGACGTTGTTGTTGTTGTTTATTTGGCATTGTTGTTGTTGTTGACGTTGTTGTTGTTGTTTATATGACATTGTTGTTGTTGTTGTTGACGTTGTTGGTGTTGTTGTTTATTTGACGTTGTTGTTGTTGTTGTTTATTTGACGTTGTTTTAATTGTTGTTGATTTTTAGACGTTGTTGTTGTTGTTTATTTGACGTTGTTTTTATTGTTTATTTGACGTTGTTGTTGTTGTTGTTGTTGTTTAATTGACGTTGTTGTTGTTGTTATTGTTGTTGTTTATTTGACGTTGTTGTTGTTGTTATTTATTTGATGTTGTTGTTGTTGTTTATTTGACATTGTTGTTGTTGATGTTGGTTTTGTTGTTGTTTATTTGACATTGTTGTTGTTGTTGTTGACGTTGTTGGTGTTGTTGTTTATTTGACGTTGTTGTTGTTGTTGTTGTTGTTGATGTGTATTTGACGTTGTTTCAGATGTTGTTGTTTGTTTGACGTTGTTGTTGTTTATTTGACATTGTTGTTGTTGTTGACGTTGTTGTTATTGTTGTTTATTTGACATTGTTGTTGTTGTTGTTGACGTTGTTGGTGTTGTTGTTTATTTGACGTTGTTGTTGTTGTTGTTGTTGTTTATTTGACGTTGTTTTAGTTGTTGTTGTTTATTTGACGTTGTTTTAGTTGTTGTTGTTTATTTGACGTTATTGTTGTTGACATTTTTGTTGTTGTTTTTTATTTGACGTTGTTGTTGTTGTTGTTTATTTGACGTTGTTGTTGTTGTTGATGTTGTTGTTGTTGTTGTTTATTTGACGTTTTTGTTATTGTTAATGTTGTTGTTGTTGTTTATTTGACGTTGTTGTTATTGTTTATTTGACATTGTTGTTGTTGTTGGTGTTTGTTTATTTGACGTTGTTGTTGTTGTTATTGTTGTTGTTTATTTAACGTTGTTGTTGTTGTTGTTGTTGTTGTTTATTTGATGTTGTTGTTGTTGTTTATTTGACGTTGGTGTTGTTGTTGTTTATTTGACGTTGTTGTTGTTGTTATTTATTTGACGTTGTTGTTGTTGTTATTGTTTAGTTGACGTTGTTGTTGTTGTTATTGTTTATTTGACGTTGTTATTGTTGTTTATTTGACGTTGTTTTTGTTATTTGACGTTGTTGTTGTTGTTGTTGTATTTGTTGTTGTTGTTGTTGCTTACTTGATGTTGTTGTTATTGTTGTTGTTTATTTGACGTTGTTGTTGCTGTTGTTTATTTGACGTTGTTGTTGTTGTTGTTGTTTATTTGACGTTGTCGTTGTTGTTTATTTGATGTTGTTGTTGTTGTTGACGTTGTTGTTGTTGTTGTTGTTGTTTATTTGACGTTGTTGTTGTTGTTTATTTGACGTTGTTGTTGTTGTTTATTTGACGTTGTTGTTGTTGTTGATATTTATTTGACGTTGTTGTTGTTGTTGTTTATTTGACGTTGTTGTTGTTGTTTATTTGATGTTGTTGTTGTTGTTGTTTATTTGACGGTGTTGTTATTGTTGTTGTTTATTTGACGTTGTTGTTGTTGTTTATTTGACGTTGTTGTTGTTGTTTATTTGACGTTGTTGTTGTTATTGACATAGTTATTGTTGTTGTTGTTTGTTTGACATTGTTGTTGTTGTTGTTGTTGTTGATGTTGTTGTTTATTTGACGTTGTTGTTGTTGTTTATTTGACGTTGTTGTTGTTGTTGACATTGTTGTTGTTGTTATTTATTTGACGTTGTTGTTGTTGTTTATTTGACATTGTTGTTATTGTTGTTCATTTGACGTTGTTGTTATTGTTTATTTGACGTTGTTGTTGTTGTTTATTTGACGTTGTTGTTGTTGTTTATTTGACATTGTTATTTATTTGACGTTGTTGTTGTTGTTTATTTGACGTTGTTGTTGTTGTTGTTGACGTTGTTGTTGTTGTTGTTTATTTGACATTGCTGTTGTTGTTGTTGTTATTTATTTGACGTTGTTGTTGTTATTGTTGTTGTTGTTGTTGTTGTTTATTTGACGTTGTTGTTGTTGTTGTTATTTATTTGACGTTGTTGTATTATTTATTTGACATTGTTGTTGTTGTTATTGTTTATTTGACATTGTTGTTGTTGTTTATTTGACGTTGTTGTTGTTGTTGACGTTGTTGTTGTTGTTGTTGTTGTTGTTGTTGTTGTTGTTTATTTGACGTTGTTGTTGTTGTTGACATTTTTGTTGTTGTTGTATTTTATTTGACGTTGTTGTTGTTGTTTATTTGACATTGTCGTTGTTGTTGTTTATTTGACGGTGTTGTTGTTATTGTTGTTTATTTGACGTTGTTGTTTTTGTTTATTTGACGTTGTTGTTGTTGATGTTGTTGTTGTTATTTATTTGACGTTGTTGTTGTTGTTGACGTTGTTGTTGTTATTTATTTGACGTTGTTGTTGTTGTTGACATAGTTGTTGTTGTTGTTTATTTCACGTTGTTGATGTTGTTGACGTTGTTGTTTATTTGACGTTGTTGTTCTTGTTTACTTGACGTTGTTGTTGTTGTTGTTGACATTGTTGTTGTTGTTGTTCTTTATTTGACGTCGTTGTTGTTGTTTATTTGACATTGTTGTTGTTGTTGACGTTGTTGTTGTTGTTGTTGTTTATATGACATTGTTGTTGTTGTTGTTGACGTTGTTGGTGTCGTTGTTTATTTGACGTTGTTGTTGTTGTTTATTTGACGTTGTTTTAATTGTTGTTCATTTTTTGACGTTGTTGTTGTTGTTGTTGTTGTTTATTTGACGTTGTTTTTATTGTTTATTTGACGTTGTTGTTGTTGTTGTTGTTTATTTGACGTTGTTGTTGTTGTTATTGTTGTTGTTTATTTCACGTTGTTGTTGTTGTTGTTGTTGTTGTTGTTTATTTGATGTTGTTGTTGTTGTTGTTGTTTATTTGACATTGTTGTTGTTGTTGATGTTGGTTTTGTTGTTGTTTATTTGACATTGTTGTTGTTGTTGTTGTTGACGTTGTTGGTGTTGTTGTTTATTTGACGTTGTTGTTGTTGTTGTTGTGTATTTGACGTTGTTTCAGATGTTGTTGTTTGTTTGACGTTGTTGTTGTTTATTTGACATTGTTGTTGTTGTTGACGTTGTTGTTATTGTTGTTTATTTGACATTGTTGTTGTTGTTGTTGTTGTTGACGTTGTTGGTGTTGTTGTTTATTTGACGTTGTTGTTGTTGTTGTTGTTTATTTGACGTTGTTTTAGTTGTTGTTGTTTATTTGACGTTGTTGTTGTTGACATTGTTGTTGTTGTTTTTTATTTGACGTTGTTGTTGTTGTTGTTGTTGTTTATTTGACGTAGTTGTTGTTGTTGACGTTGTTGTTGTTGTTGTTGTTTATTTGACGTTTTTGTTATTGTTGATGTTGTTGTTGTTGTTGTTTATTTAACGTTGTTGTTATTGTTTATTTGACGTTGTTGTTGTTGTTGTTGTTTATTTGACGTTGTTGTTGTTGTTATTGTTGTTGTTTATTTGACGTTGTTGTTGTTGTTGACATTTTCGTTGTTGTTGTTGTTTATTTGACGTTGTTGTTGTTGTTATTTATTTGACGATGTTGTTGTTATTGTTGTTTATTTGACGTTGTTGTTGTTGTTTATTTGACGTTGTTGTTGTTGTTGACGTTGTTGTTGTTGTTTATTTGACGTTGTTGTTGTTGTTGACGTTGTTGTTGTTTTTTATTTGACGTTGTTGTTGTTGTTGACATAGTTGTTGTTGTTTATTTCACGTTGTTGATGTTGTTGACGTTGTTGTTTATTTGACGTTGTTGTTGTTGTTTACTTGACGTTGTTGTTGTTGTTGTTGACATTGTTGTTGCTCTTGTTCTTTATTTGACGTTGTTGTTGTTGTTTATTTGGCATTGTTGTTGTTGTTGACGTTGTTGTTGTTGTTTATATGACATTGTTGTTGTTGTTGACGTTGTTGGTGTTGTTGTTTATTTGACGTTGTTGTTGTTGTTGTTTATTTGACGTTGTTTTAATTGTTGTTGATTTTTAGACGTTGTTGTTGTTGTTTATTTGACGTTGTTTTTATTGTTTATTTGACGTTGTTGTTGTTGTTGTTGTTTAATTGATGTTGTTGTTGTTATTGTTGTTGTTTATTTGACGTTGTTGTTGTTGTTATTTATTTGATGTTGTTGTTGTTGTTTATTTGACATTGTTGTTGTTGATGTTGGTTTTGTTGTTGTTTATTTGACATTGTTGTTGTTGTTGTTGACGTTGTTGGTGTTGTTGTTTATTTGACGTTGTTGTTGTTGTTGTTGTTGTTGTGTATTTGACGTTGTTTCAGATGTTGTTGTTTGTTTGACGTTGTTGTTGTTTATTTGACATTGTTGTTGTTGTTGACGTTGTTGTTATTGTTGTTTATTTGACATTGTTGTTGTTGTTGTTGACGTTGTTGTTGTTGTTTATTTGACGTTGTTGTTGTTGTTGTTGTTGTTGTTTATTTGACGTTGTTTTAGTTGTTGTTGTTTATTTGACGTTGTTTTAGTTGTTGTTGTTTATTTGACGTTATTGTTGTTGACATTGTTGTTGTTGTTTTTTATTTGACGTTGTTGTTGTTGTTGTTTATTTGACGTTGTTGTTGTTGTTGACGTTGTTGTTGTTGTTGTTTATTTGACGTTTTTGTTATTGTTAATGTTGTTGTTGTTGTTTATTTGACGTTGTTGTTATTGTTTATTTGACATTGTTGTTGTTGTTGGTGTTTGTTTATTTGACGTTGTTGTTGTTGTTATTGTTGTTGTTTATTTGACGTTGTTGTTGTTGTTGTTGTTTATTTGATGTTGTTGTTGTTGTTTATTTGACGTTGGTGTTGTTGTTGTTTATTTGACGTTGTTGTTGTTGTTATTTATTTGACGTTGTTGTTGTTGTTATTGTTTAGTTGACGTTGTTGTTGTTGTTATTGTTTATTTGACGTTGTTATTGTTGTTTATTTGACGTTGTTTTTGTTATTTGACGTTGTTGTTGTTGTTGTTGTATTTGTTGTTGTTGTTGTTGCTTACTTGATGTTGTTGTTATTGTTGTTGTTTATTTGACGTTGTTGTTGCTGTTGTTTATTTGACGTTGTTGTTGTTGTTGTTGTTTATTTGACGTTGTCGTTGTTGTTTATTTGATGTTGTTGTTGTTGTTGACGTTGTTGTTGTTGTTGTTGTTGTTGTTGTTGTTTATTTGACGTTCTTGTTGTTGTTTATTTGACGTTGTTGTTGTTTATTTGACGTTGTTGTTGTTGTTGATATTTATTTTACGTTGTTGTTGTTGTTGTTGTTTATTTGACGTTGTTGTTGTTGTTTATTTGATGTTGTTGTTGTTGTTGTTTATTTGACGGTGTTGTTATTGTTGTTGTTTATTTGACGTTGTTGTTGTTGTTTATTTGACGTTGTTGTTGTTTGTTATTTGACGTTGTTGTTGTTATTGACATAGTTATTGTTGTTGTTGTTTGTTTGACATTGTTGTTGTTGTTGTTGTTGATGTTGTTGTTTATTTGACGTTGTTGTTGTTGTTTATTTGATGTTGTTGTTGTTGTTGACATTGTTGTTGTTGTTATTTATTTGACGTTGTTGTTGTTGTTTATTTGACATTGTTGTTATTGTTGTTCATTTGACGTTGTTGTTATTGTTTATTTGACGTTGTTGTTGTTGTTTATTTGATGTTGTTGTTTATTTGACATTGTTATTTATTTGACGTTGTCGTTGTTGTTTATTTGACGTTGTTGTTGTTGTTGTTGACGTTGTTGTTGTTGTTGTTTATTTGACATTGTTGTTGTTGTTGTTATTTATTTGACGTTGTTGTTGTTATTGTTGTTGTTGTTGTTGTTGTTTATTTGACGTTGTTGTTGTTGTTGTTGTTATTTATTTGACGTTGTTGTATTATTTATTTGACATTGTTCTTGTTGTTATTGTTTATTTGACATTGTTGTTGTTGTTTATTTGACGTTGTTGTTGTTGTTGACGTTGTTGTTGTTGTTGTTGTTGTTTATTTGACGTTGTTGTTGTTGTTGACATTTTTGTTGTTGTTGTATTTTATTTGACGTTGTTGTTGTTGTTTATTTGACATTGTCGTTGTTGTTGTTTATTTGACGGTGTTGTTGTTATTGTTGTTTATTTGACGTTGTTGTTTTTGTTTATTTGACGTTGTTGTTGTTGACGTTGTTGTTGTTATTTATTTGACGTTGTTGTTGTTGTTGACGTTGTTGTTGTTATTTATTTGACGTTGTTGTTGTTGTTGACATAGTTGTTGTTGTTGTTTATTTCACGTTGTTGATGTTGTTGACGTTGTTGTTTATTTGACGTTGTTGTTCTTGTTTACTTGACGTTGTTGTTGTTGTTGTTGACATTGTTGTTGTTGTTGTTCTTTATTTGACGTCGTTGTTGTTGTTTATTTGACATTGTTGTTGTTGTTGTTTATATGACATTGTTGTTGTTGTTGTTGACGTTGTTGGTGTCGTTGTTTATTTGACGTTGTTGTTGTTGTTTATTTGACGTTGTTTTAATTGTTGTTCATTTTTTGACGTTGTTGTTGTTGTTGTTTATTTGACGTTGTTTTTATTGTTTATTTGACGTTGTTGTTGTTGTTGTTTATTTGACGTTGTTGTTGTTGTTATTGTTGTTGTTTATTTCACGTTGTTGTTGTTGTTGTTGTTTATTTGATGTTGTTGTTGTTGTTGTTGTTTATTTGACATTGTTGTTGTTGTTGATGTTGGTTTTGTTGTTGTTTATTTGACATTGTTGTTGTTGTTGTTGTTGACGTTGTTGGTGTTGTTGTTTATTTGACGTTGTTGTTGTTGTTGTTGTTGTGTATTTGACGTTGTTTCAGATGTTGTTGTTTGTTTGACGTTGTTGTTGTTTATTTGACATTGTTGTTGTTGTTGACGTTGTTGTTATTGTTGTTTATTTGACATTGTTGTTGTTGTTGTTGTTGACGTTGTTGGTGTTGTTGTTTATTTGACGTTGTTGTTGTTGTTGTTGTTGTTTATTTGACGTTGTTTTAGTTGTTGTTGTTTATTTGACGTTGTTGTTGTTGACATTGTTGTTGTTGTTTTTTATTTGACGTTGTTGTTGTTGTTGTTGTTGTTTATTTGACGTAGTTGTTGTTGTTGACGTTGTTGTTGTTGTTGTTTATTTGACGTTTTTGTTATTGTTGATGTTGTTGTTGTTGTTTATTTAACGTTGTTGTTATTGTTTATTTGACGTTGTTGTTGTTGTTGTTGTTTATTTGACGTTGTTGTTGTTGTTATTGTTGTTGTTTATTTGACGTTGTTGTTGTTGTTGACATTTTCGTTGTTGTTGTTGTTTATTTGACGTTGTTGTTGTTGTTGTTTATTTGACGATGTTGTTGTTATTGTTGTTTATTTGACGTTGTTGTTGTTGTTTATTTGACGTTGTTGTTGTTGTTGACGTTGTTGTTGTTGTTTATTTGACGTTGTTGTTGTTGTTGACGTTGTTGTTGTTGTTTATATGACATTGTTGTTGTTGTTGACGTTGTTGGTGTTGTTGTTTATTTGACGTTGTTATTTATTTGACGTTGTTTTAATTGTTGTTGATTTTTAGACGTTGTTGTTGTTGTTTATTTGACGTTGTTTTTATTGTTTATTTGACGTTGTTGTTGTTGTTGTTGTTTAATTGACGTTGTTGTTGTTGTTATTGTTGTTGTTTATTTGACGTTGTTGTTGTTATTTATTTGATGTTGTTGTTGTTGTTTATTTGACATTGTTGTTGTTGATGTTGGTTTTGTTGTTGTTTATTTGACATTGTTGTTGTTGTTGACGTTGTTGGTGTTGTTGTTTATTTGACGTTGTTGTTGTTGTTGTTGTTGTTGTTGTTGTGTATTTGACGTTGTTTCAGATGTTGTTGTTTGTTTGACGTTGTTGTTGTTTATTTGACATTGTTGTTGTTGTTGACGTTGTTGTTATTGTTGTTTATTTGACATTGTTGTTGTTGTTGTTGACGTTGTTGGTGTTGTTGTTTATTTGACGTTGTTGTTGTTTATTTGACGTTGTTTTAGTTGTTGTTGTTTATTTGACGTTGTTTTAGTTGTTGTTGTTTATTTGACGTTATTGTTGTTGACATTGTTGTTGTTTTTTTTATTTGACGTTGTTGTTGTTGTTGTTTATTTGACGTTGTTGTTGTTGACGTTGTTGTTGTTGTTGTTTATTTGACGTTTTTGTTATTGTTAATGTTGTTGTTGTTGTTTATTTGACGTTGTTGTTATTGTTTATTTGACATTGTTGTTGTTGTTGGTGTTTGTTTATTTGACGTTGTTGTTGTTGTTATTGTTGTTGTTTATTTGACGTTGTTGTTGTTGTTGTTGTTTATTTGATGTTGTTGTTGTTGTTTATTTGACGTTGGTGTTGTTGTTGTTTATTTGACGTTGTTGTTGTTGTTATTTATTTGACGTTGTTGTTGTTGTTATTGTTTAGTTGACGTTGTTGTTGTTGTTATTGTTTATTTGACGTTGTTATTGTTGTTTATTTGACGTTGTTTTTGTTATTTGACGTTGTTGTTGTTGTTGTTGTATTTGTTGTTGTTGTTGTTGCTTACTTGATGTTGTTGTTATTGTTGTTGTTTATTTGACGTTGTTGTTGCTGTTGTTTATTTGACGTTGTTGTTGTTGTTGTTGTTTATTTGACGTTGTCGTTGTTGTTTATTTGATGTTGTTGTTGTTGTTGACGTTGTTGTTGTTGTTGTTGTTGTTGTTTATTTGACGTTGTTGTTGTTGTTTATTTGACGTTGTTGTTGTTTATTTGACGTTGTTGTTGTTGTTGATATTTATTTGACGTTGTTGTTGTTGTTGTTTATTTGACGTTGTTGTTGTTGTTTATTTGATGTTGTTGTTGTTGTTGTTTATTTGACGGTGTTGTTATTGTTGTTGTTTATTTGACGTTGTTGTTGTTGTTTATTTGACGTTGTTGTTGTTTGTTATTTGACGTTGTTGTTGTTATTGACATAGTTATTGTTGTTGTTGTTTGTTTGACATTGTTGTTGTTGTTGTTGTTGATGTTGTTGTTTATTTGACGTTGTTGTTGTTGTTTATTTGATGTTGTTGTTGTTGTTGACATTGTTGTTGTTTTTATTTATTTGACGTTGTTGTTGTTGTTTATTTGACATTGTTGTTATTGTTGTTCATTTGACGTTGTGGTTATTGTTTATTTGACGTTGTTGTTGTTGTTTATTTGACGTTGTTGTTGTTGTTTATTTGACATTGTTATTTATTTGACGTTGTCGTTGTTGTTTATTTGACGTTGTTGTTGTTGTTGTTGACGTTGTTGTTGTTGTTGTTTATTTGACATTGTTGTTGATTGTTGTTATTTATTTGACGTTGTTGTTGTTATTGTTGTTGTTGTTGTTGTTGTTTATTTGACGTTGTTGTTGTTATTTATTTGACGTTGTTGTATTATTTATTTGACATTGTTGTTGTTGTTATTGTTTATTTGACATTGTTGTTGTTGTTTATTTGACGTTGTTGTTGTTGTTGACGTTGTTGTTGTTGTTGTTGTTGTTTATTTGACGTTGTTGTTGTTGTTGACATTTTTGTTGTTGTTGTATTTTATTTGACGTTGTTGTTGTTGTTTATTTGACATTGTCGTTGTTGTTGTTTATTTGACGGTGTTGTTGTTATTGTTGTTTATTTGACGTTGTTGTTTTTGTTTATTTGACGTTGTTGTTGTTGACGTTGTTGTTGTTATTTATTTGACGTTGTTGTTGTTGTTGTTGACGTTGTTGTTGTTATTTATTTGACGTTGTTGTTGTTGTTGACATAGTTGTTGTTGTTGTTTATTTCACGTTGTTGATGTTGTTGACGTTGTTGTTTATTTGACGTTGTTGTTCTTGTTTACTTGACGTTGTTGTTGTTGTTGTTGACATTGTTGTTGTTGTTGTTCTTTATTTGACGTCGTTGTTGTTGTTTATTTGACATTGTTGTTGTTGTTGTTTATATGACATTGTTGTTGTTGTTGTTGACGTTGTTGGTGTCGTTGTTTATTTGACGTTGTTGTTGTTGTTTATTTGACGTTGTTTTAATTGTTGTTCATTTTTTGACGTTGTTGTTGTTGTTGTTTATTTGACGTTGTTTTTATTGTTTATTTGACGTTGTTGTTGTTGTTGTTGTTTATTTGACGTTGTTGTTGTTGTTATTGTTGTTGTTTATTTCACGTTGTTGTTGTTGTTGTTGTTGTTTATTTGATGTTGTTGTTGTTGTTGTTTATTTGACATTGTTGTTGTTGTTGATGTTGGTTTTGTTGTTGTTTATTTGACATTGTTGTTGTTGTTGTTGTTGACGTTGTTGGTGTTGTTGTTTATTTGACGTTGTTGTTGTTGTTGTTGTTGTGTATTTGACGTTGTTTCAGATGTTGTTGTTTGTTTGACGTTGTTGTTGTTTATTTGACATTGTTGTTGTTGTTGACGTTGTTGTTATTGTTGTTTATTTGACATTGTTGTTGTTGTTGTTGTTGTTGACGTTGTTGGTGTTGTTGTTTATTTGACGTTGTTGTTGTTGTTGTTGTTGTTTATTTGACGTTGTTTTAGTTGTTGTTGTTTATTTGACGTTGTTGTTGTTGACATTGTTGTTGTTGTTTTTTATTTGACGTTGTTGTTGTTGTTATTGTTGTTTATTTGACGTAGTTGTTGTTGTTGACGTTGTTGTTGTTGTTGTTGTTTATTTGACGTTTTTGTTATTGTTGATGTTGTTGTTGTTTATTTAACGTTGTTGTTATTGTTTATTTGACGTTGTTGTTGTTGTTGTTGTTTATTTGACGTTGTTGTTGTTGTTATTGTTGTTGTTTATTTGACGTTGTTGTTGTTGTTGACATTTTCGTTGTTGTTGTTGTTTATTTGACGTTGTTGTTGTTGTTGTTGTTTATTTGACGATGTTGTTGTTATTGTTGTTTATTTGACGTTGTTGTTGTTGTTTATTTGACGTTGTTGTTGTTGTTGACGTTGTTGTTGTTGTTTATTTGACGTTGTTGTTGTTGTTGACGTTGTTGTTGTTTTTTATTTGACGTTGTTGTTGTTGTTGACATAGTTGTTGTTGTTTATTTCACGCTGTTGATGTTGTTGACGTTGTTGTTTATTTGACGTTGTTGTTGTTGTTGTTTACTTGACGTTGTTGTTGTTGTTGTTGACATTGTTGTTGCTGTTGTTCTTTATTTGACGTTGTTGTTGTTGTTTATTTGGCATTGTTGTTATTGTTGACGTTGTTGTTGTTGTTTATATGACATTGTTGTTGTTGTTGACGTTGTTGGTGTTGTTGTTTATTTGACGTTGTTGTTGTTGTTGTTTATTTGAAGTTGTTTTAATTGTTGTTGATTTTTAGACGTTGTTGTTGTTGTTTATTTGACGTTGTTTTTATTGTTTATTTGACGTTGTTGTTGTTGTTGTTGTTGTTGTTTAATTGACGTTGTTGTTATTGTTATTGTTGTTGTTTATTTGACGTTGTTGTTGTTGTTATTTATTTGATGTTGTTGTTGTTGTTTATTTGACATTGTTGTTGTTGATGTTGGTTTTGTTGTTGTTTATTTGACATTCTTGTTGTTGTTGTTGACGTTGTTGGTGTTGTTGTTTATTTGACGTTGTTGTTGTTGTTGTTGTTGTTGTTGTTGTTGTTGTGTATTTGACGTTGTTTCAGATGTTGTTGTTTGTTTGACGTTGTTGTTGTTTATTTGATATTGTTGTTGTTGTTGACGTTGTTGTTATTGTTGTTTATTTGACATTGTTGTTGTTGTTGTTGACGTTGTTGGTGTTGTTGTTTATTTGACGTTGTTGTTGTTGTTGTTGTTGTTTATTTGACGTTGTTTTAGTTGTTGTTGTTTATTTGACGTTGTTTTAGTTGTTGTTGTTTATTTGACGTTATTGTTGTTGACATTGTTGTTGTTGTTTTTTATTTGACGTTGTTGTTGTTGTTTATTTGACGTTGTTGTTGTTGTTGACGTTGTTGTTGTTGTTGTTTATTTGACGTTTTTGTTATTGTTAATGTTGTTGTTGTTGTTTATTTGACGTTGTTGTTATTGTTTATTTGACATTGTTGTTGTTGTTGGTGTTTGTTTATTTGACGTTGTTGTTGTTGTTATTGTTGTTGTTTATTTGACGTTGTTGTTGTTGTTGTTGTTGTTGTTTATTTGATGTTGTTGTTGTTGTTTATTTGACGTTGGTATTGTTGTTGTTTATTTGACGTTGTTGTTGTTGTTATTTATTTGACGTTGTTGTTGTTGTTATTGTTTAGTTGACGTTGTTGTTGTTGTTATTGTTTATTTGACGTTGTTATTGTTGTTTATTTGACGTTGTTTTTGTTATTTGACGTTGTTGTTGTTGTTGTTGTATTTGTTGTTGTTGTTGTTGCTTACTTGATGTTGTTGTTATTGTTGTTGTTTATTTGACGTTGTTGTTGCTGTTGTTTATTTGACGTTGTTGTTGTTGTTGTTGTTTATTTGACGTTGTCTTTGTTGTTTATTTGATGTTGTTGTTGTTGATGACGTTGTTGTTGTTGTTGTTGTTGTTGTTGTTTATTTGACGTTGTTGTTGTTGTTTATTTGACGTTGTTGTTGTTTATTTGACGTTGTTGTTGTTGTTGATATTTATTTGACGTTGTTGTTGTTGTTGTTTATTTGACGTTGTTGTTGTTGTTTATTTGATGTTGTTGTTGTTGTTTATTTGACGGTGTTGTTATTGTTGTTGTTTATTTGACGTTGTTGTTGTTGTTTATTTGACGTTGTTGTTGTTGTTTATTTGACGTTATTGTTGTTATTGACATAGTTATTGTTGTTGTTGTTTGTTTGACATTGTTGTTGTTGTTGTTGATGATGTTGTTGTTTATTTGACGTTGTTGTTGTTGTTTATTTGACGTTGTTGTTGTTGTTGACATTGTTGTTGTTGTTATTTATTTGACGTTGTTGTTGTTGTTTATTTGACATTGTTGTTATTGTTGTTCATTTGACGTTGTTGTTATTGTTTATTTGACGTTGATGTTGTTGTTTATTTGACGTTGTTGTTGTTGTTTATTTGACATTGTTATTTATTTGACGTTGTCGTTGTTGTTTATTTGACGTTGTTGTTGTTGTTGTTGACGTTGTTGTTGTTGTTGTTTATTTGACATTGTTGTTGTTGTTGTTATTTATTTGACGTTGTTGTTGTTATTGTTGTTGTTGTTGTTGTTTATTTGACGTTGTTGTTGTTGTTGTTATTTATTTGACGTTGTCGTTGTTGTTGTTTATTTGACGGTGTTGTTGTTATTGTTGTTTATTTGACGTTGTTGTTTTTGTTTATTTGACGTTGTTGTTGTTGACGTTGTTGTTGTTATTTATTTGACGTTGTTGTTGTTGTTGTTGACGTTGTTGTTGTTATTTATTTGACGTTGTTGTTGTTGTTGACATAGTTGTTGTTGTTGTTTATTTCACGTTGTTGATGTTGTTGACGTTGTTGTTTATTTGACGTTGTTGTTCTTGTTTACTTGATGTTGTTGTTGTTGTTGTTGACATTGTTGTTGTTGTTGTTCTTTATTTGACGTCGTTGTTGTTGTTTATTTGACATTGTTGTTGTTGTTGACGTTGTTGTTGTTGTTGTTGTTTATATGACATTGTTGTTGTTGTTGTTGACGTTGTTGGTGTCGTTGTTTATTTGATGTTGTTGTTGTTGTTTATTTGACGTTGTTTTAATTGTTGTTCATTTTTTGACGTTGTTGTTGTTGTTTATTTGACGTTGTTTTTATTGTTTATTTGACGTTGTTGTTGTTGTTGTTTATTTGACGTTGTTGTTGTTGTTATTGTTGTTGTTTATTTCACGTTGTTGTTGTTGTTGTTGTTGTTGTTTATTTGATGTTGTTGTTGTTGTTGTTGTTTATTTGACATTGTTGTTGTTGTTGATGTTGGTTTTGTTGTTGTTTATTTGACATTGTTGTTGTTGTTGTTGACGTTGTTGGTGTTGTTGTTTATTTGACGTTGTTGTTGTTGTTGTTGTTGTGTATTTGACGTTGTTTCAGATGTTGTTGTTTGTTTGACGTTGTTGTTGTTTATTTGACATTGTTGTTGTTGTTGACGTTGTTGTTATTGTTGTTTATTTGACATTGTTGTTGTTGTTGTTGTTGTTGACGTTGTTGGTGTTGTTGTTTATTTGACATTGTTGTTGTTGTTGTTGTTGTTTATTTGACGTTGTTTTAGTTGTTGTTGTTTATTTGACGTTGTTGTTGTTGACATTGTTGTTGTTGTTTTTTATTTGACGTTGTTGTTGTTGTTGTTGTTTATTTGACGTAGTTGTTGTTGTTGACGTTGTTGTTGTTGTTGTTGTTTATTTGACGTTTTTGTTATTGTTGATGTTGTTGTTGTTGTTTATTTAACGTTGTTGTTATTGTTTATTTGACGTTGTTGTTGTTGTTGTTGTTTATTTGACGTTGTTGTTGTTGTTATTGTTGTTGTTTATTTGACGTTGTTGTTGTTGTTGACATTTTCGTTGTTGTTGTTGTTTATTTGACGTTGTTGTTGTTGTTGTTTATTTGACGATGTTGTTGTTATTGTTGTTTATTTGACGTTGTTTTTGTTGTTTATTTGACGTTGTTGTTGTTGTTGACGTTGTTGTTGTTGTTTATTTGACGTTGTTGTTGTTGTTGACGTTGTTGTTGTTTTTTATTTGACGTTGTTGTTGTTGTTGACATAGTTGTTGTTGTTTATTTCACGCTGTTGATGTTGTTGACGTTGTTGTTTATTTGACGTTATTGTTGTTGTTGTTTACTTGACGTTGTTGTTGTTGTTGTTGACATTGTTGTTGCTGTTGTTCTTTATTTGACGTTGTTGTTGTTGTTTATTTGGCATTGTTGTTGTTGTTGACGTTGTTGTTGTTGTTTATATGACATTGTTGTTGTTGTTGACGTTGTTGGTGTTGTTGTTTATTTGACGTTGTTGTTGTTGTTGTTTATTTGACGTTGTTTTAATTGTTGTTGATTTTTAGACGTTGTTGTTGTTGTTTATTTGACGTTGTTTTTATTGTTTATTTGACGTTGTTGTTGTTGTTGTTGTTGTTTAATTGACGTTGTTGTTGTTGTTATTGTTGTTGTTTATTTGACGTTGTTGTTGTTGTTATTTATTTGATGTTGTTGTTGTTGTTTATTTGACATTGTTGTTGTTGATGTTGGTTTTGTTGTTGTTTATTTGACATTGTTGTTGTTGTTGTTGACGTTGTTGGTGTTGTTGTTTATTTGACGTTGTTGTTGTTGTTGTTGTTGTGTATTTGACGTTGTTTCAGATGTTGTTGTTTGTTTGACGTTGTTGTTGTTTATTTGACATTGTTGTTGTTGTTGACGTTGTTGTTATTGTTGTTTATTTGACATTGTTGTTGTTGTTGTTGACGTTGTTGGTGTTGTTGTTTATTTGACGTTGTTGTTGTTGTTGTTGTTGTTGTTGTTTATTTGACGTTGTTTTAGTTGTTGTTGTTTATTTGACGTTGTTTTAGTTGTTGTTGTTTATTTGACGTTATTGTTGTTGACATTGTTGTTGTTGTTTTTTATTTGACGTTGTTGTTGTTGTTGTTTATTTGACGTTGTTGTTGTTGTTGACGTTGTTGTTGTTGTTGTTTATTTGACGTTTTTGTTATTGTTAATGTTGTTGTTGTTGTTTATTTGACGTTGTTGTTATTGTTTATTTGACATTGTTGTTGTTGTTGGTGTTTGTTTATTTGACGTTGTTGTTGTTGTTATTGTTGTTGTTTATTTGACGTTGTTGTTGTTGTTGTTGTTATTTGATGTTGTTGTTGTTGTTTATTTGACGTTGGTGTTGTTGTTGTTTATTTGACGTTGTTGTTGTTATTTATTTGACGTTGTTGTTGTTGTTATTGTTTAGTTGACGTTGTTGTTGTTGTTATTGTTTATTTGACGTTGTTATTGTTGTTTATTTGACGTTGTTTTTGTTATTTGACGTTGTTGTTGTTGTTGTTGTATTTGTTGTTGTTGTTGCTTACTTGATGTTGTTGTTATTGTTGTTGTTTATTTGACGTTGTTGTTGCTGTTGTTTATTTGACGTTGTTGTTGTTGTTGTTTATTTGACGTTGTCGTTGTTGTTTATTTGATGTTGTTGTTGTTGTTGACGTTGTTGTTGTTGTTGTTGTTGTTGTTGTTGTTTATTTGACGTTGTTGTTGTTGTTTATTTGACGTTGTTGTTGTTTATTTGACGTTGTTGTTGTTGTTGATATTTATTTGACGTTGTTGTTGTTGTTGTTTATTTGACGTTGTTGTTGTTGTTTATTTGATGTTGTTGTTGTTGTTGTTTATTTGACGGTGTTGTTATTGTTGTTGTTTATTTGACGTTGTTGTTGTTGTTTATTTGACGTTGTTGTTGTTGTTGTTTATTTGACGTTATTGTTGTTATTGACATAGTTATTGTTGTTGTTGTTTGTTTGACATTGTTGTTGTTGTTGTTGTTGATGTTGTTGTTTATTTGACGTTGTTGTTTTTGTTTGTTTGACGTTGTTGTTGTTGTTGACATTGTTGTTGTTGTTATTTATTTGACGTTGTTGTTGTTGTTTATTTGACATTGTTGTTATTGTTGTTCATTTGACGTTGTTGTTATTGTTTATTTGACGTTGTTGTTGTTGTTTATTTGACGTTGTTGTTGTTGTTTATTTGACATTGTTATTTATTTGACGTTGTCGTTGTTGTTTATTTGACGTTGTTGTTGTTGTTGTTGACGTTGTTGTTGTTGTTGTTTATTTGACATTGTTGTTGTTGTTGTTATTTATTTGACGTTGTTGTTGTTATTGTTGTTGTTGTTGTTGTTTATTTGACGTTGTTGTTGTTGTTCTTATTTATTTGACGTTGTTGTATTATTTATTTGACATTGTTGTTGTTGTTATTGTTTATTTGACATTGTTGTTGTTGTTTATTTGACGTTGTTGTTGTTGTTGACGTTGTTGTTGTTGTTGTTGTTGTTGTTGTTTATTTGACGTTGTTGTTGTTGTTGACATTTTTGTTGTTGTTGTATTTTATTTGACGTTGTTGTTGTTGTTTATTTGACATTGTCGTTGTTGTTGTTTATTTGACGGTGTTGTTGTTATTGTTGTTTATTTGACGTTGTTGTTTTTGTTTATTTGACGTTGTTGTTGTTGACGTTGTTGTTGTTATTTATTTGACGTTGTTGTTGTTGTTGACGTTGTTGTTGTTATTTATTTGACGTTGTTGTTGTTGTTGACATAGTTGTTGTTGTTGTTTATTTCACGTTGTTGATGTTGTTGACGTTGTTGTTTATTTGACGTTGTTGTTCTTGTTTACTTGACGTTGTTGTTGTTGTTGTTGACATTGTTGTTGTTGTTGTTCTTTATTTGACGTCGTTGTTGTTGTTTATTTGACATTGTTGTTGTTGTTGACGTTGTTGTTGTTGTTGTTTATATGACATTGTTGTTGTTGTTGTTGACGTTGTTGGTGTCGTTGTTTATTTGACGTTGTTGTTGTCGTTTATTTGACGTTGTTTTAATTGTTGTTCATTTTTTGACGTTGTTGTTGTTGTTGTTTATTTGACGTTGTTTTTATTGTTTATTTGACGTTGTTGTTGTTGTTGTTGTTGTTGTTATTGTTGTTGTTTATTTCACGTTGTTGTTGTTGTTGTTGTTGTTGTTTATTTGATGTTGTTGTTGTTGTTGTTGTTTATTTGACATTGTTGTTGTTGTTGATGTTGGTTTTGTTGTTGTTTATTTGACATTGTTGTTGTTGTTGTTGACGTTGTTGGTGTTGTTGTTTATTTGACGTTGTTGTTGTTGTTGTTGTTGTGTATTTGACGTTGTTTCAGATGTTGTTGTTTGTTTGACGTTGTTGTTGTTTATTTGACATTGTTGTTGTTGTTGACGTTGTTGTTATTGTTGTTTATTTGACATTGTTGTTGTTGTTGTTGTTGTTGACGTTGTTGGTGTTGTTGTTTATTTGACATTGTTGTTGTTGTTGTTGTTGTTTATTTGACGTTGTTTTAGTTGTTGTTGTTTATTTGACGTTGTTGTTGTTGACATTGTTGTTGTTGTTTTTTATTTGACGTTGTTGTTGTTGTTGTTGTTGTTTATTTGACGTAGTTGTTGTTGTTGACGTTGTTGTTGTTGTTGTTGTTTATTTGACGTTTTTGTTATTGTTGATGTTGTTGTTGTTGTTTATTTAACGTTGTTGTTATTGTTTATTTGACGTTGTTGTTGTTGTTGTTGTTTATTTGACGTTGTTGTTGTTGTTATTGTTGTTGTTTATTTGACGTTGTTGTTGTTGTTGACATTTTCGTTGTTGTTGTTGTTTATTTGACGTTGTTGTTGTTGTTGTTTATTTGACGATGTTGTTGTTATTGTTGTTTATTTGACGTTGTTGTTGTTGTTTATTTGACGTTGTTGTTGTTGTTGACGATGTTGTTGTTGTTTATTTGACGTTGTTGTTGTTGTTGACGTTGTTGTTGTTTTTTATTTGACGTTGTTGTTGTTGTTGACATAGTTGTTGTTGTTTATTTCACGCTGTTGATGTTGTTGACGTTGTTGTTTATTTGACGTTATTGTTGTTGTTGTTTACTTGACGTTGTTGTTGTTGTTGTTGACATTGTTGTTGCTGTTGTTCTTTATTTGACGTTGTTGTTGTTGTTTATTTGGCATTGTTGTTGTTGTTGACGTTGTTGTTGTTGTTTATATGACATTGTTGTTGTTGTTGACGTTGTTGGTGTTGTTGTTTATTTGACGTTGTTGTTGTTGTTGTTTATTTGACGTTGTTTTAATTGTTGTTGATTTTTAGACGTTGTTGTTGTTGTTTATTTGACGTTGTTTTTATTGTTTATTTGACGTTGTTGTTGTTGTTGTTGTTGTTTAATTGACGTTGTTGTTGTTGTTATTGTTGTTGTTTATTTGACGTTGTTGTTGTTGTTATTTATTTGATGTTGTTGTTGTTGTTTATTTGACATTGTTGTTGTTGATGTTGGTTTTGTTGTTGTTTATTTGACATTGTTGTTGTTGTTGTTGACGTTGTTGGTGTTGTTGTTTATTTGACGTTGTTGTTGTTGTTGTTGTTGTTGTGTATTTGACGTTGTTTCAGATGTTGTTGTTTGTTTGACGTTGTTGTTGTTTATTTGACATTGTTGTTGTTGTTGACGTTGTTGTTATTGTTGTTTATTTGACATTGTTGTTGTTGTTGTTGACGTTGTTGGTGTTGTTGTTTATTTGACGTTGTTGTTGTGGTTGTTGTTGTTGTTGTTTATTTGACGTTGTTTTAGTTGTTGTTGTTTATTTGACGTTGTTTTAGTTGTTGTTGTTTATTTGACGTTATTGTTGTTGACATTGTTGTTGTTATTTTTTATTTGACGTTGTTGTTGTTGTTGTTTATTTGACGTTGTTGTTGTTGTTGACGTTGTTGTTGTTGTTGTTTATTTGACGTTTTTGTTATTGTTAATGTTGTTGTTGTTGTTTATTTGACGTTGTTGTTATTGTTTATTTGACATTGTTGTTGTTGTTGGTGTTTGTTTATTTGACGTTGTTGTTGTTGTTATTGTTGTTGTTTATTTGACGTTGTTGTTGTTGTTGTTGTTGTTATTTGATGTTGTTGTTGTTGTTTATTTGACGTTGGTGTTGTTGTTGTTTATTTGACGTTGTTGTTGTTATTTATTTGACGTTGTTGTTGTTGTTATTGTTTAGTTGACGTTGTTGTTGTTGTTATTGTTTATTTGACGTTGTTATTGTTGTTTATTTGACGTTGTTTTTGTTATTTGACGTTGTTGTTGTTGTTGTTGTATTTGTTGTTGTTGTTGCTTACTTGATGTTGTTGTTATTGTTGTTGTTTATTTGACGTTGTTGTTGCTGTTGTTTATTTGACGTTGTTGTTGTTGTTGTTTATTTGACGTTGTCGTTGTTGTTTATTTGATGTTGTTGTTGTTGTTGACGTTGTTGTTGTTGTTGTTGTTGTTGTTGTTGTTTATTTGACGTTGTTGTTGTTGTTTATTTGACGTTGTTGTTGTTTATTTGACGTTGTTGTTGTTGTTGATATTTATTTGACGTTGTTGTTGTTGTTGTTTATTTGACGTTGTTGTTGTTGTTTATTTGATGTTGTTGTTGTTGTTGTTTATTTGACGGTGTTGTTATTGTTGTTGTTTATTTGACGTTGTTGTTGTTGTTTATTTGACGTTGTTGTTGTTGTTGTTGTTTATTTGACGTTATTGTTGTTATTGACATAGTTATTGTTGTTGTTGTTTGTTTGACATTGTTGTTGTTGTTGTTGTTGATGTTGTTGTTTATTTGACGTTGTTGTTGTTGTTTGTTTGACGTTGTTGTTGTTGTTGACATTGTTGTTGTTGTTATTTATTTGACGTTGTTGTTGTTGTTGTTTATTTGACATTGTTGTTATTGTTGTTCATTTGACGTTGTTGTTATTGTTTATTTGACGTTGTTGTTGTTGTTTATTTGACGTTGTTGTTGTTGTTTATTTGACATTGTTATTTATTTGACGTTGTCGTTGTTGTTTATTTGACGTTGTTGTTGTTGTTGTTGACGTTGTTGTTGTTGTTGTTTATTTGACATTGTTGTTGTTGTTGTTATTTATTTGACGTTGTTGTTGTTATTGTTGTTGTTGTTGTTGTTGTTTATTTGACGTTGTTGTTGTTGTTCTTATTTATTTGACGTTGTTGTATTATTTATTTGACATTGTTGTTGTTGTTATTGTTTATTTGACATTGTTGTTGTTGTTTATTTGACGTTGTTGTTGTTGTTGACGTTGTTGTTGTTGTTGTTGTTGTTGTTGTTGACGTTGTTGGTGTCGTTGTTTATTTGACGTTGTTGTTGTCGTTTATTTGACGTTGTTTTAATTGTTGTTCATTTTTTGACGTTGTTGTTGTTGTTGTTTATTTGACGTTGTTTTTATTGTTTATTTGACGTTGTTGTTGTTGTTGTTGTTGTTATTGTTGTTGTTTATTTCACGTTGTTGTTGTTGTTGTTGTTGTTGTTTATTTGATGTTGTTGTTGTTGTTGTTGTTTATTTGACATTGTTGTTGTTGTTGATGTTGGTTTTGTTGTTGTTTATTTGACATTGTTGTTGTTGTTGTTGTTGACGTTGTTGGTGTTGTTGTTTATTTGACGTTGTTGTTGTTGTTGTTGTTGTGTATTTGACGTTGTTTCAGATGTTGTTGTTTGTTTGACGTTGTTGTTGTTTATTTGACATTGTTGTTGTTGTTGACGTTGTTGTTATTGTTGTTTATTTGACATTGTTGTTGTTGTTGTTGTTGTTGACGTTGTTGGTGTTGTTGTTTATTTGACGTTGTTGTTGTTGTTGTTGTTGTTTATTTGACGTTGTTTTAGTTGTTGTTGTTTATTTAACGTTGTTGTTGTTGACATTGTTGTTGTTGTTTTTTATTTGACGTTGTTGTTGTTGTTGTTGTTGTTTATTTGACGTAGTTGTTGTTGTTGACGTTGTTGTTGTTGTTGTTGTTTATTTGACGTTTTTGTTATTGTTGATGTTGTTGTTGTTGTTTATTTAACGTTGTTGTTATTGTTTATTTGACGTTGTTGTTGTTGTTGTTGTTTATTTGACGTTGTTGTTGTTGTTATTGTTGTTGTTTATTTGACGTTGTTGTTGTTGTTGACATTTTCGTTGTTGTTGTTGTTTATTTGACGTTGTTGTTGTTGTTGTTTATTTGACGATGTTGTTGTTATTGTTGTTTATTTGACGTTGTTGTTGTTGTTGTTTATTTGACGTTGTTGTTGTTGTTGACGTTGTTGTTGTTGTTTATTTGACGTTGTTGTTGTTGTTGACGTTGTTGTTGTTTTTTATTTGACGTTGTTGTTGTTGTTGACATAGTTGTTGTTGTTTATTTCACGCTGTTGATGTTGTTGACGTTGTTGTTTATTTGACGTTGTTGTTGTTGTTGTTTACTTGACGTTGTTGTTGTTGTTGTTGTTGACATTGTTGTTGCTGTTGTTCTTTATTTGACGTTGTTGTTGTTGTTTATTTGGCATTGTTGTTGTTGTTGACGTTGTTGTTGTTGTTTATATGACATTGTTGTTGTTGTTGACGTTGTTGGTGTTGTTGTTTATTTGACGTTGTTGTTGTTGTTTATTTGACGTTGTTTTAATTGTTGTTGATTTTTAGACGTTGTTGTTGTTGTTTATTTGACGTTGTTTTTATTGTTTATTTGACGTTGTTGTTGTTGTTGTTGTTGTTGTTTAATTGACGTTGTTGTTGTTGTTATTGTTGTTATTTATTTGACGTTGTTGTTGTTGTTATTTATTTGATGTTGTTGTTGTTGTTTATTTGACATTGTTGTTGTTGATGTTGGTTTTGTTGTTGTTTATTTGACATTGTTGTTGTTGTTGTTGACGTTGTTGGTGTTGTTGTTTATTTGACGTTGTTGTTGTTGTTGTTGTTGTGTATTTGACGTTGTTTCAGATGTTGTTGTTTGTTTGACGTTGTTGTTGTTTATTTGACATTGTTGTTGTTGTTGACGTTGTTGTTATTGTTGTTTATTTGACATTGTTGTTGTTGTTGTTGACGTTGTTGGTGTTGTTGTTTATTTGACGTTGTTGTTGTTGTTGTTGTTGTTGTTGTTGTTTATTTGACGTTGTTTTAGTTGTTGTTGTTTATTTGACGTTGTTTTAGTTGTTGTTGTTTATTTGACGTTATTGTTGTTGACATTGTTGTTGTTGTTTTTTATTTGACGTTGTTGTTGTTGTTGTTTATTTGACGTTTTTGTTGTTGTTGTTGTTGTTGTTGTTTTTGTTGTTGTTTATTTGACGTTGTTGTTGTTGTTTAATTGACGTTGTTGTTGTTGTTGTTTATTTGACGTTGTTGTTGTTGTTGTTATTGTTGTTGTTGTTGTTTATTTGACGTTGTTGTTGTTGTTCATTTGACGTTGTTGTTGTTTATTTGACGTTGTTGTTGTTGTTGACGTTGTTGTTGTTGTTGTTTATTTGACGTTTTTGTTATTGTTAATGTTGTTGTTGTTGTTTATTTGACGTTGTTGTTATTGTTTATTTGACATTGTTGTTGTTGTTGGTGTTTGTTTATTTGACGTTGTTGTTGTTGTTATTGTTGTTGTTTATTTGACGTTGTTGTTGTTGTTGTTGTTGTTTATTTGATGTTGTTGTTGTTGTTTATTTGACGTTGGTGTTGTTGTTGTTTATTTGACGTTGTTGTTGTTGTTATTTATTTGACGTTGTTGTTGTTGTTGTTATTGTTTAGTTGACGTTGTTGTTGTTGTTATTGTTTATTTGACGTTGTTATTGTTGTTTATTTGACGTTGTTTTTGTTATTTGACGTTGTTGTTGTTGTTGTTGTATTTGTTGTTGTTGTTGTTGCTTACTTGATGTTGTTGTTATTGTTGTTGTTTATTTGACGTTGTTGTTGCTGTTGTTTATTTGACATTGTTGTTGTTGTTGTTGTTTATTTGTCGTTGTCGTTGTTGTTTATTTGATGTTGTTGTTGTTGTTGACGTTGTTGTTGTTGTTGTTGTTGTTTATTTGACGTTGTTGTTGTTGTTTATTTGACGTTGTTGTTGTTGTTTATTTGACGTTGTTGTTGTTGTTGATATTTATTTGACGTTGTTGTTGTTGTTGTTGTTGTTTATTTGACGTTGTTGTTGTTGTTTATTTGATGTTGTTGTTGTTGTTGTTTATTTGACGGTGTTGTTATTGTTGTTGTTTATTTGACGTTGTTGTTGTTGTTTATTTGACGTTGTTGTTGTTGTTTATTTGACGTTGTTGTTGTTATTGACATAGTTATTGTTGTTGTTGTTTGTTTGACATTGTTGTTGTATATGTTGTTGATGTTGTTGTTTATTTGACGTTGTTGTTGTTGTTTATTTGACGTTGTTGTTGTTGTTGACATTGTTGTTGTTGTTATTTATTTGACGTTGTTGTTGTTGTTTATTTGACATTGTTGTTATTGTTGTTCATTTGACGTTGTTGTTATTGTTTATTTGACGTTGTTATTGTTGTTTATTTGACGTTGTTGTTGTTGTTTATTTGACATTGTTATTTATTTGACGTTGTCGTTGTTGTTTATTTGACGTTGTTGTTGTTGTTGTTGACGTTGTTGTTGTTGTTGTTTATTTGACATTGTTGTTGTTGTTGTTATTTATTTGACGTTGTTGTTGTTATTGTTGTTGTTGTTGTTGTTGTTTATTTGACGTTGTTGTTGTTGTTCTTATTTATTTGACGTTGTTGTATTATTTATTTGACATTGTTGTTGTTGTTATTGTTTATTTGACATTGTTGTTGTTGTTTATTTGACGTTGTTGTTGTTGTTGACGTTGTTGTTGTTGTTGTTGTTGTTGTTTATTTGACGTTGTTGTTGTTGTTGACATTTTTGTTGTTGTTGTATTTTATTTGACGTTGTTGTTGTTGTTTATTTGACATTGTCGTTGTTGTTGTTTATTTGACGGTGTTGTTGTTATTGTTGTTTATTTGACGTTGTTGTTTTTGTTTATTTGACGTTGTTGTTGTTGACGTTGTTGTTGTTATTTATTTGACGTTGTTGTTGTTGTTGTTGACGTTGTTGTTGTTATTTATTTGACGTTGTTGTTGTTGTTGACATAGTTGTTGTTGTTGTTTATTTCACGTTGTTGATGTTGTTGACGTTGTTGTTTATTTGACGTTGTTGTTCTTGTTTACTTGACGTTGTTGTTGTTGTTGTTGACATTGTTGTTGTTGTTGTTCTTTATTTGACGTCGTTGTTGTTGTTTATTTGACATTGTTGTTGTTGTTGACGTTGTTGTTGTTGTTGTTGTTGTTTATATGACATTGTTGTTGTTGTTGTTGACGTTGTTGGTGTCGTTGTTTATTTGACGTTGTTGTTGTCGTTTATTTGACGTTGTTTTAATTGTTGTTCATTTTTTGACGTTGTTGTTGTTGTTGTTTATTTGACGTTGTTTTTATTGTTTATTTGACGTTGTTGTTGTTGTTGTTGTTGTTATTGTTGTTGTTTATTTCACGTTGTTGTTGTTGTTGTTGTTGTTTATTTGATGTTGTTGTTGTTGTTGTTGTTTATTTGACATTGTTGTTGTTGTTGATGTTGGTTTTGTTGTTGTTTATTTGACATTGTTGTTGTTGTTGTTGACGTTGTTGGTGTTGTTGTTTATTTGACATTGTTGTTGTTGTTGTTGTTGTTGTGTATTTGACGTTGTTTCAGATGTTGTTGTTTGTTTGACGTTGTTGTTGTTTATTTGACATTGTTGTTGTTGTTGACGTTGTTGTTATTGTTGTTTATTTGACATTGTTGTTGTTGTTGTTGTTGTTGTTGACGTTGTTGGTGTTGTTGTTTATTTGACGTTGTTGTTGTTGTTGTTGTTGTTGTTGTTTATTTGACGTTGTTTTAGTTGTTGTTGTTTATTTAACGTTGTTGTTGTTGACATTGTTGTTGTTGTTTTTTATTTGACGTTGTTGTTGTTGTTGTTGTTGATTTGACGTAGTTGTTGTTGTTGACGTTGTTGTTGTTGTTGTTGTTTATTTGACGTTTTTGTTATTGTTGATGTTGTTGTTGTTGTTTATTTAACGTTGTTGTTATTGTTTATTTGACGTTGTTGTTGTTGTTGTTGTTTATTTGACGTTGTTGTTGTTGTTATTGTTGTTGTTTATTTGACGTTGTTGTTGTTGTTGACATTTTCGTTGTTGTTGTTGTTTATTTGACGTTGTTGTTGTTGTTGTTTATTTGACGATGTTGTTGTTATTGTTGTTTATTTGACGTTGTTGTTGTTGTTTATTTGACGTTGTTGTTGTTGTTGACGTTGTTGATGTTGTTTATTTGAAGTTGTTGTTGTTGTTGACGTTGTTGTTGTTTTTTATTTGACGTTGTTGTTGTTGTTGACATAGTTGTTGTTGTTTATTTCACGCTGTTGATGTTGTTGACGTTGTTGTTTATTTGACGTTGTTGTTGTTGTTGTTTACTTGACGTTGTTGTTGTTGTTGTTGACATTGTTGTTGCTGTTGTTCTTTATTTGACGTTGTTGTTGTTGTTTATTTGGCATTGTTGTTGTTGTTGACGTTGTTGTTGTTGTTTATATGACATTGTTGTTGTTGTTGACGTTGTTGGTGTTGTTGTTTATTTGACGTTGTTGTTGTTGTTGTTTATTTGACGTTGTTTTAATTGTTGTTGATTTTTAGACGTTGTTGTTGTTGTTTATTTGACGTTGTTTTTATTGTTTATTTGACGTTGTTGTTGTTGTTGTTGTTGTTGTTTAATTGACGTTGTTGTTGTTGTTATTGTTGTTGTTGTTATTTATTTGATGTTGTTGTTGTTGTTTATTTGACATTGTTGTTGTTGATGTTGGTTTTGTTGTTGTTTATTTGACATTGTTGTTGTTGTTGTTGACGTTGTTGGTGTTGTTGTTTATTTGACGTTGTTGTTGTTGTTGTTGTTGTGTATTTGACGTTGTTTCAGATGTTGTTGTTTGTTTAACGTTGTTGTTTGTTTAACGTTGTTGTTGTTTATTTGACATTGTTGTTGTTGTTGGCGTTGTTGTTATTGTTGTTTATTTGACATTGTTGTTGTTGTTGTTGACGTTGTTGGTGTTGTTGTTTATTTGACGTTGTTGTTGTTGTTGTTGTTGTTGTTGTTGTTTATTTGACGTTGTTTTAGTTGTTGTTGTTTATTTGACGTTGTTTTAGTTGTTGTTGTTTATTTGACGTTATTGTTGTTGACATTGTTGTTGTTGTTTTTTATTTGACGTTGTTGTTGTTGTTGTTTATTTGACGTTTTTGTTGTTGTTGTTGTTGTTGTTGTTTTTGTTGTTGTTTATTTGACGTTGTTGTTGTTGTTATTGTTGTTGTTTATTTGACGTTGTTGTTGTTGTTGACATTTTCGTTGTTGTTGTTGTTTATTTGACGTTGTTGTTGTTGTTGTTTATTTGACGATGTTGTTGTTATTGTTGTTTATTTGACGTTGTTGTTGTTGTTTATTTGACGTTGTTGTTGTTGTTGACGTTGTTGATGTTGTTTATTTGAAGTTGTTGTTGTTGTTGACGTTGTTGTTGTTTTTTATTTGACGTTGTTGTTGTTGTTGACATAGTTGTTGTTGTTTATTTCACGCTGTTGATGTTGTTGACGTTGTTGTTTATTTGACGTTGTTGTTGTTGTTGTTTACTTGACGTTGTTGTTGTTGTTGTTGACATTGTTGTTGCTGTTGTTCTTTATTTGACGTTGTTGTTGTTGTTTATTTGGCATTGTTGTTGTTGTTGACGTTGTTGTTGTTGTTTATATGACATTGTTGTTGTTGTTGACGTTGTTGGTGTTGTTGTTTATTTGACGTTGTTGTTGTTGTTGTTTATTTGACGTTGTTTTAATTGTTGTTGATTTTTAGACGTTGTTGTTGTTGTTTATTTGACGTTGTTTTTATTGTTTATTTGACGTTGTTGTTGTTGTTGTTGTTGTTGTTTAATTGACGTTGTTGTTGTTGTTATTGTTGTTGTTGTTATTTATTTGATGTTGTTGTTGTTGTTTATTTGACATTGTTGTTGTTGATGTTGGTTTTGTTGTTGTTTATTTGACATTGTTGTTGTTGTTGTTGACGTTGTTGGTGTTGTTGTTTATTTGACGTTGTTGTTGTTGTTGTTGTTGTGTATTTGACGTTGTTTCAGATGTTGTTGTTTGTTTAACGTTGTTGTTTGTTTAACGTTGTTGTTGTTTATTTGACATTGTTGTTGTTGTTGGCGTTGTTGTTATTGTTGTTTATTTGACATTGTTGTTGTTGTTGTTGACGTTGTTGGTGTTGTTGTTTATTTGACGTTGTTGTTGTTGTTGTTGTTGTTGTTGTTGTTTATTTGACGTTGTTTTAGTTGTTGTTGTTTATTTGACGTTGTTTTAGTTGTTGTTGTTTATTTGACGTTATTGTTGTTGACATTGTTGTTGTTGTTTTTTATTTGACGTTGTTGTTGTTGTTGTTTATTTGACGTTTTTGTTGTTGTTGTTGTTGTTGTTGTTTTTGTTGTTGTTTATTTGACGTTGTTGTTGTTGTTTAATTGACGTTGTTGTTGTTGTTGTTTGTTTGACGTTGTTGTTGTTTATTTGACATTGTTGTTGTTGTTGACGTTGTTGTTATTGTTGTTTATTTGACATTGTTGTTGTTGTTGTTGACGTTGTTGGTGTTGTTGTTTATTTGACGTTGTTGTTGTGGTTGTTGTTGTTGTTGTTTATTTGACGTTGTTTTAGTTGTTGTTGTTTATTTGACGTTGTTTTAGTTGTTGTTGTTTATTTGACGTTATTGTTGTTGACATTGTTGTTGTTATTTTTTATTTGACGTTGTTGTTGTTGTTGTTTATTTGACGTTGTTGTTGTTGTTGACGTTGTTGTTGTTGTTGTTTATTTGACGTTTTTGTTATTGTTAATGTTGTTGTTGTTGTTTATTTGACGTTGTTGTTATTGTTTATTTGACATTGTTGTTGTTGTTGGTGTTTGTTTATTTGACGTTGTTGTTGTTGTTATTGTTGTTGTTTATTTGACGTTGTTGTTGTTGTTGTTGTTGTTATTTGATGTTGTTGTTGTTGTTTATTTGACGTTGGTGTTGTTGTTGTTTATTTGACGTTGTTGTTGTTATTTATTTGACGTTGTTGTTGTTGTTGTTATTGTTTAGTTGACGTTGTTGTTGTTGTTATTGTTTATTTGACGTTGTTATTGTTGTTTATTTGACGTTGTTTTTGTTATTTGACGTTGTTGTTGTTGTTGTTGTTGTATTTGTTGTTGTTGTTGCTTACTTGATGTTGTTGTTATTGTTGTTGTTTATTTGACGTTGTTGTTGCTGTTGTTTATTTGACGTTGTTGTTGTTGTTGTTTATTTGACGTTGTCGTTGTTGTTTATTTGATGTTGTTGTTGTTGTTGACGTTGTTGTTGTTGTTGTTGTTGTTGTTGTTTATTTGACGTTGTTGTTGTTGTTTATTTGACGTTGTTGTTGTTTATTTGACGTTGTTGTTGTTGTTGATATTTATTTGACGTTGTTGTTGTTGTTGTTTATTTGACGTTGTTGTTGTTGTTTATTTGATGTTGTTGTTGTTGTTGTTTATTTGACGGTGTTGTTATTGTTGTTGTTTATTTGACGTTGTTGTTGTTGTTTATTTGACGTTGTTGTTGTTGTTGTTGTTTATTTGACGTTATTGTTGTTATTGACATAGTTATTGTTGTTGTTGTTTGTTTGACATTGTTGTTGTTGTTGTTGTTGATGTTGTTGTTTATTTGACGTTGTTGTTGTTGTTTGTTTGACGTTGTTGTTGTTGTTGACATTGTTGTTGTTGTTATTTATTTGACGTTGTTGTTGTTGTTTATTTGACATTGTTGTTATTGTTGTTCATTTGACGTTGTTGTTATTGTTTATTTGACGTTGTTGTTGTTGTTTATTTGACGTTGTTGTTGTTGTTTATTTGACATTGTTATTTATTTGACGTTGTCGTTGTTGTTTATTTGACGTTGTTGTTGTTGTTGTTGACGTTGTTGTTGTTGTTGTTTATTTGACATTGTTGTTGTTATTGTTATTTATTTGACGTTGTTGTTGTTATTGTTGTTGTTGTTGTTGTTGTTGTTTATTTGACATTGTTGTTGTTGTTCTTATTTATTTGACGTTGTTGTATTATTTATTTGACATTGTTGTTGTTGTTATTGTTTATTTGACATTGTTGTTGTTGTTTATTTGACGTTGTTGTTGTTGTTGACGTTGTTGTTGTTGTTGTTGTTGTTGTTGTTGACGTTGTTGGTGTCGTTGTTTATTTGACGTTGTTGTTGTCGTTTATTTGACGTTGTTTTAATTGTTGTTCATTTTTTGACGTTGTTGTTGTTGTTGTTTATTTGACGTTGTTTTTATTGTTTATTTGACGTTGTTGTTGTTGTTGTTGTTGTTGTTATTGTTGTTGTTTATTTCACGTTGTTGTTGTTGTTGTTGTTGTTTATTTGATGTTGTTGTTGTTGTTGTTGTTTATTTGACATTGTTGTTGTTGTTGATGTTGGTTTTGTTGTTGTTTATTTGACATTGTTGTTGTTGTTGTTGACGTTGTTGGTGTTGTTGTTTATTTGACGTTGTTGTTGTTGTTGTTGTTGTGTATTTGACGTTGTTTCAGATGTTGTTGTTTGTTTGACGTTGTTGTTGTTTATTTGACATTGTTGTTGTTGTTGACGTTGTTGTTATTGTTGTTTATTTGACATTGTTGTTGTTGTTGTTGTTGTTGACGTTGTTGGTGTTGTTGTTTATTTGACGTTGTTGTTGTTGTTGTTGTTGTTTATTTGACGTTGTTTTAGTTGTTGTTGTTTATTTAACGTTGTTGTTGTTGACATTGTTGTTGTTGTTTTTTATTTGACGTTGTTGTTGTTGTTGTTGTTGTTTATTTGACGTAGTTGTTGTTGTTGACGTTGTTGTTGTTGTTGTTGTTTATTTGACGTTTTTGTTATTGTTGATGTTGTTGTTGTTGTTTATTTAACGTTGTTGTTATTGTTTATTTGACGTTGTTGTTGTTGTTGTTGTTTATTTGACGTAATTGTTGTTGTTATTGTTGTTGTTTATTTGACGTTGTTGTTGTTGTTGACATTTTCGTTGTTGTTGTTGTTTATTTGACGTTGTTGTTGTTGTTGTTTATTTGACGATGTTGTTGTTATTGTTGTTTATTTGACGTTGTTGTTGTTGTTTATTTGACGTTGTTGTTGTTGTTGACGTTGTTGTTGTTGTTTATTTGACGTTGTTGTTGTTGTTGACGTTGTTGTTGTTTTTTATTTGACGTTGTTGTTGTTGTTGACATAGTTGTTGTTGTTTATTTCACGCTGTTGATGTTGTTGACGTTGTTGTTTATTTGACGTTGTTGTTGTTGTTGTTGTTTACTTGACGTTGTTGTTGTTGTTGTTGTTGACATTGTTGTTGCTGTTGTTCTTTATTTGACGTTGTTGTTGTTGTTTATTTGGCATTGTTGTTGTTGTTGACGTTGTTGTTGTTGTTTATATGACATTGTTGTTGTTGTTGACGTTGTTGGTGTTGTTGTTTATTTGACGTTGTTGTTGTTGTTTATTTGACGTTGTTTTAATTGTTGTTGATTTTTAGACGTTGTTGTTGTTGTTTATTTGACGTTGTTTTTATTGTTTATTTGACGTTGTTGTTGTTGTTGTTGTTGTTTAATTGACGTTGTTGTTGTTGTTATTGTTGTTATTTATTTGACGTTGTTGTTGTTGTTATTTATTTGATGTTGTTGTTGTTGTTTATTTGACATTGTTGTTGTTGATGTTGGTTTTGTTGTTGTTTATTTGACATTGTTGTTGTTGTTGTTGACGTTGTTGGTGTTGTTGTTTATTTGACGTTGTTGTTGTTGTTGTTGTTGTGTATTTGACGTTGTTTCAGATGTTGTTGTTTGTTTGACGTTGTTGTTGTTTATTTGACATTGTTGTTGTTGTTGACGTTGTTGTTATTGTTGTTTATTTGACATTGTTGTTGTTGTTGTTGACGTTGTTGGTGTTGTTGTTTATTTGACGTTGTTGTTGTTGTTGTTGTTGTTGTTGTTGTTTATTTGACGTTGTTTTAGTTGTTGTTGTTTATTTGACGTTGTTTTAGTTGTTGTTGTTTATTTGACGTTATTGTTGTTGACATTGTTGTTGTTGTTTTTTATTTGACGTTGTTGTTGTTGTTGTTTATTTGACGTTTTTGTTGTTGTTGTTGTTGTTGTTGTTTTTGTTGTTGTTTATTTGACGTTGTTGTTGTTGTTTAATTGACGTTGTTGTTGTTGTTGTTTATTTGACGTTGTTGTTGTTGTTGTTATTGTTGTTGTTGTTGTTTATTTGACGTTGTTGTTGTTGTTCATTTGACGTTGTTGTTGTTTATTTGACGTTGTTGTTGTTGTTGACGTTGTTGTTGTTGTTGTTTATTTGACGTTTTTGTTATTGTTAATGTTGTTGTTGTTGTTTATTTGACGTTGTTGTTATTGTTTATTTGACATTGTTGTTGTTGTTGGTGTTTGTTTATTTGACGTTGTTGTTGTTGTTATTGTTGTTGTTTATTTGACGTTGTTGTTGTTGTTGTTGTTGTTTATTTGATGTTGTTGTTGTTGTTTATTTGACGTTGGTGTTGTTGTTGTTTATTTGACGTTGTTGTTGTTGTTATTTATTTGACGTTGTTGTTGTTGTTGTTATTGTTTAGTTGACGTTGTTGTTGTTGTTATTGTTTATTTGACGTTGTTATTGTTGTTTATTTGACGTTGTTTTTGTTATTTGACGTTGTTGTTGTTGTTGTTGTATTTGTTGTTGTTGTTGTTGCTTACTTGATGTTGTTGTTATTGTTGTTGTTTATTTGACGTTGTTGTTGCTGTTGTTTATTTGACATTGTTGTTGTTGTTGTTGTTTATTTGTCGTTGTCGTTGTTGTTTATTTGATGTTGTTGTTGTTGTTGACGTTGTATTTGTTGTTGTTGTTGTTGTTGTTGTTGTTGTTTATTTGACGTTGTTGTTGTTGTTTATTTGACGTTGTTGTTGTTGTTTATTTGACGTTGTTGTTGTTGTTGATATTTATTTGACGTTGTTGTTGTTGTTGTTGTTGTTTATTTGACGTTGTTGTTGTTGTTTATTTGATGTTGTTGTTGTTGTTGTTTATTTGACGGTGTTGTTATTGTTGTTGTTTATTTGACGTTGTTGTTGTTGTTTATTTGACGTTGTTGTTGTTGTTTATTTGACGTTGTTGTTGTTATTGACATAGTTATTGTTGTTGTTGTTTGTTTGACATTGTTGTTGTATATGTTGTTGATGTTGTTGTTTATTTGACGTTGTTGTTGTTGTTTATTTGACGTTGTTGTTGTTGTTGACATTGTTGTTGTTGTTATTTATTTGACGTTGTTGTTGTTGTTTATTTGACATTGTTGTTATTGTTGTTCATTTGACGTTGTTGTTATTGTTTATTTGACGTTGTTATTGTTGTTTATTTGACGTTGTTGTTGTTGTTTATTTGACATTGTTATTTATTTGACGTTGTCGTTGTTGTTTATTTGACGTTGTTGTTGTTGTTGTTGACGTTGTTGTTGTTGTTGTTTATTTGACATTGTTGTTGTTGTTGTTATTTATTTGACGTTGTTGTTGTTATTGTTGTTGTTGTTGTTGTTGTTTATTTGACGTTGTTGTTGTTGTTCTTATTTATTTGACGTTGTTGTATTATTTATTTGACATTGTTGTTGTTGTTATTGTTTATTTGACATTGTTGTTGTTGTTTATTTGACGTTGTTGTTGTTGTTGACGTTGTTGTTGTTGTTGTTGTTGTTGTTGTTGTTTATTTGACGTTGTTGTTGTTGTTGACATTTTTGTTGTTGTTGTATTTTATTTGACGTTGTTGTTGTTGTTTATTTGACATTGTCGTTGTTGTTGTTTATTTGACGGTGTTGTTGTTATTGTTGTTTATTTGACGTTGTTGTTTTTGTTTATTTGACGTTGTTGTTGTTGACGTTGTTGTTGTTATTTATTTGACGTTGTTGTTGTTGTTGTTGACGTTGTTGTTGTTATTTATTTGACGTTGTTGTTGTTGACATAGTTGTTGTTGTTGTTTATTTCACGTTGTTGATGTTGTTGACGTTGTTGTTTATTTGACGTTGTTGTTCTTGTTTACTTGACGTTGTTGTTGTTGTTGTTGACATTGTTGTTGTTGTTGTTCTTTATTTGACGTCGTTGTTGTTGTTTATTTGACATTGTTGTTGTTGTTGACGTTGTTGTTGTTGTTGTTGTTGTTTATATGACATTGTTGTTGTTGTTGTTGACGTTGTTGGTGTCGTTGTTTATTTGACGTTGTTGTTGTCGTTTATTTGACGTTGTTTTAATTGTTGTTCATTTTTTGACGTTGTTGTTGTTGTTGTTTATTTGACGTTGTTTTTATTGTTTATTTGACGTTGTTGTTGTTGTTGTTGTTGTTATTGTTGTTGTTTATTTCACGTTGTTGTTGTTGTTGTTGTTGTTGTTTATTTGATGTTGTTGTTGTTGTTGTTGTTTATTTGACATTGTTGTTGTTGTTGATGTTGGTTTTGTTGTTGTTTATTTGACATTGTTGTTGTTGTTGTTGACGTTGTTGGTGTTGTTGTTTATTTGACGTTGTTGTTGTTGTTGTTGTTGTTGTGTATTTGACGTTGTTTCAGATGTTGTTGTTTGTTTGACGTTGTTGTTGTTTATTTGACATTGTTGTTGTTGTTGACGTTGTTGTTATTGTTGTTTATTTGACATTGTTGTTGTTGTTGTTGTTGTTGTTGTTGACGTTGTTGGTGTTGTTGTTTATTTGACGTTGTTGTTGTTGTTGTTGTTGTTGTTGTTTATTTGACGTTGTTTTAGTTGTTGTTGTTTATTTAACGTTGTTGTTGTTGACATTGTTGTTGTTGTTTTTTATTTGACGTTGTTGTTGTTGTTGTTGTTGTTGTTGATTTGACGTAGTTGTTGTTGTTGACGTTGTTGTTGTTGTTGTTGTTTATTTGACGTTTTTGTTATTGTTGATGTTGTTGTTGTTGTTTATTTAACGTTGTTGTTATTGTTTATTTGACGTTGTTGTTGTTGTTGTTGTTTATTTGACGTTGTTGTTGTTGTTATTGTTGTTGTTTATTTGACGTTGTTGTTGTTGTTGACATTTTCGTTGTTGTTGTTGTTTATTTGACGTTGTTGTTGTTGTTGTTTATTTGACGATGTTGTTGTTATTGTTGTTTATTTGACGTTGTTGTTGTTGTTTATTTGACGTTGTTGTTGTTGTTGACGTTGTTGATGTTGTTTATTTGAAGTTGTTGTTGTTGTTGACGTTGTTGTTGTTTTTTATTTGACGTTGTTGTTGTTGTTGACATAGTTGTTGTTGTTTATTTCACGCTGTTGATGTTGTTGACGTTGTTGTTTATTTGACGTTGTTGTTGTTGTTGTTTACTTGACGTTGTTGTTGTTGTTGTTGACATTGTTGTTGCTGTTGTTCTTTATTTGACGTTGTTGTTGTTGTTTATTTGGCATTGTTGTTGTTGTTGACGTTGTTGTTGTTGTTTATATGACATTGTTGTTGTTGTTGACGTTGTTGGTGTTGTTGTTTATTTGACGTTGTTGTTGTTGTTGTTTATTTGACGTTGTTTTAATTGTTGTTGATTTTTAGACGTTGTTGTTGTTGTTTATTTGACGTTGTTTTTATTGTTTATTTGACGTTGTTGTTGTTGTTGTTGTTGTTGTTTAATTGACGTTGTTGTTGTTGTTATTGTTGTTGTTGTTATTTATTTGATGTTGTTGTTGTTGTTTATTTGACATTGTTGTTGTTGATGTTGGTTTTGTTGTTGTTTATTTGACATTGTTGTTGTTGTTGTTGACGTTGTTGGTGTTGTTGTTTATTTGACGTTGTTGTTGTTGTTGTTGTTGTTGTGTATTTGACGTTGTTTCAGATGTTGTTGTTTGTTTAACGTTGTTGTTTGTTTAACGTTGTTGTTGTTTATTTGACATTGTTGTTGTTGTTGACGTTGTTGTTATTGTTGTTTATTTGACATTGTTGTTGTTGTTGTTGACGTTGTTGGTGTTGTTGTTTATTTGACGTTGTTGTTGTTGTTGTTGTTGTTGTTTATTTGACGTTGTTTTAGTTGTTGTTGTTTATTTGACGTTGTTTTAGTTGTTGTTGTTTATTTGACGTTATTGTTGTTGACATTGTTGTTGTTGTTTTTTATTTGACGTTGTTGTTGTTGTTGTTTATTTGACGTTTTTGTTGTTGTTGTTGTTGTTGTTGTTTTTGTTGTTGTTTATTTGACGTTGTTGTTGTTGTTTAATTGACGTTGTTGTTGTTGTTGTTTATTTGACGTTGTTGTTGTTGTTGTTATTGTTGTTGTTGTTGTTTATTTGACGTTGTTGTTGTTGTTCATTTGACGTTGTTGTTGTTTATTTGACGTTGTTGTTGTTGTTGACGTTGTTGTTGTTGTTGTTTATTTGACGTTTTTGTTATTGTTAATGTTGTTGTTGTTGTTTATTTGACGTTGTTGTTATTGTTTATTTGACATTGTTGTTGTTGTTGGTGTTTGTTTATTTGACGTTGTTGTTGTTGTTATTGTTGTTGTTTATTTGACGTTGTTGTTGTTGTTGTTGTTGTTTATTTGATGTTGTTGTTGTTGTTTATTTGACGTTGGTGTTGTTGTTGTTTATTTGACGTTGTTGTTGTTGTTATTTATTTGACGTTGTTGTTGTTGTTGTTATTGTTTAGTTGACGTTGTTGTTGTTGTTATTGTTTATTTGACGTTGTTATTGTTGTTTATTTGACGTTGTTTTTGTTATTTGACGTTGTTGTTGTTGTTGTTGTATTTGTTGTTGTTGTTGTTGCTTACTTGATGTTGTTGTTATTGTTGTTGTTTATTTGACGTTGTTGTTGCTGTTGTTTATTTGACATTGTTGTTGTTGTTGTTGTTTATTTGTCGTTGTCGTTGTTGTTTATTTGATGTTGTTGTTGTTGTTGACGTTGTTGTTGTTGTTGTTGTTGTTGTTGTTGTTGTTGTTGTTTATTTGACGTTGTTGTTGTTGTTTATTTGACGTTGTTGTTGTTGTTTATTTGACGTTGTTGTTGTTGTTGATATTTATTTGACGTTGTTGTTGTTGTTGTTGTTTATTTGACGTTGTTGTTGTTGTTTATTTGATGTTGTTGTTGTTTTTTATTTGACGGTGTTGTTATTGTTGTTGTTTATTTGACGTTGTTGTTGTTGTTTATTTGACGTTGTTGTTGTTGTTTATTTGACGTTGTTGTTGTTATTGACATAGTTATTGTTGTTGTTGTTTGTTTGACATTGTTGTTGTATATGTTGTTGATGTTGTTGTTTATTTGACGTTGTTGTTGTTGTTTATTTGACGTTGTTGTTGTTGTTGACATTGTTGTTGTTGTTATTTATTTGACGTTGTTGTTGTTGTTTATTTGACATTGTTGTTATTGTTGTTCATTTGACGTTGTTGTTATTGTTTATTTGACGTTGTTGTTGTTGTTTATTTGACGTTGTTGTTGTTGTTTATTTGACATTGTTATTTATTTGACGTTGTCGTTGTTGTTTATTTGACGTTGTTGTTGTTGTTGTTGACGTTGTTGTTGTTGTTGTTTATTTGACATTGCTGTTGTTGTTGTTATTTATTTGACGTTGTTGTTGTTATTGTTGTTGTTGTTGTTGTTGTTTATTTGACGTTGTTGTTGTTGTTGTTATTTATTTGACGTTGTTGTATTATTTATTTGACATTGTTGTTGTTGTTATTGTTTATTTGACATTGTTGTTGTTGTTTATTTGACGTTGTTGTTGTTGTTGACGTTGTTGTTGTTGTTGTTGTTGTTGTTGTTTATTTGACGTTGTTGTTGTTGTTGACATTTTTGTTGTTGTTGTATTTTATTTGACGTTGTTGTTGTTGTTTATTTGACATTGTCGTTGTTGTTGTTTATTTGACGGTGTTGTTGTTATTGTTGTTTATTTGACGTTGTTGTTTTTGTTTATTTGACGTTGTTGTTGTTGACGTTGTTGTTGTTATTTATTTGACGTTGTTGTTGTTGTTGTTGACGTTGTTATTGTTATTTATTTGACGTTGTTGTTATTTATTTGACGTTGTTGTTGTTGTTGACATAGTTGTTGTTGTTGTTTATTTCACGTTGTTGATGTTGTTGACGTTGTTGTTTATTTGACGTTGTTGTTCTTGTTTACTTGACGTTGTTGTTGTTGTTGACATTGTTGTTGTTGTTGTTCTTTATTTGACGTCGTTGTTGTTGTTTATTTGACATTGTTGTTGTTGTTGACGTTGTTGTTGTTGTTGTTGTTGTTTATATGACATTGTTGTTGTTGTTGTTGATGTTGTTGGTGTCGTTGTTTATTTGACGTTGTTGTTGTTGTTTATTTGACGTTGTTTTAATTGTTGTCCATTTTTTGACGTTGTTGTTGTTGTTGTTTATTTGACGTTGTTTTTATTGTTTATTTGACGTTGTTGTTGTTGTTTATTTGACGTTGTTGTTGTTGTTATTGTTGTTGTTTATTTCACGTTGTTGTTGTTGTTGTTGTTGTTTATTTGATGTTGTTGTTGTTGTTGTTTATTTGACATTGTTGTTGTTGTTGATGTTGGTTTTGTTGTTGTTTATTTGACATTGTTGTTGTTGTTGTTGTTGACGTTGTTGGTGTTGTTGTTTATTTGACGTTGTTGTTGTTGTTGTTGTGTATTTGACGTTGTTTCAGATGTTGTTGTTTGTTTGACGTTGTTGTTGTTTATTTGACATTGTTGTTGTTGTTGACGTTGTTGTTATTGTTGTTTATTTGACATTGTTGTTGTTGTTGTTGTTGTTGACGTTGTTGGTGTTGTTGTTTATTTGACGTTGTTGTTGTTGTTGTTGTTGTTTATTTGACGTTGTTTTAGTTGTTGTTGTTTATTTGACGTTGTTGTTGTTGACATTGTTGTTGTTGTTTTTTATTTGACGTTGTTGTTGTTGTTGTTGTTGTTTATTTGACGTAGTTGTTGTTGTTGACGTTGTTGTTGTTGTTGTTGTTGTTTATTTGACGTTTTTGTTATTGTTGATGTTGTTGTTGTTGTTTATTTAACGTTGTTGTTATTGTTTATTTGACGTTGTTGTTGTTGTTGTTGTTTATTTGACGTTGTTGTTGTTGTTATTGTTGTTGTTTATTTGACGTTGTTGTTGTTGTTGACATTTCCGTTGTTGTTGTTGTTTATTTGACGTTGTTGTTGTTGTTGTTTATTTGACGATGTTGTTGTTATTGTTGTTTATTTGACGTTGTTGTTGTTGTTTATTTGACGTTGTTGTTGTTGTTGACGTTGTTGTTGTTGTTTATTTGACGTTGTTGTTGTTGTTGACGTTGTTGTTGTTTTTTATTTGACGTTGTTGTTGTTGTTGACATAGTTGTTGTTGTTTATTTCACGCTGTTGATGTTGTTGACGTTGCTGTTTATTTGACGTTGTTGTTGTTGTTGTTTACTTGACGTTGTTGTTGTTGTTGTTGACATTGTTGTTGCTGTTGTTCTTTATTTGACGTTGTTGTTGTTGTTTATTTGGCATTGTTGTTGTTGTTGACGTTGTTGTTGTTGTTTATATGACATTGTTGTTGTTGTTGACGTTGTTGGTGTTGTTGTTTATTTGACGTTGTTGTTGTTGTTGTTTATTTGACGTTGTTTTAATTGTTGTTGATTTTTAGACGTTGTTGTTGTTGTTTATTTGACGTTGTTTTTATTGTTTATTTGACGTTGTTGTTGTTGTTGTTGTTGTTTAATTGACGTTGTTGTTGTTGTTATTGTTGTTGTTTATTTGACGTTGTTGTTGTTGTTATTTATTTGATGTTGTTGTTGTTGTTTATTTGACATTGTTGTTGTTGATGTTGGTTTTGTTGTTGTTTATTTGACATTGTTGTTGTTGTTGTTGACGTTGTTGGTGTTGTTGTTTATTTGACGTTGTTGTTGTTGTTGTTGTTGTTGTTGTTGTTGTGTATTTGACGTTGTTTCAGATGTTGTTGTTTGTTTAACGTTGTTGTTGTTTATTTGACATTGTTGTTGTTGTTGACGTTGTTGTTATTGTTGTTTATTTGACATTGTTGTTGTTGTTGACGTTGTTGGTGTTGTTGTTTATTTGACGTTGTTGTTGTTGTTGTTGTTGTTGTTGTTGTTTATTTGACGTTGTTTTAGTTGTTGTTGTTTATTTGACGTTGTTTTAGTTGTTGTTGTTTATTTGACGTTATTGTTGTTGACATTGTTGTTGTTGTTTTTTATTTGACGTTGTTGTTGTTGTTTATTTGACGTTGTTGTTGTTGTTGACGTTGTTGTTGTTGTTGTTGTTTATTTGACGTTTTTGTTATTGTTAATGTTGTTGTTGTTGTTTATTTGACGTTGTTGTTATTGTTTATTTGACATTGTTGTTGTTGTTGGTGTTTGTTTATTTGACGTTGTTGTTGTTGTTATTGTTGTTGTTTATTTGACGTTGTTGTTGTTGTTGTTGTTTATTTGATGTTGTTGTTGTTGTTTATTTGACGTTGGTGTTGTTGTTGTTTATTTGACGTTGCTGTTGTTGTTATTTATTTGACGTTGTTGTTGTTGTTATTGTTTAGTTGACGTTGTTGTTGTTGTTATTGTTTATTTGACGTTGTTATTGTTGTTTATTTGACGTTGTTTTTGTTATTTGACGTTGTTGTTGTTGTTGTTGTATTTGTTGTTGTTGTTGTTGCTTACTTGATGTTGTTGTTATTGTTGTTGTTTATTTGACGTTGTTGTTGCTGTTGTTTATTTGACGTTGTTGTTGTTGTTGTTGTTTATTTGACGTTGTCGTTGTTGTTTATTTGATGTTGTTGTTGTTGTTGACGTTGTTGTTGTTGTTGTTGTTGTTGTTGTTGTTGTTTATTTGACGTTGTTGTTGTTGTTTATTTGACGTTGTTGTTGTTTATTTGACGTTGTTGTTGTTGTTGATATTTATTTGACGTTGTTGTTGTTGTTGTTTATTTGACGTTGTTGTTGTTGTTTATTTGATGTTGTTGTTGTTGTTTATTTGACGGTGTTGTTATTGTTGTTGTTTATTTGACGTTGTTGTTGTTGTTTATTTGACGTTGTTGTTGTTGTTTATTTGACGTTGTTGTTGTTATTGACATAGTTATTGTTGTTGTTGTTTGTTTGACATTGTTGTTGTTGTTGTTGTTGTTGATGTTGTTGTTTATTTGACGTTGTTGTTGTTGTTTATTTGACGTTGTTGTTGTTGTTGACATTGTTGTTGTTGTTATTTATTTGACGTTGTTGTTGTTGTTTATTTGACATTGTTGTTATTGTTGTTCATTTGACGTTGTTGTTATTGTTTATTTGACGTTGTTGTTGTTGTTTATTTGACGTTGTTGTTGTGTTTATTTGACATTGTTATTTATTTGACGTTGTCGTTGTTGTTTATTTGACGTTGTTGTTGTTGTTGTTGACGTTGTTGTTGTTGTTGTTTATTTGACATTGTTGTTGTTGTTGTTATTTATTTGACGATATTGTTGTTATTGTTGTTGTTGTTGTTGTTTATTTGACGTTGTTATTGTTGTTGTTATTTATTTGACGTTGTTGTATTATTTATTTGACATTGTTGTTGTTGTTATTGTTTATTTGACATTGTTGTTGTTGTTTATTTGACGTTGTTGTTGTTGTTGACGTTGTTGTTGTTGTTGTTGTTGTTGTTGTTGTTTATTTGACGTTGTTGTTGTTGTTGACATTTTTGTTGTTGTTGTATTTTATTTGACGTTGTTGTTGTTGTTTATTTGACATTGTCGTCGTTGTTGTTTATTTGACGGTGTTGTTGTTATTGTTGTTTATTTGACGTTGTTGTTTTTGTTTATTTGACGTTGTTGTTGTTGACGTTGTTGTTGTTATTTATTTGACGTTGTTGTTGTTGTTGTTGACGTTGTTGTTGTTATTTATTTGACGTTGTTGTTGTTGTTGACATAGTTGTTGTTGTTGTTTATTTCACGTTGTTGATGTTGTTGACGTTGTTGTTTATTTGACGTTGTTGTTCTTGTTTAGTTGACGTTGTTGTTGTTGTTGTTGACATTGTTGTTGTTGTTGTTCTTTATTTGACGTCGTTGTTGTTGTTTATTTGACATTGTTGTTGTTGTTGACGTTGTTGTTGTTGTTGTTGTTTATATGACATTGTTGTTGTTGTTGTTGACGTTGTTGGTGTCGTTGTTTATTTGACGTTGTTGTTGTTGTTTATTTGACGTTGTTTTAATTGTTGTTCATTTTTTGACGTTGTTGTTGTTGTTGTTTATTTGACGTTGTTTTTATTGTTTATTTGACGTTGTTGTTGTTGTTGTTTATTTGACGTTGTTGTTGTTGTTATTGTTGTTGTTTATTTCACGTTGTTGTTGTTGTTGTTGTTGTTGTTTATTTGATGTTGTTGTTGTTGTTGTTGTTTATTTGACATTGTTGTTGTTGTTGATGTTGGTTTTGTTGTTGTTTATTTGACATTGTTGTTGTTGTTGTTGTTGTTGACGTTGTTGGTGTTGTTGTTTATTTGACGTTGTTGTTGTTGTTGTTGTTGTGTATTTGACGTTGTTTCAGATGTTGTTGTTTGTTTGACGTTGTTGTTGTTTATTTGACATTGTTGTTGTTGTTGACGTTGTTGTTATTGTTGTTTATTTGACATTGTTGTTGTTGTTGTTGTTGTTGACGTTGTTGGTGTTGTTGTTTATTTGACGTTGTTGTTGTTGTTGTTGTTGTTTATTTGACGTTGTTTTAGTTGTTGTTGTTTATTTGACGTTGTTGTTGTTGACATTGTTGTTGTTGTTTTTTATTTGACGTTGTTGTTGTTGTTGTTGTTGTTGTTTATTTGACGTAGTTGTTGTTGTTGACGTTGTTGTTGTTGTTGTTTATTTGACGTTTTTGTTATTGTTGATGTTGTTGTTGTTGTTTATTTAACGTTGTTGTTATTGTTTATTTGACGTTGTTGTTGTTGTTGTTGTTGTTTATTTGACGTTGTTGTTGTTGTTATTCTTGTTGTTTATTTGACGTTGTTGTTGTTGTTGACATTTTCGTTGTTGTTGTTGTTTATTTGACGTTGTTGTTGTTGTTTATTTGACGATGTTGTTGTTATTGTTGTTTATTTGACGTTGTTGTTGTTGTTGTTTATTTGACGTTGTTGTTGTTGACGTTGTTGTTGTTGTTTATTTGACGTTGTTGTTGTTGTTGACGTTGTTGTTGTTTTTTATTTGATGTTGTTGTTGTTGTTGACATAGTTGTTGTTGTTTATTTCACGCTGTTGATGTTGTTGACGTTGTTGTTTATTTGACGTTGTTGTTGTTGTTGTTTACTTGACGTTGTTGTTGTTGTTGTTGACATTGTTGTTGCTGTTGTTCTTTATTTGACGTTGTTGTTGTTGTTTATTTGGCATTGTTGTTGTTGTTGACGTTGTTGTTGTTGTTTATATGACATTGTTGTTGTTGTTGACGTTGTTGGTGTTGTTGTTTATTTGACGTTGTTGTTGTTGTTGTTTATTTGACGTTGTTTTAATTGTTGTTGATTTTTAGACGTTGTTGTTGTTGTTTATTTGACGTTGTTTTTATTGTTTATTTGACGTTGTTGTTGTTGTTGTTGTTTAATTGACGTTGTTGTTGTTGTTATTGTTGTTGTTTATTTGACGTTGTTGTTGTTGTTATTTATTTGATGTTGTTGTTGTTGTTTATTTGACATTGTTGTTGTTGATGTTGGTTTTGTTGTTGTTTATTTGACATTGTTGTTGTTGTTGTTGACGTTGTTGGTGTTGTTGTTTATTTGACGTTGTTGTTGTTGTTGTTGTTGTTGTGTATTTGACGTTGTTTCAGATGTTGTTGTTTGTTTGACGTTGTTGTTGTTTATTTGACATTGTTGTTGTTGTTGACGTTGTTGTTATTGTTGTTTATTTGACATTGTTGTTGTTGTTGTTGACGTTGTTGGTGTTGTTGTTTATTTGACGTTGTTGTTGTAGTAGTTGTTGTTGTTTATTTGACGTTGTTTTAGTTGTTGTTGTTTATTTGACGTTGTTTTAGTTGTTGTTGTTTATTTGACGTTATTGTTGTTGACATTGTTGTTGTTGTTTTTTATTTGACGTTGTTGTTGTTGTTGTTTATTTGACGTTGTTGTTGTTGTTGACGTTGTTGTTGTTGTTGTTTATTTGACGTTTTTGTTATTGTTAATGTTGTTGTTGTTGTTTATTTGACGTTGTTGTTATTGTTTATTTGACATTGTTGTTGTTGTTGGTGTTTGTTTATTTGACGTTGTTGTTGTTGTTATTGTTGTTGTTTATTTGACGTTGTTGTTGTTGTTGTTGTTGTTTATTTGATGTTGTTGTTGTTGTTTATTTGACGTTGGTGTTGTTGTTGTTTATTTGACGTTGTTGTTGTTGTTATTTATTTGACGTTGTTGTTGTTGTTGTTTAGTTGACGTTGTTGTTGTTGTTATTGTTTATTTGACGTTGTTATTGTTGTTTATTTGACGTTGTTTTTGTTATTTGACGTTGTTGTTGTTGTTGTTGTTGTATTTGTTGTTGTTGTTGTTGCTTACTTGATGTTGTTGTTATTGTTGTTGTTTATTTGACGTTGTTGTTGCTGTTGTTTATTTGACGTTGTTGTTGTTGTTGTTGTTTATTTGACGTTGTCGTTGTTGTTTATTTGATGTTGTTGTTGTTGTTGACGTTGTTGTTGTTGTTGTTGTTGTTGTTGTTGTTGTTTATTTGACGTTGTTGTTGTTGTTTATTTGACGTTGTTGTTGTTGTTTATTTGACGTTGTTGTTGTTGTTGATATTTATTTGACGTTGTTGTTGTTGTTGTTTATTTGACGTTGTTGTTGTTGTTTATTTGATGTTGTTGTTGTTGTTGTTTATTTGACGGTGTTGTTATTGTTGTTGTTTATTTGACGTTGTTGTTGTTGTTTATTTGACGTTGTTGTTGTTATTTATTTGACGTTGTTGTTGTTATTGACATAGTTATTGTTGTTGTTGTTTGTTTGACATTGTTGTTGTTGTTGTTGTTGATGTTGTTGTTTATTTGACGTTGTTGTTGTTGTTTATTTGACGTTGTTGTTGTTGTTGACATTGTTGTTGTTGTTATTTATTTGACGTTGTTGTTGTTGTTTATTTGACATTGTTGTTATTGTTGTTCATTTGACGTTGTTGTTATTGTTTATTTGACGTTGTTGTTGTTGTTTATTTGACGTTGTTTTTGTCATTGTTTTTGTTGTTTATTTGACGTTGTTATTGTTGTTGTTTATTTGACGTTGTTGTTGTTGTTTATTTGACGTTGTTGTTGTTGTTTATTTGACGTTGTTGTTGTTGTTTATTTGACGTTGTTGTTGTTTATTTGACGTTGTTGTCTTTGTTGACGTTGTTGTTGTTGTTATTTATTTGACATTGTTGTTGTTGTTATTGTTGTTGTTGTTGTTGTTTATTTGACGTTGTTGTTGTTGTTATTTATTTGACGTTGTTGTTGTTTATTTGACGTTGTTGTTTATTTGACGTTGTTGTTGTTGTTGTTGTTGACGTTGTTGTTGTTGTTGTTGTTTATTTGACGTTGTAGTTGTTGACGTTTTTGTTGTTGTTGTTGTTTATTTGACAATGTTATTGTTGTTGTTTATTTGACGTTGTTGTTGTTGTTGTTGTTTATTTGACGTTGTTGTTGTTGTTATTTATTTGACGTTGTTGTTGTTGTTGTTTATTTGACGTTGTTTTTGTCATTGTTTTTGTTGTTTATTTGACGTTGTTATTGTTGTTGTTTATTTGACGTTGTTGTTGTTATTTATTTGACGTTGTTGTTGTTGTTGTTGTTTTTTATTTGACGTTGTTTTAGATGTTGTTGTTGTTTATTTGACGTTGTTGTTGTTGTTTATTTGACGTTGTTGTTGTTGTTGTTTATTTGACATTGTTGTTGTTGACGTTGTTGTTGTTGTTGTTTATTTGACATTGTTGTTGTTGTTGTTGTTTTTGACGTTGTTGGTGTTGTTATTTATTTGACGTTGTTGTTTTTGTTTATTTGACGTTGTTTTAGTTGTTGTTGTTTATTTGACGTTGTTGTTGTTGACATTGTTATTGTTGTGGTTTATTTGACGTTGTTGTTGTTGTTGTTTATTTGACGTAATTGTTGTTATTGACGTAGTAGTAGTTGTTGTTGTTGTTTATTTGACCTTTTTGTTGATGTTGTTGTTGTTGTTGTTTATTTGACGTTGTTGTTGTTGTTGTTTATTTGACGTTGTTGTCGTTGTTGATATTTATTTGACGTTGTTGTTGTTGTTTATTTGACGTTGTTGTTGTTGTTTATTGGATGTTGTTGTTATTGTTGTTTATTTGACGGTGTTATTGTTGTTGTTGTTGTTGTTTATTTGACGTTGTTGTTGTTGACGTTGTTGTTGTTGTTGTTGTTGTCGTTGTTTATTTGACGTTGTTGTTGTTGTTGACATAGTTGTTGTTGTTGTTGTTTGTTTGACGTTGTTGTTGTTGTTGTTGTTGATGTTGTTGTTTATTTGACGTTGTTGTTGTTGTTTATTTGACGTTGTTGTGGTTGATATTGTTGTTGTTGTTGTTTATTTGACGTTGTTGTTGTTGTTCTTTATTTGACATTGTTGTTGTTGTTGTTCATTTGACGTTGATGTTATTGTTTATTTGACGTTGATGTTGTTGTTGTTGTGTATTTGACGTTGTTTCAGATGTTGTTGTTTGTTTGACGTTGTTGTTGTTTATTTGACATTGTTGTTGTTGTTGACGTTGTTGTTATTGTTGTTTATTTGACATTGTTGTTGTTGTTGTTGTTGTTGACGTTGTTGGTGTTGTTGTTTATTTGACGTTGTTGTTGTTGTTGTTGTTGTTGTTTATTTGACGTTGTTTTAGTTGTTGTTGTTTATTTGACGTTGTTGTTGTTGACATTGTTGTTGTTGTTTTTTATTTGACGTTGTTGTTGTTGTTGTTGTTGTTTATTTGACGTAGTTGTTGTTGTTGACGTTGTTGTTATTGTTGTTGTTTATTTGACGTTTTTGTTATTGTTGATGTTGTTGTTGTTGTTTATTTAACGTTGTTGTTATTGTTTATTTGACGTTTTTGTTGTTGTTGTTGTTGTTTATTTGACGTTGTTGTTGTTGTTATTGTTGTTGTTTATTTGACGTTGTTGTTGTTGTTGACATTTTCGTTGTTGTTATTGTTTATTTGACGTTGTTGTTGTTGTTTATTTGACGATGTTGTTGTTATTGTTGTTTATTTGACGTTGTTGTTGTTGTTTATTTGACGTTGTTGTTGTTGTTGACGTTGTTGTTGTTGTTTATTTGACGTTGTTGTTGTTGTTGACGTTGTTGTTGTTTTTTATTTGACGTTGTTGTTGTTGTTGTTGTTGACATAGTTGTTGTTGTTTATTTCACGTTGTTGATGTTGTTGACGTTGTTGTTTATTTGACGTTGTTGTTGTTTTTGTTTACTTGACGTTGTTGTTGTTGTTGTTGACATTGTTGTTGCTGTTGTTCTTTATTTGACGTTGTTGTTGTTGTTTATTTGGCATTGTTGTTGTTGTTGACGTTGTTGTTGTTGTTTATATGACATTGTTGTTGTTGTTGACGTTGTTGGTGTTGTTGTTTATTTGACGTTGTTGTTGTTGTTGTTTATATGACGTTGTTTTAATTGTTGTTGATTTTTAGACGTTGTTGTTGTTGTTTATTTGACGTTGTTTTTATTGTTTATTTGACGTTGTTGTTGTTGTTGTTGTTGTTTAATTGACGTTGTTGTTGTTGTTATTGTTGTTGTTTATTTGACGTTGTTGTTGTTGTTATTTATTTGATGTTGTTGTTGTTGTTGTTTATTTGACATTGTTGTTGTTCATGTTGGTTTTGTTGTTGTTTATTTGACATTGTTGTTGTTGTTGTTGACGTTGTTGGTGTTGTTGTTTATTTGACGTTGTTGTTGTTGTTGTTGTTGTTGTTGTGTATTTGACGTTGTTTCAGATGTTGTTGTTTGTTTGACGTTGTTGTTGTTTATTTGACATTGTTGTTGTTGTTGACTTTGTTGTTATTGTTGTTTATTTGACATTGTTGTTGTTGTTGTTGACGTTGTTGGTGTTGTTGTTTATTTGACGTTGTTGTTGTTGTTGTTGTTGTTGTTTATTTGACGTTGTTTTAGTTGTTGTTGTTTATTTGACGTTGTTTTAGTTGTTGTTGTTTATTTGACGTTATTGTTGTTGACATTGTTGTTGTTGTTTTTTATTTGACGTTGTTGTTGTTGTTGTTTATTTGACGTTGTTGTTGTTGTTGACGTTGTTGTTGTTGTTGTTTATTTGACGTTTTTGTTATTGTTAATGTTGTTGTTGTTGTTTATTTGACGTTGTTGTTATTGTTTATTTGACATTGTTATTGTTGTTGGTGTTTGTTTATTTGACGTTGTTGTTGTTGTTATTGTTGTTGTTTATTTGACGTTGTTGTTGTTGTTGTTGTTGTTTATTTGATGTTGTTGTTGTTGTTTATTTGACGTTGGTGTTGTTGTTGTTTATTTGACGTTGTTGTTGTTGTTATTTATTTGACGTTGTTGTTGTTATTGTTTAGTTGACGTTGTTGTTGTTGTTATTGTTTATTTGACGTTGTTATTGTTGTTTATTTGACGTTGTTTTTGTTATTTGACGTTGTTGTTGTTGTTGTTGTATTTGTTGTTGTTGTTGTTGCTTACTTGATGTTGTTGTTATTGTTGTTGTTTATTTGACGTTGTTGTTGCTGTTGTTTATTTGACGTTGTTGTTGTTGTTGTTGTTTATTTGACGTTGTCGTTGTTGTTTATTTGATGTTGTTGTTGTTGTTGACGTTGTTGTTGTTGTTGTTGTTGTTGTTGTTTATTTGACGTTGTTGTTGTTGTTTATTTGACGTTGTTGTTGTTGTTTATTTGACGTTGTTGTTGTTGTTGATATTTATTTGACGTTGTTGTTGTTGTTGTTTATTTGACGTTGTTGTTGTTGTTTATTTGATGTTGTTGTTGTTGTTGTTTATTTGACGGTGTTGTTATTGTTGTTGTTTATTTGACGTTGTTGTTGTTGTTTATTTGACGTTGTTGTTGTTGTTTATTTGACGTTGTTGTTGTTATTGACATAGTTATTGTTGTTGTTGTTTGTTTGACATTGTTGTTGTTGTTGTTGTTGATGTTGTTGTTTATTTGACGTTGTTGTTGTTGTTTATTTGACGTTGTTGTTGACATTTTTGTTGTTGTTATTTATTTGACGTTGTTGTTGTTGTTTATTTGACATTGTTGTTATTGTTGTTCATTTGACGTTGTTGTTATTGTTTATTTGACGTTGTTGTTGTTGTTTATTTGACGTTGTTTTTGTCATTGTTTTTGTTGTTTATTTGACGTTGTTATTGTTGTTGTTTATTTGACGTTGTTGTTGTTGTTTATTTGACGTTGTTATTGTTGTTGACGTTGTTGTTGTTGTTTATTTGACGTTGTTGTTGTTTATTTGACGTTGTTGTCTTTGTTGACGTTGTTGTTGTTGTTATTTATTTGACATTGTTGTTGTTGTTATTGTTGTTGTTGTTGTTTATTTGACGTTGTTGTTGTTGTTGTTATTTATTTGACGTTGTTGTTGTTGTTATTGTTTATTTGACGTTGTTGTTTATTTGACGTTGTTGTTGTTGTTGTTGTTGTTGTTGACGTTGTTATTGTTGTTGTTGTTTATTTGACGTTGTTGTTGTTGACGTTTTTGTTGTTGTTGTTGTTTATTTGACAATGTTATTGTTGTTGTTTATTTGACGTTGTTGTTGTTGTTGTTGTTTATTTGACGTTGTTGTTGTTGTTATTTATTTGACGTTGTTGTTGTTGTTGTTTATTTGACGTTGTTTTTGTCATTGTTTTTGTTGTTTATTTGACGTTGTTATTGTTGTTGTTTATTTGACGTTGTTGTTGTTATTTATTTGACGTTGTTGTTGTTGTTGTTTTTTATTTGACGTTGTTTTAGATGTTGTTGTTGTTTATTTGACGTTGTTGTTGTTGTTTATTTGACGTTGTTGTTGTTGTTTATTTGACATTGTTGTTGTTGACGTTGTTGTTGTTGTTTATTTGACATTGTTGTTGTTGTTGTTGTTTTTGACGATGTTGGTGTTGTTATTTATTTGACGTTGTTGTTTTTGTTTATTTGACGTTGTTTTAGTTGTTGTTGTTAATTTGACGTTGTTGTTGTTGACATTGTTATTGTTGTGGTTTATTTGACGTTGTTGTTGTTGTTGTTTATTTGACGTAATTGTTGTTATTGACGTAGTAGTTGTTGTTGTTGTTGTTTATTTGACCTTTTTGTTGATGTTGTTGTTGTTGTTGTTTATTTGACGTTGTTGTTGTTGTTGTTTATTTGACGTTGTTGTCGTTGTTGATATTTATTTGACGTTGTTGTTGTTGTTTATTTGACGTTGTTGTTGTTGTTTATTGGATGTTGTTGTTATTGTTGTTTATTTGACGGTGTTATTGTTGTTGTTGTTGTTGTTTATTTGACGTTGTTGTTGTTGACGTTGTTGTTGTTGTTGTTGTTGTTGTTGTCGTTGTTTATTTGACGTTGTTGTTGTTGTTGACATAGTTGTTGCTGTTGTTGTTTGTTTGACGTTGTTGTTGTTGTTGTTGTTGATGTTGTTGTTTATTTGACGTTGTTGTTGTTGTTTATTTGACGTTGTTGTGGTTGACATTGTTGTTGTTGTTGTTTATTTGACGTTGTTGTTGTTGTTCTTTATTTGACATTGTTGTTGTTGTTGTTCATTTGACGTTGATGTTATTGTTTATTTGACGTTGATGTTGTTGTTGTTGTTTATTTGACGTTGTTGTTGTTGTTATTTATTTGACGTTGTTTTAATTGTTGTTGATTTTTTGACGTTGTTGTTGTTGTTGTTTATTTGACGTTGTTTTTATTGTTTATTTGACGTTGTTGTTGTTGTTTATTTGACGTTGTTGTTGTTGTTGTTATTGTTGTTGTTTATTTGACGTTGTTGTTATTGTTGTTATTTATTTGATGTTGTTGTTTTTGTTGTTTATTTGACATTGTTGTTGTTGATGTTGGTTTTGTTGTTGTTTATTTGACATTGTTGTTGTTGTTGTTGTTGACGTTGTTGGTGTTGTTGTTTATTTGACGTTGTTGTTGTTGTTGTTGTTGTTATTGTGTATTTGACGTTGTTTCAGATGTTGTTGTTTGTTTGACGTTGTTGTTGTTTATTTGACATTGTTGTTGTTGTTGACGTTGTTGTTATTGTTGTTTATTTGACATTGTTGTTGTTGTTGTTGTTGACGTTGTTGGTGTTGTTGTTTATTTGACGTTGTTGTTGTTGTTGTTGTTTATTTGACGTTGTTTTAGTTGTTGTTGTTTATTTGACGTTGTTGTTGTTGTTGTTGACATTGTTGTTGTTGTTTTTTATTTGACGTTGTTGTTGTTGTTGTTGTTGTTGTTTATTTGACGTAGTTGTTGTTGTTGACGTTGTTGTTGTTGTTGTTGTTTATTTGACGTTTTTGTTATTGTTGATGTTGTTGTTGTTGTTTATTTAACGTTGTTGTTATTGTTTATTTGACGTTGTTGTTGTTGTTGTTGTTTATTTGACGTTGTTGTTGTTGTTATTGTTGTTGTTTATTTGACGTTGTTGTTGTTGTTGTTGTTGTTGTTTATTTGATGTTGTTGTTGTTGTTTATTTGACGTTGTTGTTGTTGTTATTTATTTGACGTTGTTGTTGTTGTTATTTATTTGACGTTGTTGTTGTTGTTATTGTTTAGTTGACGTTGTTGTTGTTGTTATTGTTTATTTGACGTTGTTATTGTTGTTTATTTGACATTGTTTTTGTTATTTGACGTTGTTGTTGTTGTTGTATTTGTTGTTGTTGTTGTTGCTTACTTGATGTTGTTGTTATTGTTGTTGTTTATTTGACGTTGTTGTTGCTATTGTTTATTTGACGTTGTTGTTGTTGTTGTTGTTGTTGTTTATTTGACGTTGTTGTTGTTGTTTATTTGATGTTGTTGTTGTTGTTGACGTTGTTGTTGTTGTTGTTTATTTGACGTTGTTGTTGTTGTTTATTTGACGTTGTTGTTGCTGTTGATATTTATTTGACGTTGTTGTTGTTGTTGTTTATTTGACGTTGTTGTTGTTGTTTATTTGATGTTGTTGTTGTTGTTGTTTATTTGACGGTGTTGTTGTTGTTGTTGTTGTTGTTTATTTGACGTTGTTGTTGTTGTTTATTTGACGTTGTTGTTGTTGTTTATTTGACGTTGTTGTTATTGACATAGTTGTTGTTGTTGTTTGTTTGACATTGTTGTTGTTGTTGTTGATGTTGTTGTTTATTTGACGTTGTTGTTGTTGTTTATTTGACGTTGTTGTTGTTGTTGACATTGTTGTTGTTGTTGTTTATTTGACGTTGTTGTTGTTGTTGTTTATTTGACATTGTTGTTATTGTTGTTCATTTGACGTTGTTGTTGTTGTTTATTTGACGTTGTTGTTGTTGTTGTTTATTTGACGTTGTTTTTGTCATTGTTTTTGTTGTTTATTTGACGTTGTTATTGTTGTTGTTTATTTGACGTTGTTGTTGTTGTTTATTTGACTTTGTTATTGTTGTTGACGTTGTTGTTGTTGTTTATTTGACGTTGTTGTTGTTTATTTGACATTGTTGTCTTTGTTGACGTTGTTGTTGTTGTTGTTATTTATTTGACATTGTTGTTGTTGTTATTGTTGTTGTTTTTGTTGTTTATTTGACGTTGTTGTTGTTGTTGTTATTTATTTGACGTTGTTGTTGTTGTTATTGTTTATTTGACGTTGTTGTTTATTTGATGTTGTTGTTGTTGTTGTTGTTGTTGACGTTGTTGTGGTTGTTGTTTATTTGACGTTGTTGTTGTTGACGTTTTTGTTGTTGTTGTTGTTGTTGTTTATTTGACAATGTTATTGTTGTTGTTTATTTGACGTTGTTGTGGTTGTTGTTATTTATTTGACGTTGTTGTTGTTATTTATTTGACGTTGTTGTTGTTGTTGTTGTTTATTTGACGTTGTTTTTGTCATTGTTTTTGTTGTTTATTTGACATTGTTATTGTTGTTGTTTATTTAACGTTGTTGTTGTTGTTTATTTGACGTTGTTGTTGTTGTTGTTGTTGTTGTTTATTTGACGTTGTTTTAGATGTTGTTGTTTATTTGACGTTGTTGTTGTTGTTTATTTGATGTTGTTGTTGTTGTTTATTTGACATTGTTGTTGTTGACGTTGTTGTTGTTGTTGTTTATTTGACATTGTTGTTGTTGTTGTTGTTGTTTTTGACGTTGTTGGTGTTGTTATTTACTTGACGTTGTTGTTGTTGTTATTTATTTGACGTTGTTTTAGTTGTTGTTGTTTATTTGACGTTGTTGTTGTTGACATTGTTATTGTTGTGGTTTATTTGACGTTGTTGTTGTTGTTGTTGTTTATTTGACGTAGTTGTTGTTATTGACGTTGTAGTTGTTGTTGTTGTTTATTTGACGTTTTTGTTGTTGTTGATGATGTTGTTGTTGTTGTTTATTTGACGTTGTTGTTATTGTTTATTTGACGTTGTTGTTGTTGTTTATTTGACGTTGTTGTTGTTGTTGTTGTTGTTTATTTGACGTTGTTGTTGTTGTTGTTGTTGTTTATTTGATGTTGTTGTTGTTGTTGTTGTTTATTTGACGTTGTTGTTGTTGTTTATTTGACGTTGTTGTTGTTGTTGATATTTATTTGACATTGTTGTTGTTGTTGTTTATTTGACGTTTTTGTTGTTGTTTATTGAATGTTGTTGTTATTGTTGTTTATTTGACGGTGTTATTGTTGTTGTTGTTGTTGTTTATTTGACGTTGTTGTTGTTGACGTTGTTGTTGTTGTTGTTGTTGTTGTTGTTGTCGTTGTTTATTTGACATTGTTGTTGTTGTTGACATAGTTGTTGTTGTTGTTGTTTGTTTGACGTTGTTGTTTATTTGACGTTGTTGTTGTTGTTGTTGTTGTTTATTTGACGTTGTTGTTGTTGTTGACATTGTTGTTGTTGTTGTTTATTTGACGTTGTTGTTGTTGTTCTTTATTTGACATTGTTGTTGTTGTTGTTCTTTTGACGTTGATGTTGTTGTTTATTTGACGTTGTTGTTGTTGTTGTTTATTTGACATTGTTTTTGTCATTGTTTTTGTTGTTTATTTGACGTTGTTATTGTTGTTGTTTATTTGACATTGTTGTTGTTTATTTGACGTTGTTATTGTTGTTGACGTTGTTGTTGTTGTTTATTTGATGTTGTTGTTGTTGTTGTTGTTTATTTGACGTTGTTGTTGTTGCTGACGTTGTTGTTGTTATTTATTTTACATTGATGTTGTTGTTATTGTTGTTGTTGTTGTTTATTTGACGTTGTTGTTGCTGTTATTTATTTGACGTTGTTGTTGTTGTTATTGTTTATGTGACGTTGTTGTTTATTTGACGTTGTTGTTGTTGTTGTTGTTGTTGATGTTGTTGTTGTTGTTGTTTATATGACGTCGTCGTTGTTGACGTTTTTGTTATTGTTGTTGTTGTTGTTTATTTAACGTTGTTGTTGTTGTTGTTGTTTATTTGACGTTGTTGTTATTGTTGTTTATTTGACGGTGTTGTTGTTGTTATTTATTTGACGTTGTTGTTGTTGTTGTTGCTTATTTGACGTTGTTGTTGTTGTTGTTGTTTATTTGACGTTGTTGTTGTTGTTTATTTGTTGTTGTTGTTGTTGTTGTTGTTGTTGTTGACGTTGTTGTTGTTGTTTATTTGACGTTGTTGTTGTTGTTGTTGTTTATTTGACGTTTATTTTGTTGTTGACGTTGTTGTTGTTGTTGTTGTTGTTATTTATTTGACGTTGTTGTTGTTGTTGTTTATTTGACGTTGTTGTTGTTGTTGTTATTTATTTGACGTTGTTGTTGTTGTTTATTTGACATTGTTGTTGTTGTTATTATTTATTTGATGTTGTTGTTGTTGTATATTTGACGTTGTTGTTGTTGTTGTTGTTAATTTTGTTGTTGTTGTTTATTTGACGTTGTTGTTGTTGTTGTTGTTGTAGACGTTTTTGTTGTTGTTGTTGTTTATTTGACGTTGTTGTTGTTGTTGTTGTTTATTTGACGTGTTTGTTGTTGTTGTTTATTTGACGTTCTTGTTGTTGTTTATTTGTTGTTGTTGTTGTTGTTGTTGACGTTGTTGTTGTTGTTTATTTGACGTTGTTGTTGTTGTTGTTTATTTGACGTTGTTGTTGTTGTTGTTTATTTGACGTTGTTGTTGTTGTTGACGTTGTTGTTGTTGTTGTTGTTGTTTATTTGACGTTGTTGTTGTTGTTGTTTATTTGACGTTGTTGTTGTTGTTGACGTTGTTGTTGTTGTTTATTTGACATTGTTGTTGTTGTTATTATTTATTTGACGTTGTTGTTGTTGTATATTTGACGTTGTTGTTGTTGTTGTTGTTGACTTTGTTGTTGTTGTTTATTTGACGTTGTTGTTGTTGTTGTTGACGTTTTTGTTGTTGTTGTTGTTTATTTGACGTTGTTGTTGTTGTTGTTGTTTATTTGACGTGTTTGTTGTTGTTGTTTATTTGACGGTGTTGTTGTTATTGTTGTTTATTTGACGTTGTTGTTGTTGTTGTTGTTGTTTATTTGACGTTGTTATTGTTGTTTATTTGATGTTGTTTTTGTTATTTGACGTTGTTGTTGTTGTTGTCGTATTTGTTGTTGTTGTTGTTGCTTATTTGATGTTGTTGTTTATTTGACGTTGTTGTTGCTGTTGTTTATTTGACGTTGTTGTTGTTGTTGTTGTTGTTGTTTATTTGACGTTGTTGTTGTTGTTGTTGTTTATTTGATGTTGTTGTTGTTGTTGACGTTGTTGTTGTTGTTTATTTGACGTTGTTGTTGTTGTTTATTTGACGTTGTTGTTGTTGTTGATATTTATTTGACGGTGTTGTTGTTGTTGTTGTTGTTGTTTATTTGACGTTGTTGTTGTTGTTTATTTGACGTTGTTGTTGTTGTTTATTTGACGTTGTTGTTGTTATTGACATAGTTGTTGTTGTTGTTTGTTTGACATTGTTGTTGTTGTTGTTGATGTTGTTGTTTATTTGACGTTGTTGTTGTTGTTTATTTGACGTTGTTGTTGTTGTTGACATTGTTGTTGTTGTTGTTTATTTGACGTTGTTGTTGTTGTTGTTTATTTGACATTGTTGTTATTGTTGTTCATTTGACGTTGTTGTTGTTGTTTATTTGACGTTGTTGTTGTTGTTGTTTATTTGACGTTGTTTTTGTCATTGTTTTTGTTGTTTATTTGACGTTGTTATTGTTGTTGTTTATTTGACGTTGTTGTTGTTGTTTATTTGACTTTGTTATTGTTGTTGACGTTGTTGTTGTTGTTTATTTGACGTTGTTGTTGTTTATTTGACATTGTTGTCTTTGTTGACGTTGTTGTTGTTGTTGTTATTTATTTGACATTGTTGTTGTTGTTATTGTTGTTGTTTTTGTTGTTTATTTGACGTTGTTGTTGTTGTTGTTATTTATTTGACGTTGTTGTTGTTGTTATTGTTTATTTGACGTTGTTGTTTATTTGATGTTGTTGTTGTTGTTGTTGTTGACGTTGTTGTGGTTGTTGTTTATTTGACGTTGTTGTTGTTGACGTTTTTGTTGTTGTTGTTGTTGTTTATTTGACAATGTTATTGTTGTTGTTTATTTGACGTTGTTGTGGTTGTTGTTATTTATTTGACGTTGTTGTTGTTATTTATTTGACGTTGTTGTTGTTGTTGTTGTTTATTTGACGTTGTTTTTGTCATTGTTTTTGTTGTTTATTTGACATTGTTATTGTTGTTGTTTATTTAACGTTGTTGTTGTTGTTTATTTGACGTTGTTGTTGTTGTTGTTGTTGTTGTTGTTTATTTGACGTTGTTTTAGATGTTGTTGTTTATTTGACGTTGTTGTTGTTGTTTATTTGATGTTGTTGTTGTTGTTTATTTGACATTGTTGTTGTTGACGTTGTTGTTGTTGTTGTTTATTTGACATTGTTGTTGTTGTTGTTGTTTTTGACGTTGTTGGTGTTGTTATTTACTTGACGTTGTTGTTGTTGTTATTTATTTGACGTTGTTTTAGTTGTTGTTGTTTATTTGACGTTGTTGTTGTTGACATTGTTATTGTTGTGGTTTATTTGACGTTGTTGTTGTTGTTGTTGTTTATTTGACGTAGTTGTTGTTATTGACGTTGTAGTTGTTGTTGTTGTTTATTTGACGTTTTTGTTGTTGTTGATGATGTTGTTGTTGTTGTTTATTTGACGTTGTTGTTATTGTTTATTTGACGTTGTTGTTGTTGTTTATTTGACGTTGTTGTTGTTGTTGTTGTTGTTTATTTGACGTTGTTGTTGTTGTTGTTGTTGTTGTTTATTTGATGTTGTTGTTGTTGTTGTTGTTTATTTGACGTTGTTGTTGTTGTTTATTTGACGTTGTTGTTGTTGTTGATATTTATTTGACGTTGTTGTTGTTGTTGTTTATTTGACGTTTTTGTTGTTGTTTATTGAATGTTGTTGTTATTGTTGTTTATTTGACGGTGTTATTGTTGTTGTTGTTGTTGTTGTTTATTTGACGTTGTTGTTGTTGACGTTGTTGTTGTTGTTGTTGTTGTTGTCGTTGTTTATTTGACATTGTTGTTGTTGTTGACATAGTTGTTGTTGTTGTTGTTTGTTTGACGTTGTTGTTTATTTGACGTTGTTGTTGTTGTTGTTTATTTGACGTTGTTGTTGTTGTTGACATTGTTGTTGTTGTTGTTTATTTGACGTTGTTGTTGTTGTTCTTTATTTGACATTGTTGTTGTTGTTGTTCTTTTGACGTTGATGTTGTTGTTTATTTGACGTTGTTGTTGTTGTTGTTTATTTGACATTGTTTTTGTCATTGTTTTTGTTGTTTATTTGACGTTGTTATTGTTGTTGTTTATTTGACATTGTTGTTGTTTATTTGACGTTGTTATTGTTGTTGACGTTGTTGTTGTTGTTTATTTGATGTTGTTGTTGTTGTTGTTGTTTATTTGACGTTGTTGTTGTTGCTGACGTTGTTGTTGTTATTTATTTTACATTGATGTTGTTGTTATTGTTGTTGTTGTTGTTTATTTGACGTTGTTGTTGCTGTTATTTATTTGACGTTGTTGTTGTTGTTATTGTTTATGTGACGTTGTTGTTTATTTGACGTTGTTGTTGTTGTTGTTGTTGTTGATGTTGTTGTTGTTGTTGTTGTTTATATGACGTCGTCGTTGTTGACGTTTTTGTTATTGTTGTTGTTGTTGTTTATTTAACGTTGTTGTTGTTGTTGTTGTTTATTTGACGTTGTTGTTATTGTTGTTTATTTGACGGTGTTGTTGTTGTTATTTATTTGACGTTGTTGTTGTTGTTGTTGCTTATTTGACGTTGTTGTTGTTGTTGTTGTTTATTTGACGTTGTTGTTGTTGTTTATTTGTTGTTGTTGTTGTTGTTGTTGTTGTTGTTGACGTTGTTGTTGTTGTTTATTTGACGTTGTTGTTGTTGTTGTTGTTTATTTGACGTTTATTTTGTTGTTGACGTTGTTGTTGTTGTTGTTGTTTATTTGACGTTGTTGTTGTTGTTGTTATTTATTTGACGTTGTTGTTGTTGTTTATTTGACATTGTTGTTGTTGTTATTATTTATTTGATGTTGTTGTTGTTGTATATTTGACGTTGTTGTTGTTGTTGTTGTTAATTTTGTTGTTGTTGTTTATTTGACGTTGTTGTTGTTGTTGTTGTAGACGTTTTTGTTGTTGTTGTTGTTTATTTGACGTTGTTGTTGTTGTTGTTGTTTATTTGACGTGTTTGTTGTTGTTGTTTATTTGACGTTCTTGTTGTTGTTTATTTGTTGTTGTTGTTGTTGTTGTTGTTGACGTTGTTGTTGTTGTTTATTTGACGTTGTTGTTGTTGTTGTTTATTTGACGTTGTTGTTGTTGTTGTTTATTTGACGTTGTTGTTGTTGTTGACGTTGTTGTTGTTGTTGTTGTTTATTTGACGTTGTTGTTGTTGTTGTTTATTTGACGTTGTTGTTGTTGTTGACGTTGTTGTTGTTGTTTATTTGACATTGTTGTTGTTGTTATTATTTATTTGACGTTGTTGTTGTTGTATATTTGACGTTGTTGTTGTTGTTGTTGTTGACTTTGTTGTTGTTGTTTATTTGACGTTGTTGTTGTTGTTGTTGACGTTTTTGTTGTTGTTGTTGTTTATTTGACGTTGTTGTTGTTGTTGTTGTTTATTTGACGTGTTTGTTGTTGTTGTTTATTTGACGGTGTTGTTGTTATTGTTGTTTATTTGACGTTGTTGTTGTTGTTGTTGTTTATTTGACGTTGTTATTGTTGTTTATTTGATGTTGTTTTTGTTATTTGACGTTGTTGTTGTTGTTGTCGTATTTGTTGTTGTTGTTGTTGCTTATTTGATGTTGTTGTTTATTTGACGTTGTTGTTGCTGTTGTTTATTTGACGTTGTTGTTGTTGTTGTTGTTTATTTGACGTTGTTGTTGTTGTTGTTGTTTATTTGATGTTGTTGTTGTTGTTGACGTTGTTGTTGTTGTTTATTTGACGTTGTTGTTGTTGTTTATTTGACGTTGTTGTTGTTGTTGATATTTATTTGACGTTGTTGTTGTTGTTGTTGTTGTTTATTTGACGTTGTTGTTGTTGTTTATTTGATGTTGTTGTTGTTGTTTATTTGACGGTGTTGTTGTTGTTATTTATTTGACATTGTTGTTGTTGTTGTTTATTTGACGTTGTTGTTGTTGTTTATTTGACATTGTTGTTCAGTTGACGTTGTTGTTGTTGTTTATTTGACGTTGTTGTTGTTGTTGTTTATTTGACGGTGTTGTTGTTTTTGTTGTTTATTTGACGTTGTTGTTGTTGTTTATTTGACGTTGTTGTTGTTGTTCTTTATTTGACATTGTTGTTGTTGTTGTTCATTTGACGTTGATGTTGTTGTTTATTTGACGTTGTTGTTGTTGTTGTTTATTTGACATTGTTTTTGTCATTGTTTTTGTTGTTTATTTGACGTTGTTATTGTTGTTGTTTATTTGACATTGTTGTTGTTTATTTGACGTTGTTATTGTTGTTGACGTTGTTGTTGTTGTTTATTTGATGTTGTTGTTGTTGTTGTTGTTTATTTGACGTTGTTGTTGTTGCTGACGTTGTTGTTGTTATTTATTTTACATTGATGTTGTTGTTATTGTTGTTGTTGTTGTTTATTTGACGTTGTTGTTGCTGTTATTTATTTGACGTTGTTGTTGTTGTTATTGTTTATGTGACGTTGTTGTTTATTTGACGTTGTTGTTGTTGTTGTTGTTGATGTTGTTGTTGTTGTTGTTTATATGACGTCGTCGTTGTTGACGTTTTTGTTATTGTTGTTGTTGTTGTTTATTTAACGTTGTTGTTGTTGTTGTTGTTTATTTGACGTTGTTGTTATTGTTGTTTATTTGACGGTGTTGTTGTTGTTATTTATTTGACGTTGTTGTTGTTGTTGTTTATTTGACGTTGTTGTTGTTGTTGTTTATTTGACGTTGTTGTTGTTGTTTATTTGTTGTTGTTGTTGTTGTTGTTGTTGTTGACGTTGTTGTTGTTGTTTATTTGACGTTGTTGTTGTTGTTGTTTATTTGACGTTTATTTTGTTGTTGACGTTGTTGTTGTTGTTGTTGTTGTTATTTATTTGACGTTGTTGTTGTTGTTGTTTATTTGACGTTGTTGTTGTTGTTGTTATTTATTTGACGTTGTTGTTGTTGTTTATTTGACATTGTTGTTGTTGTTATTATTTATTTGATGTTGTTGTTGTTGTATATTTGACGTTGTTGTTGTTGTTGTTGTTGTTAATTTTGTTGTTGTTGTTTATTTGACGTTGTTGTTGTTGTTGTTGTTGTAGACGTTTTTGTTGTTGTTGTTGTTTATTTGACGTTGTTGTTGTTGTTGTTGTTTATTTGACGTGTTTGTTGTTGTTGTTTATTTGACGTTGTTGTTGTTGTTTATTTGTTGTTGTTGTTGTTGTTGTTGTTGACGTTGTTGTTGTTGTTTATTTGACGTTGTTGTTGTTGTTGTTTATTTGACGTTGTTGTTGTTGTTGTTGTTTATTTGACGTTGTTGTTGTTGTTGACGTTGTTGTTGTTGTTGTTGTTGTTTATTTGACGTTGTTGTTGTTGTTGTTTATTTGACGTTGTTGTTGTTGTTGACGTTGTTGTTGTTGTTTATTTGACATTGTTGTTGTTGTTATTATTTATTTGACGTTGTTGTTGTTGTATATTTGACGTTGTTGTTGTTGTTGTTGTTTTTGACTTTGTTGTTGTTGTTTATTTGACGTTGTTGTTGTTGTTGACGTTTTTGTTGTTGTTGTTGTTTATTTGACGTTGTTGTTGTTGTTGTTGTTGTTTATTTGACGTGTTTGTTGTTGTTGTTTATTTGACGGTGTTGTTGTTATTGTTGTTTATTTGACGTTGTTGTTGTTGTTGTTGTTGTTTATTTGACGTTGTTATTGTTGTTTATTTGATGTTGTTTTTGTTATTTGACGTTGTTGTTGTTGTTGTCGTATTTGTTGTTGTTGTTGTTGCTTATTTGATGTTGTTGTTTATTTGACGTTGTTGTTGCTGTTGTTTATTTGACGTTGTTGTTGTTGTTGTTGTTGTTTATTTGACGTTGTTGTTGTTGTTGTTTATTTGATGTTGTTGTTGTTGTTGACGTTGTTGTTGTTGTTTATTTGACGTTGTTGTTGTTGTTTATTTGACGTTGTTGTTGTTGTTGATATTTATTTGACGTTGTTGTTGTTGTTGTTTATTTGACGTTGTTGTTGTTGTTTATTTGATGTTGTTGTTGTTGTTTATTTGACGGTGTTGTTGTTGTTATTTATTTGACATTGTTGTTGTTGTTGTTTATTTGACGTTGTTGTTGTTGTTTATTTGACATTGTTGTTCAGTTGCCGTTGTTGTTGTTGTTTATTTGACGTTGTTGTTGTTGTTGTTGTTGTTTATTTGACGGTGTTGTTGTTATTGTTGTTTATTTGACGTTGTTGTTGTTGTTTATTTGACGTTGTTATTGTTGTTTATTTGACGTTGTTTTTGTTATTTGACGTTGTTGTTGTTGTTGTTGTTGTATTTGTTGTTATTGTTGTTGCTTATTTGATGTTGTTGTTTATTTGACGTTGTTGTTGCTGTTGTTTGTTTGACGTTGTTGTTGTTGTTGTTGTTTATTTGACGTTGTTGTTGTTGTTTATTTGATGTTGTTGTTGTTGTTGACGTTGTTGTTGCTAGTTATGTTGTTTATTTGACGTTGTTGTTGTTGTTTATTTGACGTTGTTGTTGTTGATATTTATTTGACGTTGTTGTTGTTGTTGTTTATTTGACGTTGTTGTTGTTGTTTATTTGATGTTGTTGTTGTTGTTGTTTATTTGACGGTGTTGTTGTTGTTTATTTGACGTTGTTGTTGTTGTTTATTTGACGTTGTGGTTGTTGTTTATTTGACGTTGTTGTTGTTGACGTTTTTGTTGTTGTTGTTGTTGTTTATTTGACAATGTTATTGTTGTTGTTTATTTGACGTTGTTGTGGTTGTTGTTATTTATTTGACGTTGTTGTTGTTGTTGTTATTTATTTGACGTTGTTGTTGTTGTTGTTGTTTATTTGACGTTGTTTTTGTCATTGTTTTTGTTGTTTATTTGACATTGTTATTGTTGTTGTTTATTTAACGTTGTTGTTGTTGTTTATTTGACGTTGTTGTTGTTGTTGTTGTTGTTGTTTATTTGACGTTGTTTTAGATGTTGTTGTTTATTTGACGTTGTTGTTGTTGTTTATTTGATGTTGTTGTTGTTGTTTATTTGACATTGTTGTTGTTGACGTTGTTGTTGTTGTTGTTTATTTGACATTGTTGTTGTTGTTGTTGTTTTTGACGTTGTTGGTGTTGTTATTTACTTGACGTTGTTGTTGTTGTTATTTATTTGACGTTGTTTTAGTTGTTGTTGTTTATTTGACGTTGTTGTTGTTGACATTGTTATTGTTGTGGTTTATTTGACGTTGTTGTTGTTGTTGTTTATTTGACGTAGTTGTTGTTATTGACGTTGTAGTTGTTGTTGTTGTTTATTTGACGTTTTTGTTGTTGTTGATGATGTTGTTGTTGTTGTTTATTTGACGTTGTTGTTATTGTTTATTTGACGTTGTTGTTGTTGTTTATTTGACGTTGTTGTTGTTGTTGTTGTTGTTTATTTGACGTTGTTGTTGTTGTTGTTGTTGTTGTTTATTTGATGTTGTTGTTGTTGTTGTTGTTTATTTGACGTTGTTGTTGTTGTTTATTTGACGTTGTTGTTGTTGTTGATATTTATTTGACGTTGTTGTTGTTGTTGTTTATTTGACGTTTTTGTTGTTGTTTATTGAATGTTGTTGTTATTGTTGTTTATTTGACGGTGTTATTGTTGTTGTTGTTGTTGTTGTTTATTTGACGTTGTTGTTGTTGACGTTGTTGTTGTTGTTGTTGTTGTCGTTGTTTATTTGACATTGTTGTTGTTGTTGACATAGTTGTTGTTGTTGTTGTTTGTTTGACGTTGTTGTTTATTTGACGTTGTTGTTGTTGTTGTTTATTTGACGTTGTTGTTGTTGTTGACATTGTTGTTGTTGTTGTTTATTTGACGTTGTTGTTGTTGTTCTTTATTTGACATTGTTGTTGTTGTTGTTCTTTTGACGTTGATGTTGTTGTTTATTTGACGTTGTTGTTGTTGTTGTTTATTTGACATTGTTTTTGTCATTGTTTTTGTTGTTTATTTGACGTTGTTATTGTTGTTGTTTATTTGACATTGTTGTTGTTTATTTGACGTTGTTATTGTTGTTGACGTTGTTGTTGTTGTTTATTTGATGTTGTTGTTGTTGTTGTTTATTTGACGTTGTTGTTGTTGCTGACGTTGTTGTTGTTATTTATTTTACATTGATGTTGTTGTTATTGTTGTTGTTGTTGTTTATTTGACGTTGTTGTTGCTGTTATTTATTTGACGTTGTTGTTGTTGTTATTGTTTATGTGACGTTGTTGTTTATTTGACGTTGTTGTTGTTGTTGTTGTTGTTGATGTTGTTGTTGTTGTTGTTTATATGACGTCGTCGTTGTTGACGTTTTTGTTATTGTTGTTGTTGTTGTTTATTTAACGTTGTTGTTGTTGTTGTTGTTTATTTGACGTTGTTGTTATTGTTGTTTATTTGACGGTGTTGTTGTTGTTATTTATTTGACGTTGTTGTTGTTGTTGTTGCTTATTTGACGTTGTTGTTGTTGTTGTTTATTTGACGTTGTTGTTGTTGTTTATTTGTTGTTGTTGTTGTTGTTGTTGTTATTGTTGTTGACGTTGTTGTTGTTGTTTATTTGACGTTGTTGTTGTTGTTGTTTATTTGACGTTTATTTTGTTGTTGACGTTGTTGTTGTTGTTGTTGTTGTTATTTATTTGACGTTGTTGTTGTTGTTGTTTATTTGACGTTGTTGTTGTTGTTGTTATTTATTTGACGTTGTTGTTGTTGTTTATTTGACATTGTTGTTGTTGTTATTATTTATTTGATGTTGTTGTTGTTGTATATTTGACGTTGTTGTTGTTGTTGTTAATTTTGTTGTTGTTGTTTATTTGACGTTGTTGTTGTTGTTGTTGTAGACGTTTTTGTTGTTGTTGTTGTTGTTTATTTGACGTTGTTGTTGTTGTTGTTGTTTATTTGACGTGTTTGTTGTTGTTGTTTATTTGACGTTGTTGTTGTTGTTTATTTGTTGTTGTTGTTGTTGTTGTTGTTGACGTTGTTGTTGTTGTTTATTTGACGTTGTTGTTGTTGTTGTTTATTTGACGTTGTTGTTGTTGTTGTTTATTTGACGTTGTTGTTGTTGTTGACGTTGTTGTTGTTGTTGTTGTTTATTTGACGTTGTTGTTGTTGTTGTTTATTTGACGTTGTTGTTGTTGTTGACGTTGTTGTTGTTGTTTATTTGACATTGTTGTTGTTGTTATTATTTATTTGACGTTGTTGTTGTTGTATATTTGACGTTGTTGTTGTTGTTGTTGTTGTTGACTTTGTTGTTGTTGTTTATTTGACGTTGTTGTTGTTGTTGTTGACGTTTTTGTTGTTGTTGTTGTTTATTTGACGTTGTTGTTGTTGTTGTTGTTTATTTGACGTGTTTGTTGTTGTTGTTTATTTGACGGTGTTGTTGTTATTGTTGTTTATTTGACGTTGTTGTTGTTGTTGTTTATTTGACGTTGTTATTGTTGTTTATTTGATGTTGTTTTTGTTATTTGACGTTGTTGTTGTTGTCGTATTTGTTGTTGTTGTTGTTGCTTATTTTATGTTGTTGTTTATTTGACGTTGTTGTTGCTGTTGTTTATTTGACGTTGTTGTTGTTGTTGTTGTTGTTTATTTGACGTTGTTGTTGTTGTTGTTGTTTATTTGATGTTGTTGTTGTTGTTGACGTTGTTGTTGTTGTTTATTTGACGTTGTTGTTGTTGTTTATTTGACGTTGTTGTTGTTGTTGATATTTATTTGACGTTGTTGTTGTTGTTGTTTATTTGACGTTGTTGTTGTTGTTTATTTGATGTTGTTGTTGTTGTTTATTTGACGGTGTTGTTGTTGTTATTTGTTTGACATTGTTGTTGTTGTTGTTTATTTGACGTTGTTGTTGTTGTTTATTTGACATTGTTGTTCAGTTGACGTTGTTGTTGTTGTTTATTTGACGTTGTTGTTGTTGTTGTTTATTTGACGGTGTTGTTGTTTTTGTTGTTTATTTGACGTTGTTGTTGTTGTTTATTTGACGTTGTTGTTGTTGTTCTTTATTTGACATTGTTGTTGTTGTTGTTCATTTGACGTTGATGTTGTTGTTTATTTGACGTTGTTGTTGTTGTTGTTTATTTGACATTGTTTTTGTCATTGTTTTTGTTGTTTATTTGACGTTGTTATTGTTGTTGTTTATTTGACATTGTTGTTGTTTATTTGACGTTGTTATTGTTGTTGACGTTGTTGTTGTTGTTTATTTGATGTTGTTGTTGTTGTTGTTGTTTATTTGACGTTGTTGTTGTTGCTGACGTTGTTGTTGTTATTTATTTTACATTGATGTTGTTGTTATTGTTGTTGTTGTTGTTTATTTGACGTTGTTGTTGCTGTTATTTATTTGACGTTGTTGTTGTTGTTATTGTTTATGTGACGTTGTTGTTTATTTGACGTTGTTGTTGTTGTTGTTGTTGATGTTGTTGTTGTTGTTGTTTATATGACGTCGTCGTTGTTGACGTTTTTGTTATTGTTGTTGTTGTTGTTTATTTAACGTTGTTGTTGTTGTTGTTGTTTATTTGACGTTGTTGTTATTGTTGTTTATTTGACGGTGTTGTTGTTGTTATTTATTTGACGTTGTTGTTGTTGTTGTTGTTTATTTGACGTTGTTGTTGTTGTTGTTTATTTGACGTTGTTGTTGTTGTTTATTTGTTGTTGTTGTTGTTGTTGTTGTTGTTGTTGACGTTGTTGTTGTTGTTTATTTGACGTTGTTGTTGTTGTTGTTTATTTGACGTTTATTTTGTTGTTGACGTTGTTGTTGTTGTTGTTGTTGTTATTTATTTGACGTTGTTGTTGTTGTTGTTGTTTATTTGACGTTGTTGTTGTTGTTGTTATTTATTTGACGTTGTTGTTGTTGTTTATTTGACATTGTTGTTGTTGTTATTATTTATTTGATGTTGTTGTTGTTGTATATTTGACGTTGTTGTTGTTGTTGTTGTTGTTAATTTTGTTGTTGTTGTTTATTTGACGTTGTTGTTGTTGTTGTTGTTGTAGACGTTTTTGTTGTTGTTGTTGTTTATTTGACGTTGTTGTTGTTGTTGTTGTTTATTTGACGTGTTTGTTGTTGTTGTTTATTTGACGTTGTTGTTGTTGTTTATTTGTTGTTGTTGTTGTTGTTGTTGTTGACGTTGTTGTTGTTGTTTATTTGACGTTGTTGTTGTTGTTGTTTATTTGACGTTGTTGTTGTTGTTGTTGTTTATTTGACGTTGTTGTTGTTGTTGACGTTGTTGTTGTTGTTGTTGTTGTTTATTTGACGTTGTTGTTGTTGTTGTTTATTTGACGTTGTTGTTGTTGTTGACGTTGTTGTTGTTGTTTATTTGACATTGTTGTTGTTGTTATTATTTATTTGACGTTGTTGTTGTTGTATATTTGACGTTGTTGTTGTTGTTGTTGTTGTTGACTTTGTTGTTGTTGTTTATTTGACGTTGTTGTTGTTGTTGTTGACGTTTTTGTTGTTGTTGTTGTTGTTTATTTGACGTTGTTGTTGTTGTTGTTGTTTATTTGACGTGTTTGTTGTTGTTGTTTATTTGACGGTGTTGTTGTTATTGTTGTTTATTTGACGTTGTTGTTGTTGTTGTTGTTGTTTATTTGACGTTGTTATTGTTGTTTATTTGATGTTGTTTTTGTTATTTGACGTTGTTGTTGTTGTTGTCGTATTTGTTGTTGTTGTTGTTGCTTATTTGATGTTGTTGTTTATTTGACGTTGTTGTTGCTGTTGTTTATTTGACGTTGTTGTTGTTGTTGTTGTTTATTTGACGTTGTTGTTGTTGTTGTTTATTTGATGTTGTTGTTGTTGTTGACGTTGTTGTTGTTGTTTATTTGACGTTGTTGTTGTTGTTTATTTGACGTTGTTGTTGTTGTTGATATTTATTTGACGTTGTTGTTGTTGTTGTTTATTTGACGTTGTTGTTGTTGTTTATTTGATGTTGTTGTTGTTGTTTATTTGACGGTGTTGTTGTTGTTATTTATTTGACATTGTTGTTGTTGTTGTTGTTTATTTGACGTTGTTGTTGTTGTTTATTTGATGTTGTTGTTGTTGTTTATTTGACGTTGTTGTTGTTGTTATTTATTTGACATTGTTGTTGTTGTTGTTGTTTATTTGACGTTGTTGTTGTTGTTTATTTGACATTGTTGTTCAGTTGACGTTGTTGTTGTTGTTTATTTGACGTTGTTGTTGTTGTTGTTGTTTATTTGACGGTGTTGTTGTTATTGTTGTTTATTTGACGTTGTTGTTGTTGTTTATTTGACGTTGTTATTGTTGTTTATTTGACGTTGTTTTTGTTATTTGACGTTGTTGTTGTTGTTGTTGTTGTTGTATTTGTTGTTATTGTTGTTGCTTATTTGATGTTGTTGTTTATTTGACGTTGTTGTTGCTGTTGTTTGTTTGACGTTGTTGTTGTTGTTGTTGTTTATTTGACGTTGTTGTTGTTGTTTATTTGATGTTGTTGTTGTTGTTGACGTTGTTGTTGCTAGTTATGTTGTTTATTTGACGTTGTTGTTGTTGTTTATTTGACGTTGTTGTTGTTGATATTTATTTGACGTTGTTGTTGTTGTTGTTTATTTGACGTTGTTGTTGTTGTTTATTTGATGTTGTTGTTGTTGTTGTTGTTTATTTGACGGTGTTGTTGTTGTTTATTTGACGTTGTTGTTGTTGTTTATTTGACGTTGTTGTTGTTGTTTATTTGACGTTGTTGTTGTTATTGACATAGTTGTTGTTGTTGTTGTTTGTTTGACATTGTTGTTGTTGTTGTTGTTGATGTTGTTGTTTATTTGACGTTGTTGTTGTTATTTATTTGACGTTGTTGTTGTTGTTGTTGACATTGTTGTTGTTGTTGTTTATTTGACGTTGTTGTTGTTGTTTATTTGACATTGTTGTTGTTGTTGTTGTTGTTGTTCATTTGACGTTGTTGTTGTTGTTTATTTGACGTTGTTGTTGTTGTTGTTTATTTGACGTTGTTTTTGTCATTGTTTTTGTTGTTTATTTGACGTTGTTATTGTTGTTGTTTATTTGACGTTGTTGTTGTTGTTTATTTGACATTGTTATTGTTGTTGACGATGTTGTTGTTGTTTATTTGACGTTGTTGTTGTTGTTGTTGTTTATTTGACGTTGTTGTCTTTGTTGACGTTGTTGTTGTTGTTGTTGTTATTTATTTGACATTGTTGTTGTTGTTATTGTTGTTGTTGTTGTTGTTGTTTATTTGACGTTGTTGTTGTTGTTATTTATTTGACGTTGTTGTTGTTGTTATTGTTTATTTGACGTTGTTGTTTATTTGACGTTGTTGTTGTTGTTGTTAACGTTTTTGTTGTCGTTGTTTATTTTACGTTGTTGTTGTTGACGTTTTTGTTGTTGTTGTTGTTTATTTGACAATGTTATTGTTGTTGTTTATTTGACGTTGTTGTTGTTGTTGTTGTTTATTTGACGGTGTTGTTGTTGTTATTTATTTGACGTTGTTGTTGTTGTTGTTGTTTATTTGAAGTTGTTGTTGTTGTTGTTTATTTGACGTTGTTTGTGTCATTGTTTTTGTTGTTTATTTGACGTTGTTATTGTTGTTGTTTATTTGACGTTGTTGTTGTTATTTATTTGACGTTGTTGTTGTTGTTGTTTATTTGAGGTTGTTTTAGATGTTGTTGTTTATTTAACGTTGTTGTTGTTGTTTATTTGACATTGTTGTTGTTGTTGTTTATTTGACATTGTTGTTGTTGTTGTTGTTGTTGACGTTGTTGGTGTTGTTGTTTATTTGACGTTGTTGTTGTTGTTGTTGTTTATTTGACGTTGTTTTAGTTGTTGTTGTTTATTTGACGTTGTTGTTGTTGACATTGTTATTGTTGTGGTTTATTTGACGTTGTTGTTGTTGTTGTTTATTTGACGTAGTTGTTGTTATTGACGTTGTAGTTGTTGTTGTTGTTGTTGTTGTTGTTTATTTGACGTAGTTGTTGTTATTGACGTTGTAGTTGTTGTTGTTGTTTATTTGACGTTTTTGTTGTTGTTGATGATGTTGTTGTTGTTGTTTATTTGACGTTGTTGTTATTGTTTATTTGACGTTGTTGTTGTCGTTTATTTGACGTTGTTGTTGTTATTGTTGTTGTTTATTTGACGTTGTTGTTGTCGTTTATTTGACGTTGTTGTTGTTGTTTATTTGATGTTGTTGTTGTTGTTGTTTATTTGACGTTGTTGTTGTTGTTTATATGACATTGTTATTTATTTGACGTTGTCTTTGTTGTTTATTTGACGTTGTTGTTGTTGTTGACGTTGTTGTTGTTGTTGTTTATTTGACGTTGTTGTTGTTGTTGTTATTTATTTGACGTTGTTGTTGTTATTGTTGTTGTTGTTGTTATTGTTTATTTGACGTTGTTGTTGTTGTTATTTATTTGACATTGTTGTTGTTGTTTATTTGACATTGTTGTTGTTGTTATTGTTTATTTGACGTTGTTGTTGTTGTTTATTTGACGTTGTTGTTGTTGTTGACGTTGTTGTTGTTGTTGTTGTTTATTTGTGTTGTTGTTGTTGTTGACATTTTGGTTGTTGTTGTTGTTTATTTGACGTTGTTGTTGTTGTTGTTTATTTGACGATGTTGTTGTTATTGTTGTTTATTTGACGTTGTTGTTGTTGTTTATTTGACGTTGTTGTTGTTGTTGACGTTGTTGTTGTTTTTTATTTGACGTTGTTGTTGTTGTTGACGTTGTTGTTGTTGTTTATTTGACGTTGTTGTTGTTGTTGACATAGTTGTTGTTGTTTATTTCACGCTGTTGATGTTGTTGACGTTGTTGTTTATTTGACGTTGTTGTTGTTGTTGTTTACTTGACGTTGTTGTTGTTGACATTGTTGTTGTTGTTGTTCTTTATTTGACGTCGTTGTTGTTGTTGTTTATTTGGCATTGTTGTTGTTGTTGACGTTGTTGTTGTTGTTGTTTATATGACATTGTTGTTGTTGTTGACGTTGTTGGTGTTGTTGTTTATTTGACGTTGTTGTTGTTGTTGTTTATTTGACGTTGTTTTAATTGTTGTTGATTTTTAGACGTTGTTGTTGTTGTTGTTGTTTATTTGACGTTGTTTTTATTGTTTATTTGACGTTGTTGTTGTTGTTGTTTAATTGACGTTGTTGTTGTTGTTATTGTTGTTGTTTATTTGACGTTGTTGTTGTTGTTGTTATTTATTTGATGTTGTTGTTGTTGTTGTTGTTTATTTGACATTGTTGTTGTTGATGTTGGTTTTGTTGTTGTTTATTTGACATTGTTGTTGTTGTTGTTGTTGACGTTGTTGGTGTTGTTGTTTATTTGACGTTGTTATTGTTGTTGTTGTTGTTGTTGTTGTGTATTTGACGTTGTTTCAGATGTTGTTGTTTGTTTGACGTTGTTGTTGTTTATTTGACATTGTTGTTGTTGTTGACGTTGTTGTTATTGTTGTTTATTTGACATTGTTGTTGTTGTTGTTGACGTTGTTGGTGTTGTTGTTTATTTGACGTTGTTGTTGTTGTTGTTGTTGTTGTTGTTGTTTATTTGACGTTGTTTTAGTTGTTGTTGTTTATTTGACGTTGTTTTAGTTGTTGTTGTTTATTTGACGTTGTTGTTGTTGACATTGTTGTTGTTGTTTTTTATTTGACGTTGTTGTTGTTGTTGTTGTTTATTTGACGTAGTTGTTGTTGTTGATGTTGTTGTTGTTGTTGTTGTTTATTTGACGTTTTTGTTATTGTTGATGTTGTTGTTGTTGTTTATTTGACGTTGTTGTTATTGTTTATTTGACTTTGTTGTTGTTGGTGTTTGTTTATTTGACGTTGTTGTTGTTGTTATTGTTGTTGTTTATTTGACGTTGTTGTTGTTGTTGTTGTTGTTTATTTGATGTTGTTGTTGTTGTTTATTTGACGTTGGTGTTGTTGTTGTTTATTTGACGTTGTTGTTGTTGTTATTTATTTGACGTTGTTGTTGTTGTTATTGTTTAGTTGACGTTGTTGTTGTTGTTATTGTTTATTTGACGTTGTTATTGTTGTTTATTTGACGTTGTTTTTGTTATTTGACGTTGTTGTTGTTGTATTTGTTGTTGTTGTTGTTGCTTACTTGATGTTGTTGTTATTGTTGTTGTTTATTTGACGTTGTTGTTGCTGTTGTTTATTTGACGTTGTTGTTGTTGTTGTTGTTGTTTATTTGATGTTGTCGTTGTTGTTTATTTGATGTTGTTGTTGTTGTTGACGTTGTTGTTGTTGTTGTTGTTGTTTATTTGACGTTGTTGTTGTTTACTTGACGTTGTTGTTGTTGTTGATATTTATTTGACGTTGTTGTTGTTGTTGTTGTTGTTTATTTGACGTTGTTGTTGTTGTTTATTTGATGTTGTTGTTGTTGTTTATTTGACGGTGTTGTTATTGTTGTTGTTTATTTGACGGTGTTGTTGTTGTTGTTTATTTGACGTTGTTGTTGTTGTTTATTTGACGTTGTTGTTGTTATTGACATAGTTGTTGTTGTTGTTGTTTGTTTGACATTGTTGTTGTTGTTGTTGATGTTGTTGTTTATTTGACGTTGTTGTTGTTGTTTATTTGACGTTGTTGTTGTTGTTGACATTGTTGTTGTTGTTATTTATTTGACGTTGTTGTTGTTGTTTATTTGACATTGTTGTTATTGTTGTTCATTTGACGTTGTTGTTGTTGTTTATTTGACGTTGTTGTTGTTGTTTATTTGACGTTGTTTTTGTCATTGTTTTTGTTGTTTATTTGACGTTGTTGTTGTTGTTTATTTGACGTTGTTTTTGTCATTGTTTTTGTTGTTTATTTGACGTTGTTATTGTTGTTGTTTATTTGACGTTGTTGTTGTTGTTTATTTGACGTTGTTATTGTTGTTGACGTTGTTGTTGTTGTTTATTTGACGTTGTTGTCTTTGTTGACGTTGTTGTTGTTGTTATTTATTTGACATTGTTGTTGTTGTTATTGTTGTTGTTGTTGTTGTTTATTTGACGTTGTTGTTGTTGTTGTTATTTATTTGACGTTGTTGTTGTTGTTATTGTTTATTTGACGTTGTTGTTTATTTGACGTTGTTGTTGTTGTTATTGTTGTTGTTGTTGACGTTGTTGTTGTTGTTGTTGTTGTTTATTTGACGTTGTTGTTGTTGACGTTTTTGTTGTTGTTGTTGTTTATTTGACAATGTTATTGTTGTTGTTTATTTGACGTTGTTGTTGTTGTTGTTGTTTATTTGACGTTGTTGTTGTTGTTATTTATTTGACGTTGTTGTTGTTGTTGTTTATTTGACGTTGTTTTTGTCATTGTTTTTGTTGTTTATTTGACGTTGTTATTGTTGTTGTTTATTTGACGTTGTTGTTGTTGTTTATTTGACGTTGTTGTTGTTGTTGTTTTTTATTTGACGTTGTTTTAGATGTTGTTGTTGTTTATTTGACGTTGTTGTTGTTGTTTATTTGACGTTGTTGTTGTTGTTTATTTGACATTGTTGTTGTTGACGTTGTTGTTGTTGTTGTTTATTTGACATTGTTTTTGTTGTTGTTGTTTTTGACGTTGTTGGTGTTGTTATTTATTTGACGTTGTTGTTGTTGTTTATTTGACGTTGTTTTAGTTGTTGTTGTTTATTTGACGTTGTTGTTGTTGACATTGTTATTGTTGTGGTTTATTTGACGTTGTTGTTGTTGTTTATTTGACGTAATTGTTGTTATTGACGTTGTAGTTGTTGTTGTTGTTGTTTATTTGACGTTTTTGTTGTTGTTGATGATGTTGTTGTTGTTGTTTATTTGACGTTGTTGTTGTTGTTTATTTGACGTTGTTGTTGTTGTTATTGTTGTTGTTTATTTGACGTTGTTGTTGTTGTTGCTATTTAATTGACGTTGTTGTTGTTGTTATTGTTGTTGTTTATTTGACGTTGTTGTTGTTGTTATTTATTTGATGTTGTTGTTGTTGTTGTTTATTTGACATTGTTGTTGTTGATGTTGGTTTTGTTGTTGTTTATTTGACGTTGTTGTTGTTGTTGACGTTGTTGGTGTTGTTGTTTATTTGACGTTGTTGTTGTTGTTGTTGTTGTGTATTTGACGTTGTTTCAGATGTTGTTGTTTCTTTGACGTTGTTGTTGTTTATTTGACATTGTTGTTGTTGTTGACGTTGTTGTTATTGTTGTTTATTTGACATTGTTGTTGTTGTTGTTGTTGACGTTGTTGGTGTTGTTGTTTATTTGTCGTTGTTGTTGTTGTTGTTGTTGTTGTTGTTTATTTGACGTTGTTTTAGTTGTTGTTGTTTATTTGACGTTGTTTTAGTTGTTGTTGTTTATTTGACGTTGTTGTTTTTGACATTGTTGTTGTTGTTTTTTATTTGACGTTGTTGTTGTTGTTGTTGTTGTTTATTTGACGTTGTTGTTGTTGTTGTTGTTGTTGTGTATTTGACGTTGTTTCAGATGTTGTTGTTTGTTTGACGTTGTTGTTTATTTGACGTTGTTGTTGTTGTTGTTATTTATTTGACGTTGTTGTTGTTATTGTTGTTGTTGTTGTTGTTGTTTATTTGACGTTGTTGTTGTTGTTATTTATTTGACATTGTTGTTGTTGTTTATTTGACATTGTTGTTGTTGTTATTGTTTATTTGACGTTGTTGTTGTTGTTTATTTGACGTTGTTGTTATTGTTGACGTTGTTGTTGTTGTTGTTGTTGTTGTTTATTTGACGTTGTTGTTGTTGTTGACATTTTGGTTGTTGTTGTTGTTTATTTGACGTTGTTGTTGTTGTTGTTTATTTGACGATGTTGTTGTTATTGTTGTTTATTTGACGTTGTTGTTGTTGTTGTTTATTTGACGTTGTTGTTGTTGTTGACGTTGTTGTTATTGTTGTTTATTTGACATTGTTGTTGTTGTTGTTGACGTTGTTGGTGTTGTTGTTTATTTGACGTTGTTGTTGTTGTTGTTGTTGTTGTTGTTTATTTGACGTTGTTTTAGTTGTTGTTGTTTATTTGACGTTGTTTTAGTTGTTGTTGTTTATTTGACGTTGTTGTTGTTGACATTGTTGTTGTTTTTTTTTATTTGACGTTGTTGTTGTTGTTGTTGTTGTTTATTTGACGTAGTTGTTGTTGTTGATGTTGTTGTTGTTGTTGTTGTTGTTTATTTGACGTTTTTGTTATTGTTGATGTTGTTGTTGTTGTTTATTTGACGTTGTTGTTATTGTTTATTTGACTTTGTTGTTGTTGGTGTTTGTTTATTTGACGTTGTTGTTGTTGTTATTGTTGTTGTTTATTTGACGTTGTTGTTGTTGTTGTTGTTGTTTATTTGATGTTGTTGTTGTTGTTTATTTGACGTTGGTGTTGTTGTTGTTTATTTGACGTTGTTGTTGTTGTTATTTATTTGACGTTGTTGTTGTTGTTATTGTTTAGTTGACGTTGTTGTTGTTGTTTTTGTTTATTTGACGTTGTTATTGTTGTTTATTTGACGTTGTTTTTGTTATTTGACGTTGTTGTTGTTGTATTTCTTGTTGTTGTTGTTGCTTACTTGATGTTGTTGCTATTGTTGTTGTTTATTTGACGTTGTTGTTGCTGTTGTTTATTTGACGTTGTTGTTGTTGTTGTTGTTGTTTATTTGATGTTGTCGTTGTTGTTTATTTGATGTTGTTGTTGTTGTTGACGTTGTTGTTGTTGTTGTTGTTGTTTATTTGACGTTGTTGTTGTTGTTTACTTGACGTTGTTGTTGTTGTTGATATTTATTTGACGTTGTTGTTGTTGTTGTTGTTGTTGTTTATTTGACGTTGTTGTTGTTGTTTATTTGATGTTGTTGTTGTTGTTGTTTATTTGACGGTGTTGTTATTGTTGTTGTTTATTTGACGGTGTTGTTGTTGTTGTTTATTTGACGTTGTTGTTGTTGTTTATTTGACGTTGTTGTTGTTATTGACATAGTTGTTGTTGTTGTTGTTTGTTTGACATTGTTGTTGTTGTTGTTGATGTTGTTGTTTATTTGACGTTGTTGTTGTTGTTTATTTGACGTTGTTGTTGTTGTTGACATTGTTGTTGTTGTTATTTATTTGACGTTGTTGTTGTTGTTTATTTGACATTGTTGTTATTGTTGTTCATTTGACGTTGTTGTTGTTGTTTATTTGACGTTGTTGTTGTTATTTATTTGACGTTGTTTTTGTCATTGTTTTTGTTGTTTATTTGACGTTGTTGTTGTTGTTTATTTGACGTTGTTTTTGTCATTGTTTTTGTTATTTATTTGACGTTGTTATTGTTGTTGTTTATTTGACGTTGTTGTTGTTGTTTATTTGACGTTGTTATTGTTGTTGACGTTGTTGTTGTTGTTGTTTATTTGACGTTGTTGTTGTTTATTTGACGTTGTTGTCTTTGTTGACGTTGTTGTTGTTGTTATTTATTTGACATTGTTGTTGTTGTTATTGTTGTTGTTGTTGTTGTTTATTTGACGTTGTTGTTGTTGTTGTTATTTATTTGACGTTGTTGTTGTTATTGTTTATTTGACGTTGTTGTTTATTTGACGTTGTTGTTGTTGTTATTGTTGTTGTTGTTGACGTTGTTGTTGTTGTTGTTGTTTATTTGACGTTGTTGTTGTTGACGTTTTTGTTGTTGTTGTTGTTTATTTGACAATGTTATTGTTGTTGTTTATTTGACGTTGTTGTTGTTGTTGTTTATTTGACGTTGTTGTTGTTGTTATTTATTTGACGTTGTTGTTGTTGTTGTTTATTTGACGTTGTTTTTGTCATTGTTTTTGTTGTTTATTTGACGTTGTTATTGTTGTTGTTTATTTGACGTTGTTGTTGTTGTTTATTTGACGTTGTTGTTGTTGTTGTTTTTTATTTGACGTTGTTTTAGATGTTGTTGTTGTTTATTTGACGTTGTTGTTGTTGTTTATTTGACGTTGTTGTTGTTGTTTATTTGACATTGTTGTTGTTGACGTTGTTGTTGTTGTTGTTTATTTGACATTGTTGTTGTTGTTGTTGTTTTTGACGTTGTTGGTGTTGTTATTTATTTGACGTTGTTGTTGTTGTTTATTTGACGTTGTTTTAGTTGTTGTTGTTTATTTGACGTTGTTGTTGTTGACATTGTTATTGTTGTGGTTTATTTGACGTTGTTGTTGTTGTTGTTTATTTGACGTAATTGTTGTTATTGACGTTGTAGTTGTTGTTGTTGTTGTTTATTTGACGTTTTTGTTGTTGTTGATGATGTTGTTGTTGTTGTTTATTTGACGTTGTTGTTGTTGTTTATTTGACGTTGTTGTTGTTGTTATTGTTGTTGTTTATTTGACGTTGTTGTTGTTGTTGCTATTTAATTGACGTTGTTGTTGTTGTTATTGTTGTTGTTTATTTGACGTTGTTGTTGTTGTTGTTATTTATTTGATGTTGTTGTTGTTGTTGTTTATTTGACATTGTTGTTGTTGATGTTGGTTTTGTTGTTGTTTATTTGACGTTGTTGTTGTTGTTGACGTTGTTGGTGTTGTTGTTTATTTGACGTTGTTGTTGTTGTTGTTGTTGTGTATTTGACGTTGTTTCAGATGTTGTTGTTTGTTTGACGTTGTTGTTGTTTATTTGACATTGTTGTTGTTGTTGACGTTGTTGTTATTGTTGTTTATTTGACATTGTTGTTGTTGTTGTTGTTGTTGATGTTGTTGTTTATTTGACGTTGTTGTTGTTGTTGTTGTTGTTTATTTGACGTTGTTTTAGTTGTTGTTGTTTATTTGACGTTGTTTTAGTTGTTGTTGTTTATTTGACGTTGTTGTTGTTGACATTGTTGTTGTTGTTTTTTATTTGACGTTGTTGTTGTTGTTGTTTATTTGACGTTGTTGTTGTTGTTGTTGTGTATTTGACGTTGTTTCAGATGTTGTTGTTTGTTTGACGTTGTTGTTGTTTATTTGACGTTGCTGTTGTTGTTGTTATTTATTTGACGTTGTTGTTGTTATTGTTGTTGTTGTTGTTGTTTATTTGACGTTGTTGTTGTTGTTATTTATTTGACATTGTTGTTGTTGTTTATTTGACATTGTAGTTGTTGTTATTGTTTATTTGACGTTGTTGTTGTTGTTTATTTGACGTTGTTGTTATTGTTGACGTTGTTGTTGTTGTTGTTGTTGTTGTTTATTTGACGTTGTTGTTGTTGTTGACATTTTGGTTGTTGTTGTTGTTTATTTGACGTTGTTGTTGTTGTTGTTTATTTGACGATGTTGTTGTTATTGTTGTTTATTTGACGTTGTTGTTGTTGTTGTTTATTTGACGTTGTTGTTGTTGTTGACGTTGTTGTTATTGTTGTTTATTTGACATTGTTGTTGTTGTTGTTGACGTTGTTGGTGTTGTTGTTTATTTGACGTTGTTGTTGTTGTTGTTGTTGTTGTTGTTGTTTATTTGACGTTGTTTTAGTTGTTGTTGTTTATTTGACGTTGTTTTAGTTGTTGTTGTTTATTTGACGTTGTTGTTGTTGACATTGTTGTTGTTGTTTTTTATTTGACGTTGTTGTTGTTGTTGTTGTTTATTTGACGTAGTTGTTGTTGTTGATGTTGTTGTTGTTGTTGTTGTTTATTTGACGTTTTTGTTATTGTTGATGTTGTTGTTGTTGTTTATTTGACGTTGTTGTTATTGTTTATTTGACTTTGTTGTTGTTGGTGTTTGTTTATTTGACGTTGTTGTTGTTGTTATTGTTGTTGTTTATTTGACGTTGTTGTTGTTGTTGTTGTTGTTGTTGTTGTTTATTTGATGTTGTTGTTGTTGTTTATTTGACGTTGGTGTTGTTGTTGTTTATTTGACGTTGTTGTTGTTGTTATTTATTTGACGTTGTTGTTGTTGTTGTTGTTGTTATTGTTTAGTTGACGTTGTTGTTGTTGTTATTGTTTATTTGACGTTGTTATTGTTGTTTATTTGACGTTGTTTTTGTTATTTGACGTTGTTGTTGTTGTATTTGTTGTTGTTGTTGTTGCTTACTTGATGTTGTTGTTATTGTTGTTATTTATTTGACGTTGTTGTTGCTGTTGTTTATTTGACGTTGTTGTTGTTGTTGTTGTTTATTTGATGTTGTCGTTGTTGTTTATTTGATGTTGTTGTTGTTGTTGACGTTGTTGTTGTTGTTGTTGTTGTTTATTTGACGTTGTTGTTGTTGTTTACATGACGTTGTTGTTGTTGTTGATATTTATTTGACGTTGTTGTTGTTGTTGTTGTTGTTTATTTGACGTTGTTGTTGTTGTTTATTTGATGTTGTTGTTGTTGTTGTTTATTTGACGGTGTTGTTATTGTTGTTGTTTATTTGACGGTGTTGTTGTTGTTGTTTATTTGACGTTGTTGTTGTTGTTTATTTGACGTTGTTGTTGTTATTGACATAGTTGTTGTTGTTGTTGTTTGTTTGACATTGTTGTTGTTGTTGTTGATGTTGTTGTTTATTTGACGTTGTTGTTGTTGTTTATTTGACGTTGTTGTTGTTGTTGACATTGTTGTTGTTGTTATTTATTTGACGTTGTTGTTGTTGTTTATTTGACATTGTTGTTATTGTTGTTCATTTGACGTTGTTGTTGTTGTTTATTTGACGTTGTTGTTGTTGTTTATTTGACGTTGTTTTTGTCATTGTTTTTGTTGTTTATTTGACGTTGTTGTTGTTGTTTATTTGACGTTGTTTTTGTCATTGTTTTTGTTGTTTATTTGACGTTGTTATTGTTGTTGTTTATTTGACGTTGTTGTTGTTGTTTATTTGACGTTGTTATTGTTGTTGACGTTGTTGTTGTTGTTTATTTGACGTTGTTGTTGTTTATTTGACGTTGTTGTCTTTGTTGACGTTGTTGTTGTTGTTATTTATTTGACATTGTTGTTGTTGTTATTGTTGTTGTTGTTGTTGTTTATTTGACGTTGTTGTTGTTGTTGTTATTTATTTGACGTTGTTGTTGTTGTTATTGTTTATTTGACGTTGTTGTTTATTTGACGTTGTTGTTGTTATTGTTGTTGTTGTTGACGTTGTTGTTGTTGTTGTTTATTTGACGTTGTTGTTGTTGACGTTTTTGTTGTTGTTGTTGTTTATTTGACAATGTTATTGTTGTTGTTTATTTGACGTTGTTGTTGTTGTTGTTTATTTGACGTTGTTGTTGTTGTTATTTATTTGACGTTGTTGTTGTTGTTGTTGTTGTTTATTTGACGTTGTTTTTGTCATTGTTTTTGTTGTTTATTTGACGTTGTTATTGTTGTTGTTTATTTGACGTTGTTGTTGTTGTTTATTTGACGTTGTTGTTGTTGTTGTTTTTTATTTGACGTTGTTTTAGATGTTGTTGTTGTTTATTTGACGTTGTTGTTGTTGTTTATTTGACGTTGTTATTGTTGTTTATTTGACATTGTTGTTGTTGACGTTGTTGTTGTTGTTGTTTATTTGACATTGTTGTTGTTGTTGTTGTTTTTGACGTTGTTGGTGTTGTTATTTATTTGACGTTGTTGTTGTTGTTTATTTGACGTTGTTTTAGTTGTTGTTGTTTATTTGACGTTGTTGTTGTTGACATTGTTATTGTTGTGGTTTATTTGACGTTGTTGTTGTTGTTTATTTGACGTAATTGTTGTTATTGACGTTGTAGTTGTTGTTGTTGTTGTTTATTTGACGTTTTTGTTGTTGTTGATGATGTTGTTGTTGTTGTTTATTTGACGTTGTTGTTGTTGTTTATTTGACGTTGTTGTTGTTGTTATTGTTGTTGTTTATTTGACGTTGTTGTTGTTGTTGCTATTTAATTGACGTTGTTGTTGTTGTTATTGTTGTTGTTTATTTGACGTTGTTGTTGTTGTTGTTATTTATTTGATGTTGTTGTTGTTGTTGTTTATTTGACATTGTTGTTGTTGATGTTGGTTTTGTTGTTGTTTATTTGACGTTGTTGTTGTTGTTGACGTTGTTGGTGTTGTTGTTTATTTGACGTTGTTGTTGTTGTTGTTGTTGTTGTGTATTTGACGTTGTTTCAGATGTTGTTGTTTGTTTGACGTTGTTGTTGTTTATTTGACATTGTTGTTGTTGTTGACGTTGTTGTTATTGTTGTTTATTTGACATTGTTGTTGTTGTTGTTGTTGACGTTGTTGGTGTTGTTGTTTATTTGACCTTGTTGTTGTTGTTGTTTATTTGACGTTGTTTTAGTTGTTGTTGTTTATTTGACGTTGTTTTAGTTGTTGTTGTTTATTTGACGTTGTTGTTGTTGACATTGTTGTTGTTGTTTTTTATTTGACGTTGTTGTTGTTGTTGTTGTTGTTTATTTGACGTTGTTGTTGTTGTTGTTGTTGTTGTGTATTTGACGTTTTTCAGATGTTGTTGTTTGTTTGACGTTGTTGTTGTTTATTTGACGTTGCTGTTGTTGTTGTTATTTATTTGACGTTGTTGTTGTTATTGTTGTTGTTGTTGTTGTTTATTTGACGTTGTTGTTGTTATTTATTTGACATTGTTGTTGTTGTTTATTTGACATTGTTGTTGTTGTTATTGTTTATTTGACGTTGTTGTTGTTGTTGTTTATTTGACGTTGTTGTTATTGTTGACGTTGTTGTTGTTGTTGTTGTTGTTGTTTATTTGACGTTGTTGTTGTTGTTGACATTTTGGTTGTTATTGTTGTTTATTTGACGTTGTTGTTGTTGTTGTTTATTTGACGATGTTGTTGTTATTGTTGTTTATTTGACGTTGTTGTTGTTGTTGTTTATTTGACGTTGTTGTTGTTGTTGACGTTGTTGTTATTGTTGTTTATTTGACATTGTTGTTGTTGTTGTTGACGTTGTTGGTGTTGTTGTTTATTTGACGTTGTTGTTGTTGTTGTTGTTGTTGTTGTTGTTTATTTGACGTTGTTTTAGTTGTTGTTGTTTATTTGACGTTGTTTTAGTTGTTGTTGTTTATTTGACGTTGTTGTTGTTGACATTGTTGTTGTTGTTTTTTATTTGACGTTGTTGTTGTTGTTGTTGTTTATTTGACGTAGTTGTTGTTGTTGATGTTGTTGTTGTTGTTGTTGTTTATTTGACGTTTTTGTTATTGTTGATGTTGTTGTTGTTGTTGTTTATTTGACGTTGTTGTTATTGTTTATTTGACTTTGTTGTTGTTGGTGTTTGTTTATTTGACGTTGTTGTTGTTGTTATTGTTGTTGTTTATTTGACGTTGTTGTTGTTGTTGTTGTTGTTTATTTGATGTTGTTGTTGTTGTTTATTTGATGTTGGTGTTGTTGTTGTTTATTTGACGTTGTTGTTGTTGTTATTTATTTGACGTTGTTGTTGTTGTTGTTGTTGTTATTGTTTAGTTGACGTTGTTGTTGTTGTTATTGTTTATTTGACGTTGTTATTGTTGTTTATTTGACGTTGTTTTTGTTATTTGACGTTGTTGTTGTTGTATTTGTTGTTGTTGTTGTTGCTTACTTGATGTTGTTGTTATTGTTGTTATTTATTTGACGTTGTTGTTGCTGTTGTTTATTTGACGTTGTTGTTGTTGTTGTTGTTGTTTATTTGATGTTGTCGTTGTTGTTTATTTGATGTTGTTGTTGTTGTTGACGTTGTTGTTGTTGTTGTTGTTGTTTATTTGACGTTGTTGTTGTTGTTTACTTGACGTTGTTGTTGTTGTTGATATTTATTTGACGTTGTTGTTGTTGTTGTTGTTGTTGTTTATTTGACGTTGTTGTTGTTGTTTATTTGATGTTGTTGTTGTTGTTGTTTATTTGACGGTGTTGTTATTGTTGTTGTTTATTTGACGGTGTTGTTGTTGTTGTTTATTTGACGTTGTTGTTGTTGTTTATTTGACGTTGTTGTTGTTATTGACATAGTTGTTGTTGTTGTTGTTTGTTTGACATTGTTGTTGTTGTTGTTGATGTTGTTGTTTATTTGACGTTGTTGTTGTTGTTTATTTGACGTTGTTGTTGTTGTTGACATTGTTGTTGTTGTTATTTATTTGACGTTGTTGTTGTTGTTTATTTGACATTGTTGTTATTGTTGTTCATTTGACGTTGTTGTTGTTGTTTATTTGACGTTGTTGTTGTTGTTTATTTGACGTTGTTTTTGTCATTGTTTTTGTTGTTTATTTGACGTTGTTGTTGTTGTTTATTTGACGTTGTTTTTGTCATTGTTTTTGTTGTTTATTTGACGTTGTTATTGTTGTTGTTTATTTGACGTTGTTGTTGTTGTTTATTTGACGTTGTTATTGTTGTTGACGTTGTTGTTGTTGTTTATTTGACGTTGTTGTTGTTTATTTGACGTTGTTGTCTTTGTTGACGTTGTTGTTGTTGTTATTTATTTGACATTGTTGTTGTTGTTATTGTTGTTGTTGTTGTTGTTTATTTGACGTTGTTGTTGTTGTTGTTATTTATTTGACGTTGTTGTTGTTGTTATTGTTTATTTGACGTTGTTGTTTATTTGACGTTGTTGTTGTTATTGTTGTTGTTGTTGACGTTGTTGTTGTTGTTGTTGTTTATTTGACGTTGTTGTTGTTGACGTTTTTGTTGTTGTTGTTGTTTATTTGACAATGTTATTGTTGTTGTTTATTTGACGTTGTTGTTGTTGTTGTTTATTTGACGTTGTTGTTGTTGTTATTTATTTGACGTTGTTGTTGTTGTTGTTGTTTATTTGACGTTGTTTTTGTCATTGTTTTTGTTGTTTATTTGACGTTGTTATTGTTGTTGTTTATTTGACGTTGTTGTTGTTGTTTATTTGACGTTGTTGTTGTTGTTGTTTTTTATTTGACGTTGTTTTAGATGTTGTTGTTGTTTATTTGACGTTGTTGTTGTTGTTTATTTGACGTTGTTATTGTTGTTTATTTGACATTGTTGTTGTTGACGTTGTTGTTGTTGTTGTTTATTTGACATTGTTGTTGTTGTTGTTGTTTTTGACGTTGTTGGTGTTGTTATTTATTTGACGTTGTTGTTGTTGTTTATTTGACGTTGTTTTAGTTGTTGTTGTTTATTTGACGTTGTTGTTGTTGACATTGTTATTGTTGTGGTTTATTTGACGTTGTTGTTGTTGTTTATTTGACGTAATTGTTGTTATTGACGTTGTAGTTGTTGTTGTTGTTGTTTATTTGACGTTTTTGTTGTTGTTGATGATGTTGTTGTTGTTGTTTATTTGACGTTGTTGTTGTTGTTTATTTGACGTTGTTGTTGTTGTTATTGTTGTTGTTTATTTGACGTTGTTGTTGTTGTTGCTATTTAATTGACGTTGTTGTTGTTGTTATTGTTGTTGTTTATTTGACGTTGTTGTTGTTGTTATTTATTTGATGTTGTTGTTGTTGTTGTTTATTTGACATTGTTGTTGTTGATGTTGGTTTTGTTGTTGTTTATTTGACGTTGTTGTTGTTGTTGACGTTGTTGGTGTTGTTGTTTATTTGACGTTGTTGTTGTTGTTGTTGTTGTGTATTTGACGTTGTTTCAGATGTTGTTGTTTGTTTGACGTTGTTGTTGTTTATCTGACATTGTTGTTGTTGACGTTGTTGTTATTGTTGTTTATTTGACATTGTTGTTGTTGTTGTTGTTGTTGACGTTGTTGGTGTTGTTGTTTATTTGACATTGTTGTTGGTGTTGTTGTTTATTTGACGTTGTTGTTGTTGACATTGTTGTTGTTGTTTTTTATTTGACGTTGTTGTTGTTGTTGTTGTTGTTTATTTGACGTTGTTGTTGTTGTTGTTGTGTATTTGACGTTGTTTCAGATGTTGTTGTTTGTTTGACGTTGTTGTTGTTTATTTGACGTTGCTGTTGTTGTTGTTATTTATTTGACGTTGTTGTTGTTATTGTTGTTGTTGTTGTTGTTGTTTATTTGACGTTGTTGTTGTTGTTGTTTATTTGACGTTGTTGTTATTGTTGACGTTGTTGTTGTTGTTGTTGTTTATTTGACGTTGTTGTTGTTGTTGACATTTTGGTTGTTGTTGTTGTTTATTTGACGTTGTTGTTGTTGTTGTTTATTTGACGATGTTGTTGTTATTGTTGTTTATTTGACGTTGTTGTTGTTGTTGTTTATTTGACGTTGTTGACGTTGTTGTTGTTGTTTATTTGACGTTGTTGTTGTTGTTGACGTTGTTGTTGTTGTTTATTTGACGTTGTTGTTGTTGTTGACATAGTTGTTGTTGTTTATTTCACGATGTTGATGTTGTTGACGTTGTTGTTTATTTGACGTTGTTGTTGTTGTTGTTTACTTGACGTTGTTGTTGTTGACATTGTTGTTGTTGTTGTTCTTTATTTGACGTCGTTGTTGTTGTTTATTTGGCATTGTTGTTGTTGTTGACGTTGTTGTTGTTGTTGTTTATATGACATTGTTGTTGTTGTTGACGTTGTTGGTGTTGTTGTTTATTTGACGTTGTTGTTGTTGTTGTTTATTTGACGTTGTTTTAATTGTAGTTGATTTTTAGACGTTGTTGTTGTTGTTGTTTATTTGACGTTGTTTTTATTGTTTATTTGACGTTGTTGTTGTTATTGCTGTTTAATTGACGTTGTTGTTGTTGTTATTGTTGTTGTTTATTTGACGTTGTTGTTGTTGTTGTTATTTATTTGATGTTGTTGTTGTTGTTGTTTATTTGACATTGTTGTTGTTGATGTTGGTTTTGTAGTTGTTTATTTGACGTTGTTGTTGTTGTTGACATTGTTGGTGTTGTTGTTTATTTGACGTTGTTGTTGTTGTTGTTGTTGTGTATTTGACGTTGTTTCAGATGTTGTTGTTTGTTTGACGTTGTTGTTGTTTATTTGACATTGTTGTTGTTGTTGACGTTGTTGTTATTGTTGTTTATTTGACATTGTTGTTGTTGTTGTTGTTGACGTTGTTGGTGTTGTTGTTTATTTGACGTTGTTGTTGTTGTTGTTGTTGTTTATTTGACGTTGTTTTAGTTGTTGTTGTTTATTTGACGTTGTTTTAGTTGTTGTTGTTTATTTGACGTTGTTGTTGTTGACATTGTTGTTGTTGTTTTTTATTTGACGTTGTTGTTGTTGTTGTTGTTTATTTGACGTTGTTGTTGTTGTTGTTGTTGTTGTGTATTTGACGTTGTTTCAGATGTTGTTGTTTGTTTGACGTTGTTGTTGTTTATTTGACGTTGCTGTTGTTGTTGTTATTTATTTGACGTTGTTGTTGTTATTGTTGTTGTTGTTGTTGTTGTTGTTTATTTGACGTTGTTGTTGTTGTTATTTATTTGACATTGTTGTTGTTGTTTATTTGACATTGTTGTTGTTGTTATTGTTTATTTGACGTTGTTGTTGTTGTTTATTTGACGTTGTTGTTATTGTTGACGTTGTTGTTGTTGTTGTTGTTGTTTATTTGACGTTGTTGTTGTTGTTGACATTTTGGTTGTTGTTGTTGTTTATTTGACGTTGTTATTGTTGTTGTTTATTTGACGATGTTGTTGTTATTGTTGTTTATTTGACGTTGTTGTTGTTGTTGTTGTTTATTTGACGTTGTTGTTGTTGTTGACGTTGTTGTTGTTGTTTATTTGACGTTGTTGTTGTTGTTGACGTTGTTGTTGTTGTTTATTTGACGTTGTTGTTGTTGTTGACATAGTTGTTGTTGTTTATTTCACGTTGTTGATGTTGTTGACGTTGTTGTTTATTTGACGTTGTTGTTGTTGTTGTTTACTTGACGTTGTTGTTGTTGACATTGTTGTTGCTGTTGTTCTTTATTTGACGTCGTTGTTGTTGTTTATTTGGCATTGTTGTTGTTGTTGACGTTGTTGTTGTTGTTGTTTATATGACATTGTTGTTGTTGTTGACGTTGTTGGTGTTGTTGTTTATTTGACGTTGTTGTTGTTGTTTATTTGACGTTGTTTTAATTGTTGTTGATTTTTAGACGTTGTTGTTGTTGTTGTTTATTTGACGTTGTTTTTATTGTTTATTTGACGTTGTTGTTGTTGTTGCTGTTTAATTGACGTTGTTGTTGTTGTTATTGTTGTTGTTTATTTGACGTTGTTGTTGTTGTTGTTATTTATTTGATGTTGTTGTTGTTGTTGTTTATTTGACATTGTTGTTGTTGATGTTGGTTTTGTTGTTGTTTATTTGACGTTGTTGTTGTTGTTGACGTTGTTGGTGTTGTTGTTTATTTGACGTTGTTGTTGTTATTGTTGTGTATTTGACGTTGTTTCAGATGTTGTTGTTTGTTTGACGTTGTTGTTGTTTATTTGACATTGTTGTTGTTGTTGACGTTGTTGTTATTGTTGTTTATTTGACATTGTTGTTGTTGTTGTTGTTGACGTTGTTGGTGTTGTTGTTTATTTGACGTTGTTGTTGTTGTTGTTTATTTGACGTTGTTTTAGTTGTTGTTGTTTATTTGACGTTGTTTTAGTTGTTGTTGTTTATTTGACGTTGTTGTTGGTGACATTGTTGTTGTTGTTTTTTATTTGACGTTGTTGTTGTTGTTGTTGTTGTTTATTTGACGTAGTTGTTGTTGTTTATTTGACGTTTTTGTTATTGTTGATGTTGTTGTTGTTGTTTATTTGACGTTGTTGTTATTGTTTATTTGACGTTGTTGTTGTTGTTGGTGTTTGTTTATTTGACGTTGTTGTTGTTGTTATTGTTGTTGTTTATTTGACGTTGTTGTTGTTGTTGTTGTTTATTTGATGTTGTTGTTGTTGTTTATTTGACGTTGGTGTTGTTGTTGTTTATTTGACGTTGTTGTTATTGTTATTTATTTGACGTTGTTGTTGTTGTTATTGTTTAGTTGACGTTGTTGTTGTTGTTATTGTTTATTTGACGTTGTTATTGTTGTTTATTTGACGTTGTTTTTGTTATTTGACGTTGTTGTTGTTGTTGTATTTGTTGTTGTTGTTGTTGCTTACTTGATGTTGTTGTTATTGTTGTTGTTTATTTGACGTTGTTGTTGCTGTTGTTTATTTGACGTTGTTGTTGTTGTTGTTGTTGTTTATTTGACGTTGTTAATGTTGTTTATTTGATGTTGTTGTTGTTGTTGACGTTGTTGTTGTTGTTGTTGTTGTTGTTGTTTATTTGACGTTGTTGTTGTTGTTTATTTGACGTTGTTGTTGTTGTTGATATTTATTTGACGTTGTTGTTGTTGTTGTTGTTTATTTGACGTTGTTGTTGTTGTTTATTTGATGTTGTTGTTGTTGTTTATTTGACGGTGTTGTTGTTGTTGTTGTTTATTTGACGTTGTTGTTGTTGTTTATTTGACGTTGTTGTTGTTGTTTATTTGACATTGTTGTTGTTATTGACATAGTTGTTGTTGTTGTTTGTTTGACATTGTTGTTGTTGTTGTTGATGTTGTTGTTTATTTGACGTTGTTGTTGTTGTTTATTTGACGCTGTTGTTGTTGTTGACATTGTTGTTGTTGTTGTTTATTTGACGTTGTTGTTGTTGTTGTTTATTTGACATTGTTGTTATTGTTGTTCATTTGACGTTGTTGTTGTTGTTTATTTGACGTTGTTGTTGTTGTTTATTTGATGTTGTTTTTGTCATTGTTTTTGTTGTTTATTTGACGTTGTTATTGTTGTTGTTTATTTGACGTTGTTATCGTTGTTGTTTATTTGACGTTGTTGTTGTTGTTTATTTGACGTTGTTATTGTTGTTGACGTTGTTGTTGTTGTTTATTTGACGTTGTTGTTGTTTATTTGACATTGTTGTCTTTGTTGACGTTGTTGTTGTTGTTATTTATTTGACATTGTTGTTGTTGTTGTTATTGTTGTTGTTTTTGTTATTTATTTGACGTTGTTGTTGTTGTTATTTATTTGACGTTGTTGTTGTTGTTATTGTTTATTTGACGTTGTTGTTTATTTGACGTTGTTGTTGTTGTTGTTGACGTTGTTGTTGTTGTTGTTGTTTATTTGATGTTGTTTTTGTTGACGTTTTTGTTGTTGTTGTTGTTGTTTATTTGACAATGTTATTGTTGTTGTTTATTTGAGGTTGTTGTTGTTGTTGTTGTTTATTTGACGTTGTTGTTGTTGTTATTTATTTGACGTTGTTGTTGTTGTTGTTGTTTATTTGACGTTGTTTTTGTCATTGTTTTTGTTGTTTATTTGACGTTGTTGTTGTTGTTGTTGTTGTTTATTTGACGATGTTTTAGATGTTGTTGTTTATTTGACGTTGTTGTTGTTGTTTATTTGACGTTGTTGTTGTTGTTTATTTGACATTGTTGTTGTTGACGTTGTTGTTATTGTTGTTTATTTGACATTGTTGTTGTTGTTGTTGTTTTTGACGTTGTTGGTGTTGTTATTTATTTGACGTTGTTGTTGTTGTTTATTTGACGTTGTTTTTATTGTTTATTTGACGTTGTTGTTGTTGTTGTTTAATTGACGTTGTTGTTGTTGTTATTGTTGTTGTTTATTTGACGTTGTTGTTGTTGTTGTTGTTATTTATTTGATGTTGTTGTTGTTGTTGTTTATTTGACATTGTTGTTGTTGATGTTGGTTTTGTTGTTGTTTATTTGACATTGTTGTTGTTGTTGTTGTTGACGTTGTTGGTGTTGTTGGTTATTTGACAGTGTTGTTGTTGTTGTTGTTGTTGTGTATTTGACGTTGTTTCAGAGGTTGTTGTTTGTTTGACGTTGTTGTTGTTTATTTGACATTGTTGTTGTTGTTGACGTTGTTGTTGTTGTTGTTTATTTGACATTGTTGTTGTTGTTGTTGTTGACGTTGTTGGTGTTGTTGTTTATTTGACGTTGTTGTTGTTGTTGTTGTTGTTTATTTGACGTTGTTTTAGTTGTTGTTGTTTATTTGACGTTGTTTTAGTTGTTGTTGTTTATTTGACGTTGTTGTTGTTCACATTGTTGTTGTTGTTTTTTATTTGACGTTGTTGTTGTTGTTGTTGTTGTTTATTTGACGTAGTTGTTGTTGTTGACGTTGTTGTTGTTGTTGTTTATTTGACATTTTTGTTATTGTTGATGTTGTTGTTGTTGTTTATTTGACATTGTTGTTATTATTTATTTGACGTTGTTGTTGTTGTTGGTGTTTGTTTATTTGACGTTGTTGTTGTTGTTATTGTTGTTGTTTATTTGACGTTGTTGTTGTTGTTGTTTATTTGATGTTGTTGTTGTTGTTTATTTGACGTTGGTGTTGTTGTTGTTTATTTGACGTTGTTGTTGTTGTTATTTATTTGACGTTGTTGTTGTTGTTATTGTTTAGTTGACGTTGTTGTTGTTGTTATTGTTTATTTGACGTTGTTATTGTTGTTTATTTGACGTTGTTTTTGTTATTTGACGTTGTTGTTGTTGTTGTTGTATTTGTTGTTGTTGTTGTTGCTTACTTGATATTGTTGTTATTGTTGTTGTTTATTTGACGTTGTTGTTGCTGTTGTTTATTTGACGTTGTTGTTGTTGTTGTTGTTGTTTATTTGACGTTGTCGTTGTTGTTTATTTGATATTGTTGTTGTTGTTGACGTTGTTGTTGTTGTTGTTGTTGTTTATTTGACGTTGTTGTTGTTGTTTATTTGACGTTGTTGTTGTTGATATTTATTTGACGTTGTTGTTGTTGTTGTTGTTGTTGTTTACTTGACGTTGTTGTTGTTGTTTATTTGGTGTTGTTGTTGTTGTTGTTTATTTGACGGTGTTGTTATTGTTGTTGTTTATTCGACGTTGTTGTTGTTGTTGTTGTTGTTGTTTATTTGACGTTGTTGTTGTTGTTTATTTGACGTTGTTGTTGTTATTGACATAGTTGTTGTTGTTGTTGTTTGTTTGACATTGTTGTTGTTGTTGTTGTTGATGTTGTTGTTTATTTGACGTTGTTGTTGTTGTTTATTTGACGTTGTTGTTGTTGTTGACATTGTTGTTGTTGTTATTTATTTGACGTTGTTGTTGTTATTTATTTGACATTGTTGTTATTGTTGTTCATTTGACGTTGTTTTTGTCATTGTTTTTGTTGTTTATTTGACGTTGTTATTGTTGTTGTTTATTTGACGTTGTTGTTGTTGTTGTTGTTGTTTATTTGACGTTGTTATTGTTGTTGACGTTGTTGTTGTTGTTTATTTGACGTTGTTGTTGTTTATTTGACGTTGTTGTCTTTGTTGACGTTGTTGTTGTTGTTATTTATTTGACATTGTTGTTGTTGTTATTGTTGTTGTTGTTGTTGTTTATTTGATGTTGTTGTTGTTGTTGTTATTTATTTGACGTTGTTGTTGTTGTTGTTGTTATTGTTTATTTGACGTTGTTGTTTATTTGACGTTGTTGTTGTTGTTATTGTTGTTGTTGTTGACGTTGTTGTTGTTGTTGTTTATTTGGCGTTGTTGTTGTTGACGTTTTTGTTGTTGTTGTTGTTTATTTGACAATGTTATTGTTGTTGTTTATTTGACGTTGTTGTTGTTGTTGTTTATTTGACGTTGTTGTTGTTGTTATTTATTTGACGTTGTTGTTGTTGTTGTTGTTTATTTGACGTTTTTTTTGTCATTGTTTTTGTTGTTTATTTGACGTTGTTATTGTTGTTGTTTATTTGATGTTGTTGTTGTTGTTTATTTGACGTTGTTGTTGTTGTTGTTGTTTTTTATTTGACGTTGTTTTAGATGTTGTTGTTGTTTATTTGACGTTGTTGTTGTTGTTTATTTGACGTTGTTGTTGTTGTTTATTTGACATTGTTGTTGTTGACGTTGTTGTTGTTGTTGTTTATTTGACATTGTTGTTGTTGTTATTGTTTTTGACGTTGTTGGTGTTGTTATTTATTTGACGTTGTTGTTGTTGTTTATTTGACGTTGTTTTAGTTGTTGTTGTTTATTTGACGTTGTTGTTGTTGACATTGTTATTGTTGTGGTTTATTTGACGTTGTTGTTGTTGTTGTTGTTGTTGTTTATTTGACGTAATTATTGTTATTGACGTTGTAGTTGTTGTTGTTGTTGTTTATTTGACGTTTTTGTTGTTGTTGATGATGTTGTTGTTGTTGTTTATTTGACGTTGTTGTTATTGTTTATTTGACGTTGTTGTTGTTGTTGTTTATTTGACGTTGTTGTTGTTGTTATTGTTGTTGTTTATTTGACATTGTTGTTGTTGTTGTTGTTGTTTATTTGATGTTGTTGTTGTTGTTGTTGTTTATTTGATGTTGTTGTTGTTGTTTATTTGACGTTGTTGTTGTTGATATTTATTTGACGTTGTTGTTGTTGTTTATTTGACGTTGTTGTTGTTGTTTATTGGATGTTGTTGTTATTGTTGTTTATTTGACGGTGTTATTGTTGTTGTTGTTGTTGTTGTTTATTTGACGTTGTTGTTGTTGACGTTGTTGTTGTTGTTGTTGTTGTTGTCGTTGTTTATTTAACGTTGTTGTTGTTGACATAGTTGTTGTTGTTGTTGTTTGTTTGACATTGTTGTTGTTGTTGTTGATGTTGTTGTTTATTTGACGTTGTTGTTGTTGTTTATTTGACGTTGTTGTTGTTGTTGACATTGTTGTTGTTGTTGTTGTTTATTTGACGTTGTTGTTGTTGTTCTTTATTTGACATTGTTGTTGTTGTTGTTCATTTGACGTTGATGTTGTTGTTTATTTGACGTTGTTGTTGTTGTTGTTGTTTATTTGACGTTGTTGTTGTTGTTATTTATTTGACGTTGTTTTAATTGTTGTTGATTTTTTGACGTTGTTGTTGTTGTTGTTTATTTGACGTTGTTTTTATTGTTTATTTGACGTTGTTGTTGTTGTTTATTTGACGTTGTTGTTGTTGTTATTGTTGTTGTTTATTTGACGTTGTTGTAATTGTTGTTATTTATTTGATGTTGTTGTTGTTGTTGTTTATTTGACATTGTTGTTGTTGATGTTGGTTTTGTTGTTGTTTATTTGACATTGTTGTTGTTGTTATTGTTGACGTTGTTGGTGTTGTTGGTTATTTGACGTTGTTGTTGTTGTTGTTGTTGTTGTTGTGTATTTGACGTTGTTTCAGATGTTGTTGTTTGTTTGACGTTGTTGTTGTTTATTTGACATTGTTGTTGTTGTTGACGTTGTTGTTATTGTTGTTTATTTGACATTGTTGTTGTTGTTGTTGTTGACGTTGTTGGTGTTGTTGTTTATTTGACGTTGTTGTTGTTGTTGTTGTTGTTGTTGTTTATTTGACGTTGTTTTAGTTGTTGTTGTTTATTTGACGTTGTTTTAGTTGTTGTTGTTTATTTGACGTTGTTGTTGTTGACATTGTTGTTGTTGTTTTTTATTTGACGTTGTTGTTGTTGTTGTTGTTTATTTGACGTAGTTGTTGTTGTTGACGTTGTTGTTGTTGTTGTTTATTTGACGTTTTTGTTATTGTTGATGTTGTTGTTGTTGTTTATTTGACATTGTTGTTATTATTTATTTGACGTTGTTGTTGTTGTTGGTGTTTGTTTATTTGACGTTGTTGTTGTTGTTATTGTTGTTGTTTATTTGACGTTGTTGTTGTTGTTGTTGTTGTTGTTTATTTGATGTTGTTGTTGTTGTTTATTTGACGTTGGTGTTGTTGTTGTTTATTTGACGTTGTTGTTGTTGTTATTTATTTGACGTTGTTGTTGTTGTTATTGTTTAGTTGACGTTGTTGTTGTTGTTATTGTTTATTTGACGTTGTTATTGTTGTTTATTTGACGTTGTTTTTGTTATTTGACGTTGTTGTTGTTGTTGTTGTATTTGTTGTTGTTGTTGTTGCTTACTTGATGTTGTTGTTATTGTTGTTGTTTATTTGACGTTGTTGTTGCTGTTGTTTATTTGACGTTGTTGTTGTTGTTGTTGTTGTTTATTTGACGTTGTCGTTGTTGTTTATTTGATGTTGTTGTTGTTGTTGACGTTGTTGTTGTTGTTGTTGTTGTTTATTTGACGTTGTTGTTGTTGTTTATTTGACGTTGTTGTTGTTGATATTTATTTGACGTTGTTGTTGTTGTTGTTGTTGGTTGTTGTTGTTTATTTGACGTTGTTGTTGTTGTTTATTTGGTGTTGTTGTTGTTGTTTATTTGACGGTGTTGTTATTGTTGTTGTTTATTTGACGTTGTTGTTGTTGTTGTTGTTTATTTGACGTTGTTGTTGTTGTTTATTTGACGTTGTTGTTGTTATTGACATAGTTGTTGTTGTTGTTGTTTGTTTGACATTGTTGTTGTTGTTGTTGTTGATGTTGTTGTTTATTTGACGTTGTTGTTGTTGTTTATTTGACGTTGTTGTTGTTGTTGACATTGTTGTTGTTGTTATTTATTTGACGTTGTTGTTGTTATTTATTTGACATTGTTGTTATTGTTGTTCATTTGACGTTGTTGTTGTTATTTATTTGACGTTGTTGTTATTGTTTATTTGACGTTGTTTTTGTCATTGTTTTTGTTGTTTATTTGACGTTGTTATTGTTGTTGTTTATTTGACGTTGTTGTTGTTGTTGTTGTTTATTTGACGTTGTTATTGTTGTTGACGTTGTTGTTGTTGTTTATTTGACGTTGTTGTTGTTTATTTGACGTTGTTGTCTTTGTTGACGTTGTTGTTGTTGTTATTTATTTGACATTGTTGTTGTTGTTATTGTTGTTGTTGTTGTTGTTTATTTGATGTTGTTGTTGTTGTTATTTATTTGACGTTGTTGTTGTTGTTGTTGTTATTGTTTATTTGACGTTGTTGTTTATTTGACGTTGTTGTTGTTGTTATTGTTGTTGTTGTTGACGTTGTTGTTGTTGTTGTTTATTTGACGATGTTGTTGTTGACGTTGTTGTTGTTGTTGTTGTTTATTTGACAATGTTATTGTTGTTGTTTATTTGACGTTGTTGTTGTTGTTGTTTATTTGACGTTGTTGTTGTTGTTATTTATTTGACGTTGTTGTTGTTGTTGTTGTTTATTTGACGTTGTTTTTGTCATTGTTTTTGTTGTTTATTTGACGTTGTTATTGTTGTTGTTTATTTGATGTTGTTGTTGTTGTTTATTTGACGTTGTTGTTGTTGTTGTTGTTTTTTATTTGACGTTGTTTTAGATGTTGTTGTTGTTTATTTGACGTTGTTGTTGTTGTTTATTTGACGTTGTTGTTGTTTATTTGACATTGTTGTTGTTGACGTTGTTGTTGTTGTTTATTTGACATTGTTGTTGTTGTTATTGTTTTTGACGTTGTTGGTGTTGTTATTTATTTGACGTTGTTGTTGTTGTTTATTTGACGTTGTTTTAGTTGTTGTTGTTTATTTGACGTTGTTGTTGTTGACATTGTTATTGTTGTGGTTTATTTGACGTTGTTGTTGTTGTTGTTGTTGTTGTTGTTGTTGTTGTTTAATTGACGTAATTATTGTTATTGACGTTGTAGTTGTTGTTGTTGTTGTTTATTTGACGTTTTTGTTGTTGTTGATGATGTTGTTGTTGTTGTTTATTTGACGTTGTTGTTATTGTTTATTTGACGTTGTTGTTGTTGTTGTTTATTTGACGTTGTTTTTGTTGTTATTGTTGTTGTTTATTTGACATTGTTGTTGTTGTTGTTGTTTATTTGATGTTGTTGTTGTTGTTGTTATTTATTTGACGTTGTTGTTGTTGTTTATTTGACGTTGTTGTTGTTGATATTTATTTGACGTTGTTGTTGTTGTTTATTTGACGTTGTTGTTGTTGTTTATTGGATGTTGTTGTTATTGTTGTTTATTTGACGGTGTTATTGTTGTTGTTGTTGTTGTTGTTTATTTGACGTTGTTGTTGTTGACGTTGTTGTTGTTGTTGTTGTTGTTGTTGTCGTTGTTTTTTTAACGTTGTTGTTGTTGACATAGTTGTTGTTGTTGTTGTTTGTTTGACATTGTTGTTGTTGTTGTTGATGTTGTTGTTTATTTGACGTTGCTGTTGTTGTTTATTTGACGTTGTTGTTGTTGTTGACATTGTTGTTGTTGTTGTTGTTTATTTGACGTTGTTGTTGTTGTTCTTTATTTGACATTGTTGTTGTTGTTGTTCATTTGACGTTGATGTTGTTGTTTATTTGACGTTGTTGTTGTTGTTGTTGTTTATTTGACGTTGTTGTTGTTGTTATTTATTTGACGTTGTTTTAATTGTTGTTGATTTTTTGACGTTGTTGTTGTTGTTGTTGTTTATTTGACGTTGTTTTTATTGTTTATTTGACGTTGTTGTTGTTGTTTATTTGACGTTGTTGTTGTTGTTATTGTTGTTGTTTATTTGACGTTGTTGTTGTTGTTGTTATTTATTTGATGTTGTTGTTGTTGTTGTTTATTTGACATTGTTGTTGTTGATGTTGGTTTTGTTGTTGTTTATTTGACATTGTTGTTGTTGTTGTTGTTGACGTTGTTGGTGTTGTTGTTTATTTGACGTTGTTGTTGTTGTTGTTGTTGTGTATTTGACGTTGTTTCAGATGTTGTTGTTTGTTTGACGTTGTTGTTGTTGTTTATTTGACATTGTTGTTGTTGTTGACGTTGTTGTTATTGTTGTTTATTTGACATTGTTGTTGTTGTTGTTGTTGACGTTGTTGGTGTTGTTGTTTATTTGACGTTGTTGTTGTTGTTGTTGTTGTTTATTTGACGTTGTTTTAGTTGTTGTTGTTTATTTGACGTTGTTGTTGTTGACATTGTTGTTGTTGTTTTTTATTTGACGTTGTTGTTGTTGTTGTTGTTGTTGTTTATTTGACGTAGTTGTTGTTGTTGACGTTGTTGTTGTTGTTGTTGTTTATTTGACGTTTTTGTTATTGTTGATGTTGTTGTTGTTGTTTATTTAACGTTGTTGTTATTGTTTATTTGACGTTGTTGTTGTTGTTGTTGTTGTTTATTTGACGTTGTTGTTGTTGTTATTGTTGTTGTTTATTTGACGTTGTTGTTGTTGTTGTTGTTTATTTGATGTTGTTGTTGTTTATTTGACATTGGTGTTGTTGTTGTTTATTTGACGTTGTTGTTGTTGTTATTTATTTGACGTTGTTGTTGTTGTTGTTATTGTTTAGTTGACGTTGTTGTTGTTATTGTTTATTTGACGTTGTTATTGTTGTTTATTTGACGTTGTTTTTGTTATTTGACGTTGTTGTTGTTGTTGTATTTGTTGTTGTTGTTGCTTACTGATGTTGTTGTTATTGTTGTTGTTTATTTGACGTTGTTGTTGTTATTGTTTATTTGACGTTGTTGTTGTTGTTGTTGTTGTTGTTTATTTGACGTTGTTGTTGTTGTTTATTTGAGGTTGTTGTTGTTGTTGACGTTGTTGTTGTTGTTGTTGTTTATTTGACGTTGTTGTTGTTGTTTATTTGACGTTGTTGTTGTTGTTGATATTTATTTGACATTGTTGTTGTTGTTGTTGTTGTTTATTTGACGTTGTTGTTGTTGTTTATTTGATGTTGTTGTTGTTGTTTATTTGACGGTGTTGTTGTTGTTGTTGTTTATTTGACGTTGTTGTTGTTGTTTATTTGACGTTGTTGTTGTTGTTTATTTGACGTTGTTGTTGTTATTGACATAGTTGTTGTTGTTGTTTGTTTGACATTGTTGTTGTTGTTGTTGATGTTGTTGTTTATTTGACGTTGTTGTTGTTGTTTATTTGACGTTGTTGTTGTTGTTGACCTTGTTGTTGTTGTTGTTTATTTGACGTTGTTGTTGTTGTTGTTGTTTATTTGACATTGTTGTTATTGTTGTTCATTTGACGTTGTTGTTGTTGTTTATTTGACGTTGTTGTTGTTGTTTATTTGACGTTGTTTTTGTCATTGTTTTTGTTGTTTATTTGACGTTGTTATTGTTGTTGTTTATTTGACGTTGTTATTGTTGTTGTTTATTTGACGTTGTTGTTGTTGTTTATTTGACGTTGTTATTGTTGTTGACGTTGTTGTTGTTGTTTATTTGACGTTGTTGTTGTTTATTTGACATTGTTGTCTTTGTTGACGTTGTTGTTGTTGTTATTTATTTGACATCGTTGTTGTTGTTATTGTTGTTGTTTTTGTTGTTTATTTGACGTTGTTGTTGTTGTTGTTATTTATCTGACGTTGTTGTTGTTATTATTGTTTATTTGACGTTGTTGTTTATTTGACGTTGTTGTTGTTGTTGTTATTGTTGACGTTGTTGTTGTTGTTGTTGTTGTTTATTTGATGTTGTTTTTGTTGACATTTTTGTTGTTGTTGTTGTTGTTTATTTGACCATGTTATTTTAGTTGTTTATTTGACGTTGTTGTTGTTGTTGTTGTTTATTTGACGTTGTTGTTGTTGTTATTTATTTGACGTTGTTGTTGTTGTTGTTGTTTATTTGACGTTGTTTTTGTCATTGTTTTTGTTGTTTATTTGACGTTGTTATTGTTGTTGTTTATTTGACGTTGTTGTTGTTGTTTATTTGACGTTGTTGTTGTTGTTGTTGTTGTTGTTTATTTGACGTTGTTTTAGATGTTGTTGTTTATTTGACGTTGTTTTAGTTGTTGTTGTTTATTTGACGTTGTTGTTGTTGACATTGTTATTGTTGTGGTTTATTTGACGTTGTTGTTGTTGTTGTTGTTGTTGTTGTTTATTTGACGTAATTGTTGTTATTGACGTTGTAGTTGTTGTTGTTGTTGTTTATTTGACGTTTTTGTTGTTGTTGATGATGTTGTTGTTGTTGTTTATTTGACGTTGTTGTTATTGTTTATTTGACGTTGTTGTTGTTGTTGTTTATTTGACGTTGTTGTTGTTGTTATTGTTGTTGTTTATTTGACATTGTTGTTGTTGTTGTTGTTGTTTATTTGATGTTGTTGTTGTTGTTGTTGTTTATTTGACGTTGTTGTTGTTGTTTATTTGACGTTGTTGTTGTTGTTGATATTTATTTGACGTTGTTGTTGTTGTTTATTTGACGTTGTTGTTGTTGTTGTTTATTGGATGTTGTTGTTATTGTTGTTTATTTGACGGTGTTGTTGTTGTTGTTGTCGTTGTTTATTTAACGTTGTTGTTGTTGTTGACATAGTTGTTGTTGTTGTTGTTTGTTTGACATTGTTGTTGTTGTTGTTGATGTTGTTGTTTATTTGACGTTGCTGTTGTTGTTTATTTGACGTTGTTGTTGTTGTTGACATTGTTGTTGTTGTTGTTGTTTATTTGACGTTGTTGTTGTTGTTCTTTATTTGACATTGTTGTTGTTGTTGATCATTTGACGTTGATGTTGTTGTTTATTTGACGTTGTTGTTGTTGTTGTTGTTTATTTGACGTTGTTGTTGTTGTTATTTATTTGACGTTGTTTTAATTGTTGTTGATTTTTTGACGTTGTTGTTGTTGTTGTTTATTTGACGTTGTTTTTATTGTTTATTTGACGTTGTTGTTGTTGTTTATTTGACGTTGTTGTTGTTGTTATTGTTGTTGTTTATTTGACGTTGTTGTTGTTGTTGTTATTTATTTGATGTTGTTGTTGTTGTTGTTTATTTGACATTGTTGTTGTTGATGTTGGTTTTGTTGTTGTTTATTTGACATTGTTGTTGTTGTTGTTGTTGACGTTGTTGGTGTTGTTGTTTATTTGACGTTGTTGTTGTTGTTGTTGTGTATTTGACGTTGTTTCAGATGTTGTTGTTTGTTTGACGTTGTTGTTGTTTATTTGACATTGTTGTTGTTGTTGACGTTGTTGTTATTGTTGTTTATTTGACATTGTTGTTGTTGTTGTTGTTGTTGACGTTGTTGGTGTTGTTGTTTTTTTGACGTTGTTGTTGTTGTTGTTGTTGTTGTTTATTTGACGTTGTTTTAGTTGTTGTTGTTTATTTGATGTTGTTGTTGTTGACATTGTTGTTGTTGTTTTTTATTTGACGTTGTTGTTGTTGTTGTTGTTGTTGTTGTTGTTTATTTGACGTAGTTGTTGTTGTTGACGTTGTTGTTGTTGTTGTTGTTTATTTGACGTTTTTGTTATTGTTGATGTTGTTGTTGTTGTTTATTTAACGTTGTTGTTATTGTTAATTTGACGTTGTTGTTGTTGTTGTTGTTTATTTGACGTTGTTGTTGTTGTTATTGTTGTTGTTTATTTGACGTTGTTGTTGTTGTTGTTGTTGTTGTTTATTTGATGTTGTTGTTGTTGTTTATTTGACGTTGGTGTTGTTGTTGTTTATTTGACGTTGTTGTTGTTGTTATTTATTTGACGTTGTTGTTGTTGTTATTGTTTAGTTGACGTTGTTGTTGTTGTTATTGTTTATTTGACGTTGTTATTGTTGTTTATTTGACGTTGTTTTTGTTATTTGACGTTGTTGTTGTTGTTGTATTTGTTGTTGTTGTTGCTTACTGATGTTGTTGTTATTGTTGTTGTTTATTTGACGTTGTTGTTGCTATTGTTTATTTGACGTTGTTGTTGTTGTTGTTGTTGTTTATTTGACGTTGTTGTTGTTGTTTATTTGATGTTGTTGTTGTTGTTGACGTTGTTGTTGTTGTTGTTGTTGTTGTTTATTTGACGTTGTTGTTCTTGTTTATTTGACGTTGTTGTTGTTGTTGATATTTATTTGACATTGTTGTTGTTGTTGTTGTTTAATTGACGTTGTTGTTGTTGTTTATTTGATGTTGTTGTTGTTGTTTATTTGACGGTGTTGTTGTTGTTGTTGTTTATTTGACGTTGTTGTTGTTGTTTATTTGACGTTGTTGTTGTTGTTTATTTGACGTTGTTGTTGTTATTGACATAGTTGTTGTTGTTGTTTGTTTGACATTGTTGTTGTTGTTGTTGTTTATTTGACGTTGTTGTTGTTGTTTATTTGACGTTGTTGTTGTTGTTGACATTGTTGTTGTTGTTGTTTATTTGACGTTGTTGTTGTTGTTGTTTATTTGACATTGTTGTTATTGTTGTTCATTTGACGTTGTTGTTGTTGTTTATTTGACGTTGTTGTTGTTGTTTATTTGACGTTGTTTTTGTCATTGTTTTTGTTGTTTATTTGACGTTGTTATTGTTGTTGTTTATTTGACGTTGTTATTGTTGTTGTTTATTTGACGTTGTTGTTGTTGTTTATTTGACGTTGTTATTGTTGTTGACGTTGTTGTTGTTGTTTATTTGACGTTGTTGTTGTTTATTTGACATTGTTGTCTTTGTTGACGTTGTTGTTGTTGTTATTTATTTGACATTGTTGTTGTTGTTATTGTTGTTCTTTTTGTTGTTTATTTGACGTTGTTGTTGTTGTTGTTATTTATTTGACGTTATTGTTGTTGTTATTGTTTATTTGACGTTGTTGTTTATTTGACGTTGTTGTTGTTGTTGTTGTTGACGTTGTTGTTGTTGTTGTTGTTGTTTATTTGATGTTGTTTTTGTTGATGTTTTTGTTGTTGTTGTTGTTGTTTATTTGACAATGTTATTGTTGTTGTTTATTTGACGTTGTTATTGTTGTTGTTGTTTATTTGACGTTGTTGTTGTTGTTATTTATTTGACGTTGTTGTTGTTGTTGTTGTTTATTTGACGTTGTTTTTGTCATTCTTTTTGTTGTTTATTTGACGTTGTTATTGTTGTTGTTTATTTGACGTTGTTGTTGTTTATTTGACGTTGTTGTTGTTGTTGTTTATTTGACGTTGTTTTAGATGTTGTTGTTTATTTGACGTTGTTGTTGTTGTTTATTTGACGTTGTTGTTGTTGTTTATTTGACATTGTTGTTGTTGACGTTGTTGTTGTTGTTGTTTATTTGACATTGTTATTGTTGTTGTTGTTTTTGACGTTGTTGGTGTTGTTATTTATTTGACGTTGTTGTTGTTGTTGTTGTTGTTTATTTGACGTTGTTTTAGTTGTTGTTGTTTATTTGACGTTGTTGTTGTTGACATTGTTATTGTTGTGGTTTATTTGACGTTGTTTTTGTTGTTGTTTATTTGACGTAGTTGTTGTTATTGACGTTGTAGTTGTTGTTGTTGTTGTTTATTTGACGTTTTTGTTGTTGTTGATGATGTTGTTGTTGTTGTTTATTTGTAATTGTTGTTATTGTTTATTTGACGTTGTTGTTGTTGTTTATTTGACGTTGTTGTAGTTGTTGTTGTTGTTTATTTGACGTTGTTGTTGTTGTTGTTTATTTGATGTTGTTGTTGTTGTTGTTGTTTATTTGACGTTGTTGTTGTTGTTTATTTGACGTTATTGTTGTTGTTGATATTTATTTGACGTTGTTGTTGTTGTTTATTTGACGTTGTTGTTGTTGTTTATTGGATGTTGTTGTTATTGTTGTTTATTTGACGGTGTTATTGTTGTTGTTGTTGTTTATTTGACGTTGTTGTTGTTGACGTTGTTGTTGTTGTTGTTGTTGTTGTTGTCGTTGTTTATTTGACATTGTTGTTGTTGTTGACATAGTTGTTGTTGTTGTTTGTTTGACGTTGTTGTTGTTGTTGTTGATGTTGTTGTTTATTTGACGTTGTTGTTGTTGTTTATTTGACGTTGTTGTTGTTGTTGACATTGTTGTTGTTGTTGTTTATTAGACGTTGTTGTTGTTGTTCTTTATTTGACATTGTTGTTGTTCATTTGACGTTGATGTTGTTGTTTATTTGACGTTGTTGTTGTTGTTGTTTATTTGACATTGTTTTTGTCATTGTTTTTGTTGTTTATTTGACGTTGTTATTGTTGTTGTTTATTTGACATTGTTGTTGTTTATTTGATGTTGTTATTGTTGTTGACGTTGTTGTTGTTGTTATTTATTTTACATTGATGTTGTTGTTATTGTTGTTGTTGTTGTTTATTTGACGTTGTTGTTGCTGTTATTTATTTGACGTTGTTGTTGTTGTTATTGTTTATGTGACGTTGTTGTTTATTTGACGTTGTTGTTGTTGTTGTTGTTGACGTTGTTGTTGTTGTTGTTGTTGTTTATTTGACGTTGTCGTTGTTGACGTTTTTGTTATTGTTGTTGTTGTTGTTTATTTGACGTTGTTGTTGTTGTTGTTGTTTATTTGACGTTGTTGTTATTGTTGTTTATTTGACGGTGTTGTTGTTGTTATTTATTTGACGTTGTTGTTGTTGTTGTTGTTTATTTGACGTTGTTGTTGTTGTTGTTTATTTGACGTGGTTTTTGTCATTGTTTTTGTTGTTTATTTGACGTTGTTATTGTTGTTGTTTATTTGACGTTGTTGTTGTTGTTTATTTGTTGTTGTTGTTGTTGTTGTTGTTGTTGTTGACGTTGTTGTTGTTGTTTATTTGACGTTGTTGTTGTTGTTGTTTATTTGACGTTGTTGTTGTTGTTGACGTTGTTGTTGTTGTTGTTGTTGTTATTTATTTGACGTTGTTGTTGTTGTTGTTTATTTGACGTTGTTGTTGTTGTTATTTATTTGACGTTGTTGTTGTTGTTGTTTATTTGACATTGTTGTTGTTGTTATTATTTATTTGACGTTGTTGTTGTTGTTGTTGTATATTTGACGTTGTTGTTGTTGTTGTTGTTGTTGTTGACGTTGTTGTTGTTGTTTATTTGACGTTGTTGTTGTTGTTGTTGACGTTTTTGTTGTTGTTGTTTATTTGACGTTGTTGTTGTTGTTGTTGTTGTTGTTTATTTGACGTTGTTGTTGTTGTTGTTTATTTGACGGTGTTGTTGTTATTGTTGTTTATTTGACGTTGTTGTTGTTGTTGTTTATTTGACGTTGTTATTGTTGTTTATTTGACGTTGTTTTTGTTATTTGACGTTGTTGTTGTTGTTGTATTTGTTGTTGTTGTTGTTGCTTATTTGATGTTGTGGTTTATTTGACGTTGTTGTTGCTGTTGTTTTTTGACGTTGTTGTTGTTGTTGTTGTTTATTTGACGTTGTTGTTGTTGTTGTTGTATTTGTTGTTGTTGCTTACTGATGTTGTTGTTATTGTTGTTGTTTATTTGACGTTGTTGTTGCTATTGTTTATTTGACGTTGTTGTTGTTGTTGTTGTTGTTGTTTATTTGACGTTGTTGTTGTTGTTTATTTGATGTTGTTGTTGTTGTTGACGTTGTTGTTGTTGTTGTTGTTGTTGTTGTTTATTTGACGTTGTTGTTGTTGTTTATTTGACGTTGTTGTTGTTGTTGATATTTATTTGACATTGTTGTTGTTGTTGTTGTTTATTTGACGTTGTTGTTGTTGTTTATAGGATGTTGTTGTTGTTGTTTATTTGACGGTGTTGTTGTTGTTGTTGTTTATTTGACGTTGTTGTTGTTGTTTATTTGACGTTGTTGTTGTTGTTTATTTGACGTTGTTGTTGTTATTGACATAGTTGTTGTTGTTGTTTGTTTGACATTGTTGTTGTTGTTGTTGATGTTGTTGTTTATTTGACGTTGTTGTTGTTGTTTATTTGACGTTGTTGTTGTTGTTGACATTGTTGTTGTTGTTGTTTATTTGACGTTGTTGTTGTTGTTGTTTATTTGACATTGTTGTTATTGTTGTTCATTTGACGTTGTTGTTGTTGTTTATTTGACGTTGTTGTTGTTGTTTATTTGACGTTGTTTTTGTCATTGTTTTTGTTGTTTATTTGACGTTGTTATTGTTGTTGTTTATTTGACGTTGTTATTGTTGTTGTTTATTTGACGTTGTTGTTGTTTATTTGACGTTGTTATTGTTGTTGACGTTGTTGTTGTTGTTTATTTGACGTTGTTGTTGTTTATTTGACATTGTTGTCTTTGTTGACGTTGTTGTTGTTGTTATTTATTTGACATTGTTGTTGTTGTTATTGTTGTTGTTTTTGTTTTTTATTTGACGTTGTTGTTGTTGTTGTTATTTATTTGACGTTGTTGTTGTTGTTATTGTTTATTTGACGTTGTTGTTTATTTGACGTTGTTGTTGTTGTTGTTGACATTGTTGTTGTTGTTGTTTATTTGATGTTGTTTTTGTTGACGTTTTTGTTGTTGTTGTTGTTGTTTATTTGACAATGTTATTGTTGTTGTTTATTTGACGTTGTTGTTGTTGTTGTTGTTTATTTGACGTTGTTGTTGTTGTTATTTATTTGACGTTGTTGTTGTTGTTGTTTATTTGACGTTGTTTTTGTCATTGTTTTTGTTGTTTATTTGACGTTGTTATTGTTGTTGTTTATTTGACGTTGTTGTTGTTGTTGTTTATTTGACGTTGTTGTTGTTGTTGTTGTTTATTTGACGTTGTTTTAGATGTTGTTGTTTATTTGACGTTGTTGTTGTTGTTTATTTGACGTTGTTGTTGTTGTTTATTTGACATTGTTGTTGTTGACGTTGTTGTTGTTGTTGTTTATTTGACATTGTTGTTGTTGTTGTTGTTGTTTTTGACGTTGTTGGTGTTGTTATTTATTTGACGTTGTTGTTGTTGTTGTTGTTGTTGTTTATTTGACGTTGTTTTAGTTGTTGTTGTTTATTTGACGTTCTTGTTGTTGACATTGTTATTGTTTTGATTTATTTGACGTTGTTGTTGTTGTTGTTTATTTGACGTAGTTGTTGTTATTGACGTTGTAGTTGTTGTTGTTGTTGTTGTTTATTTGACGTTTTTGTTGTTGTTGATGATGTTGTTGTTGTTGTTTATTTGTCGTTGTTGTTATTGTTTATTTGACGTTGTTATTGTTGTTTATTTGACGTTGTTGTTGTTGTTGTTGTTTATTTAACGTTGTTGTTGTTGTTGTTTATTTGATGTTGTTGTTGTTGTTGTTGTTTATTTGACGTTGTTGTTGTTGTTTATTTGACGTTGTTGTTGTTGTTGATATTTATTTGACGTTGTTGTTGTTGTTTATTTGACGTTGTTGTTGTTGTTTATTGGATGTCGTTGTTATTGTTGTTTATTTGACGGTGTTATTGTTGTTGTTGTTGTTGTTTATTTGACGTTGTTGTTGTTGACGTTGTTGTTGTTGTTGTTTGTTTGACATTGTTGTTGTTGTTGTTGATGTTGTTGTTTATTTGACGTTGTTGTTGTTGTTTATTTGACATTGTTGTTGTTGTTGACATTGTTGTTGTTGTTGTTTACTAGACGTTGTTGTTGTTGTTCTTTATTTGACATTGTTGTTGTTGTTGTTCATTTGACGTTGATGTTGTTGTTTATTTGACGTTGTTGTTGTTGTTGTTTATTTGACATTGTTTTTGTTGTTTATTTGACGTTGTTATTGTTGTTGTTTATTTGACATTGTTGTTGTTTATTTGATGTTGTTATTGTTGTTGACGTTGTTGTTGTTGTTTATTTGATGTTGTTGTTGTTGTTGTTTATTTGACGTTGTTGTTGTTGCTGACGTTGTTGTTGTTGTTATTTATTTTACATTGATGTTGTTGTTATTGTTGTTGTTGTTGTTGTTGTTTATTTGACGTTGTTGTTGCTGTTATTTATTTGACGTTGTTGTTGTTGTTATTGTTTATGTGACGTTGTTGTTTATTTGACGTTGTTGTTGTTGTTGTTGACGTTGTTGTTGTTGTTTATTTGACGTTGTCGTTGTTGACGTTTTTGTTATTGTTGTTGTTGTTTTTATTTGACGTTGTTGTTGTTGTTTATTTGACGTTGTTGTTATTGTTGTTTATTTGACGGTGTTGTTGTTGTTATTTATTTGACGTTGTTGTTGTTGTTGTTGTTTATTTGACGTTGTTGTTGTTGTTGTTTATTTGACGTGGTTTTTGTCATTGTTTTTGTTGTTTATTTGACGTTGTTATTGTTGTTGTTTATTTGACGTTGTTGTTGTTGTTTATTTTTTGTTGTTGTTGTTGTTGTTGTTGTTGACGTTGTTGTTGTTGTTTATTTGACGTTGTTGTTGTTGTTGTTTATTTGACGTTGTTGTTGTTGTTGACGTTGTTGTTGTTGTTGTTGTTGTTATTTATTTGACGTTGTTGTTGTTGTTGTTTATTTGACGTTGTTGTTGTTGTTGTTATTTATTTGACGTTGTTGTTGTTGTTTATTTGACATTGTTGTTCTTGTTATTATTTATTTGACGTTGTTGTTGTTGTTGTTGTTGTATATTTGACGTTGTTGTTGTTGTTGTTGTTGACGTTGTTGTTGTTGTTTATTTGACGTTGTTGTTGTTGTTGTTGACGTTTTTGTTGTTGTTGTTGTTTATTTGACGTTGTTGTTGTTGTTGTTGTTGTTGTTGTTTATTTGACGTTGTTGTTGTTGTTGTTTATTTGACGGTGTTGTTGTTATTGTTGTTTATTTGACGTTGTTGTTGTTGTTGTTGTTTATTTGACGTTGTTATTGTTGTTTATTTGACGTTGTTTTTGTTATTTGACGTTGTTGTTGTTGTTGTATTTGTTGTTGTTGTTGTTGCTTATTTGATGTTGTTGTTTATTTGACGTTGTTGTTGCTGTTGTTTTTTGACGTTGTTGTTGTTGTTGTTGTTTATTTGACGTTGTTGTTGTTGTTGTTGTTGTATTTGTTGTTGTTGTTGCTTACTGATGTTGTTGTTATTGTTGTTGTTTATTTGACGTTGTTGTTGCTATTGTTTATTTGACGTTGTTGTTGTTGTTGTTGTTGTTGTTTATTTGACGTTGTTGTTGTTGTTTATTTGATGTTGTTGTTGTTGTTGACGTTGTTGTTGTTGTTGTTGTTGTTGTTTATTTGACGTTGTTGTTGTTGTTTATTTGACGTTGTTGTTGTTGTTGATATTTATTTGACATTGTTGTTGTTGTTGTTGTTTATTTGACGTTGTTGTTGTTGTTTATTTGATGTTGTTGTTGTTGTTGTTTATTTGACGGTGTTGTTGTTGTTGTTGTTTATTTGACGTTGTTGTTGTTATTTATTTGACGTTGTTGTTGTTGTTTATTTGACGTTGTTGTTGTTATTGACATAGTTGTTGTTGTTGTTTGTTTGACATTGTTGTTGTTGTTGTTGATGTTGTTGTTTATTTGACGTTGTTGTTGTTGTTTATTTGACGTTGTTGTTGTTGTTGACATTGTTGTTGTTGTTGTTTATTTGACGTTGTTGTTGTTGTTTATTTGACATTGTTGTTATTGTTGTTCATTTGACGTTGTTGTTGTTGTTTATTTGACGTTGTTGTTGTTGTTTATTTGACGTTCTTTTTGTCATTGTTTTTGTTGTTTATTTGACGTTGTTATTGTTGTTGTTTATTTGACGTTGTTGTTGTTGTTGTTTATTTGACGTTGTTGTTGTGGTTTATTTGACGTTGTTATTGTTGTTGACGTTGTTGTTGTTGTTTATTTGACATTGTTGTCTTTGTTGACGTTGTTGTTGTTGTTATTTATTTGACATTGTTGTTGTTGTTATTGTTGTTGTTTTTGTTGTTTATTTGACGTTGTTGTTGTTGTTGTTATTTTAATTGACGTTGTTGTTGTTGTTATTGTTTATTTGACGTTGTTGTTTATTTGACGTTGTTGTTGTTGTTGTTGACGTTGTTGTTGTTGTTGTTGTTGTTGTTTATTTGATGTTGTTTTTGTTGACGTTTTTGTTGTTGTTGTTGTTGTTTATTTGACAATGTTATTGTTGTTGTTTATTTGACGTTGTTGTTGTTGTTGTTATTTATTTGACGTTGTTGTTGTTGTTATTTATTTGACGTTGTTGTTGTTGTTGTTTATTTGACGTTGTTTTTGTCATTGTTTTTGTTGTTTATTTGACGTTGTTATTGTTGTTGTTTATTTGACGTTGTTGTTGTTGTTTATTTGACGTTGTTGTTGTTGTTGTTGTTGTTGTTTATTTGACATTGTTTTAGATGTTGTTGTTTATTTGACGTTGTTGTTGTTGTTTATTTGACGTTGTTGTTGTTGTTTATTTGACATTGTTGTTGTTGACGTTGTTGTTGTTGTTGTTTATTTGACATTGTTGTTGTTGTTGTTGTTTTTGACGTTGTTGGTGTTGTTATTTATTTGACGTTGTTGTTGTTGTTGTTGTTTATTTGACGTTGTTTTAGTTGTTGTTGTTTATTTGATGTTCTTGTTGTTGACATTGTTATTGTTGTGGTTTATTTGACGTTGTTGTTGTTGTTGTTTATTTGACGTAGTTGTTGTTATTGACGTTGTAGTTGTTGTTGTTGTTGTTTATTTGACGTTTTTGTTGTTGTTGATGATATTGTTGTTGTTGTTTATTTGTCGTTGTTGTTATTGTTTATTTGACGTTGTTGTTGTTGTTTATTTGACGTTGTTGTTGTTGTTGTTGTTGTTGTTTATTTGACGTTGTTGTTGTTGTTGTTGTTTATTTGATGTTGTTGTTGTTGTTGTTTATTTGACGTTGTTGTTGTTGTTTATTTGACGTTGTTGTTGTTGTTGATATTTATTTGACGTTGTTGTTGTTGTTTATTTGACGTTGTTGTTGTTGTTTATTGGATGTTGTTGTTATTGTTGTTTATTTGACGGTGTTATTGTTGTTGTTGTTGTTTATTTGACGTTGTTGTTGTTGACGTTGTTGTTGTTGTTGTTGTTGTTGTTGTCGTTGTTTATTTGACATTGTTGTTGTTGTTGACATAGTTGTTGTTGTTGTTTGTTTGACGTTGTTGTTGTTGTTGTTGTTGATGTTGTTGTTTATTTGACGTTGTTGTTGTTGTTTATTTGACGTTGTTGTTGTTGTTGACATTGTTGTTGTTGTTGTTTATTAGACGTTGTTGTTGTTGTTCTTTATTTGAAATTGTTGTTGTTGTTGTTCATTTGACGTTGATGTTGTTGTTTATTTGACGTTGTTGTTGTTGTTGTTGTTTATTTGACATTGTTTTTGTCATTGTTTTTGTTGTTTATTTGACGTTGTTATTGTTGTTGTTTATTTGACATTGTTGTTGTTTATTTGATGTTGTTATTGTTGTTGACGTTGTTGTTGTTGTTTATTTGATGTTGTTGTTGTTGTTGTTGTTGTTTATTTGACGTTGTTGTTGTTGCTGACGTTGTTGTTGTTGTTATTTATTTTACATTGATGTTGTTGTTATTGTTGTTGTTGTTGTTTATTTGACGTTGTTGTTGCTGTTATTTATTTGACGTTGTTGTTGTTGTTATTGTTTATGTGACGTTGTTGTTTATTTGACGTTGTTGTTGTTGTTGTTGTTGTTGTTGTTGACGTTGTTGTTGTTGTTGTTTATTTGACGTTGTCGTTGTTGACGTTTTTGTTATTGTTGTTGTTGTTTTTATTTGACGTTGTTGTTGTTGTTGTTTATTTGACGTTGTTGTTATTGTTGTTTATTTGACGGTGTTGTTGTTGTTATTTATTTGACGTTGTTGTTGTTGTTGTTGTTTATTTGACGTTGTTATTGTTGTTGTTTATTTGACGTGGTTTTTGTCATTGTTTTTGTTGTTTATTTGACGTTGTTATTGTTGTTGTTTATTTGACGTTGTTGTTGTTGTTTATTTGTTGTTGTTGTTGTTGTTGACGTTGTTGTTGTTGTTGTTTATTTGACGTTGTTGTTGTTGTTGTTTATTTGACGTTGTTGTTGTTGTTGACGTTGTTGTTGTTGTTGTTGTTATTTATTTGACGTTGTTGTTGTTGTTGTTGTTTATTTGACGTTGTTGTTGTTGTTGTTATTTATTTGACGTTGTTGTTGTTGTTTATTTGACATTGTTGTTGTTGTTATTATTTATTTGACGTTGTTGTTGTTGTTGTATATTTGACGTTGTTGTTGTTGTTGTTGTTGACGTTGTTGTTGTTGTTTATTTGACGTTGTTGTTGTTGTTGTTGACGTTTTTGTTGTTGTTGTTGTTGTTTATTTGACGTTGTTGTTGTTGTTGTTGTTGTTGTTTATTTGACGTTGTTGTTGTTGTTTATTTGACGGTGTTGTTGTTATTGTTGTTTATTTGACGTTGTTGTTGTTGTTGTTTATTTGACGTTGTTATTGTTGTTTATTTGACGTTGTTTTTGTTATTTGACGTTGTTGTTGTTGTTGTATTTGTTGTTGTTGTTGTTGCTTATTTGATGTTGTTGTTTATTTGACGTTGTTGTTGCTGTTGTTTTTTGACGTTGTTGTTGTTGTTGTTGTTTATTTGACGTTGTTGTTGTTGTTTATTTGATGTTGTTATTGTTGTTGACGTTGTTGTTGTTGTTTATTTGACGTTGTTGTTGTTGTTGATATTTATTTGACGTTGTTGTTGTTGTTTATTTGACGTTGTTGTTGTTGTTTATTTGATGTTGTTGTTGTTGTTTATTTGACGGTGTTGTTGTTGTTGTTTATTTGACATTGTTGTTGTTGTTGTTTATTTGACGTTGTTGTTGTTGTTTATTTGACATTGTTGTTGTTGTTGTTCATTTGACGTTGTTGTTGTTGTTTATTTGACGTTGTTGTTGTTGTTGTTTATTTGACGTTGTTTTTGTCATTGGTTTTGTTGTTTATTTGACGTTGTTATTGTTGTTGTTTATTTGACGTTGTTGTTGTTGTTTATTTGACGTTGTTGTTGTTGTTGTTTATTTGACGTTGTTGTCTTTGTTGACGTTGTTGTTGTTGTTATTTATTTGACATTGTTGTTGTTGTTATTGTTGTTGTTGTTGTTTATTTGATGTTGTTGTTGTTGTTATTTATTTGACGTTATTGTTGTTGTTATTTGTTATTTGACGTTGTTGTTTATTTGACGTTGTTGTTGTTGTTGTTGATGTTGTTGTTGTTGTTGTTTATTTAACGTTGTTGTTGTTGACGTTTTTGTTGTTGTTGTTGTTTATTTGACAATGTTATTGTTGTTGTTTATTTGACGTTGTTGTTGTTGTTGTTTATTTGACGTTGTTGTTGTTGTTATTTATTTGACGTTGTTGATGTTGTTGTTTATTTGACGTTGTTGTTGTTGTTGTTGTTGTTTATTTGACGTGGTTTTTGTCATTGTTTTTGTTATTTATTTGACGTTGTTATTGTTGTTGTTTATTTGACGTTTTTGTTGTTATTTATTTGACGGTGTTGTTGTTGTTGTTGTTTATTTGATGTTGTTTTAGATGTTGTTGTTTATTTGACGTTGTTGTTGTTGTTTATTTGACATTGTTGTTTTTGTTGACGTTGTTGTTGTTGTTTATTTGACATTGTTGTTGTTGTTGTTGTTGTTGTTGACGTTGTTGGTGTTGTTGTTTATTTGACGTTGTTGTTGTTGTTGTTTATTTGACGTTGTTTTAGTTGTTGTTTATTTGACGTTGTTGTTGTTGACATTGTTATTGTTGTGGTTTATTTGACGTTGTTGTTCTTGTTGTTTATTTGACGTAGTTGTTGTTATTGATGTTGTAGTTGTTGTTGTTGTTGTTGTTTATTTGACGTTTTTGTTGTTGTTGATGATGTTGTTGTTGTTGTTGTTTATTTGACGTTGTTGTTATTGTTTATTTGACGTTGTTGTTGTTGTTTATTTGACGTTGTTGTTGTTGTTATTATTGTTGTTTATTTGACGTTGTTGTTGTTGTTTATTTGTTGTTGTTGTTGTTGTTGTTGTTTATTTGTCATTGTTATTTATTTGACGTTGTCGTTGTTGTTTATTTGACGTTGTTGTTGTTGTTGATGTTGTTGTTGTTGTTGTTTATTTGACATTGCTGTTGTTGTTGTTATTTATTTGACGTTGTTGTTGTTGTTATTGTTGTTGTTGTTGTTGTTGTTGTTGTTGTTTATTTGACGTTGTTGTTGTTGTTGTTATTTATTGGACGTTGTTGTATTATTTATTTGACATTGTTGTTGTTGTTATTGTTTATTTGACATTGTTGTTGTTGTTTATTTGACGTTGTTGTTGTTGTTGACGTTGTTGTTGTTGTTGTTGTTGTTGTTGTTGTTTATTTGACGTTGTTGTTGTTGTTGACATTTTTGTTGGTGTTGTATTTTATTTGACGTTGTTGTTGTTGTTTATTTGACATTGTCGTTGTTGTTGTTTATTTCACGGTGTTGTTGTTATTGTTGTTTATTTGACGTTGTTGTTTTTGTTTATTTGACGTTGTTGTTGTTGACGTTGTTGTTGTTGTTGTTTATTTGACGTTGTTGTTGTTGTTGTTGTTGACGTTGTTGTTGTTGTTTATTTGACGTTGTTGTTGTTGTTGACATAGTTGTTGTTGTTGTTTATTTCACGTTGTTGATGTTGTTGACGTTGTTGTTTATTTGACGTTGTTTTTCTTGTTTACTTGACGTTGTTGTTGTTGTTGTTGACATTGTTGTTGTTGTTGTTGTTCTTTATTTGACGTCGTTGTTGTTTTTTATTTGACATTGTTGTTGTTGTTGACGTTGTTGTCGTTGTTGTTGTTTATATGACATTGTTGTTGTTGTTGTTGTTGACGTTGTTGGTGTCGTTGTTTATTTGACGTTGTTGTTGTTGTTTATTTGACGTTGTTTTAATTGTTGTTCATTTTTTGACGTTGTTGTTGTTGTTGTTGTTTATTTGACGTTGTTTTTATTGTTTATTTGACGTTGTTGTTGTTGTTGTTGTTTATTTGACGTTGTTGTTGTTGTTATTGTTGTTGTTTATTTCACGTTGTTGTTGTTGTTGTTGTTTATTTGATGTTGTTGTTGTTGTTGTTTATTTGACATTGTTGTTGTTGTTGATGTTGGTTTTGTTGTTGTTTATTTGACATTGTTGTTGTTGTTGTTGACGTTGTTGGTGTTGTTGTTTATTTGACGTTGTTGTTGTTGTTGTTGTTGTTGTGTATTTGACGTTGTTTCAGATGTTGTTGTTTGTTTGACGTTGTTGTTGTTTATTTGACATTGTTGTTGTTGTTGACGTTGTTGTTATTGTTGTTTATTTGACATTGTTGTTGTTGTTGTTGTTGACGTTGTTGGTGTTGTTGTTTATTTGACGTTGTTGTTGTTGTTGTTGTTGTTGTTTATTTGACGTTGTTTTAGTTGTTGTTGTTTATTTGACGTTGTTGTTGTTGACATTGTTGTTGTTGTTTTTTATTTGACGTTGTTGTTGTTGTTGTTGTTGTTTATTTGACGTAGTTGTTGTTGTTGACGTTGTTGTTGTTGTTGTTTATTTGACGTTTTTGTTATTATTGATGTTGTTGTTGTTGTTTATTTAACGTTGTTGTTATTGTTTATTTGACGTTTTTGTTATTGTTGATGTTGTTGTTGTTGTTTATTTGACGTTGTTATTGTTGTTTATTTGACGTTGTTTTTGTTATTTGACGTTGTTGTTGTTGTTGTATTTGTTGTTGTTGTTGTTGCTTATTTGATGTTGTTGTTTATTTGACGTTGTTGTTGTTGTTGTTGTATTTGTTGTTGTTGTTGCTTACTGATGTTGTTGTCATTGTTGTTGTTTATTTGACGTTGTTGTTGCTATTGTTTATTTGACGTTGTTGTTGTTGTTGTTGTTGTTGTTTATTTGACGTTGTTGTTGTTGTTTATTTGATGTTGTTGTTGTTGTTGACGTTGTTGTTGTTGTTGTTGTTGTTGTTGTTTATTTGACGTTGTTGTTGTTGTTTATTTGACGTTGTTGTTGTTGTTGATATTTATTTGACATTGTTGTTGTTGTTGTTGTTTATTTGACGTTGTTGTTGTTGTTTATTTGATGTTGTTGTTGTTGTTTATTTGACGGTGTTGTTGTTGTTGTTGTTTATTTGACGTTGTTGTTGTTATTTATTTGACGTTGTTGTTGTTGTTTATTTGACGTTGTTGTTGTTATTGACATAGTTGTTGTTGTTGTTTGTTTGACATTGTTGTTGTTGTTGTTGATGTTGTTGTTTATTTGACGTTGTTGTTGTTGTTTATTTGACGTTGTTGTTGTTGTTGACATTGTTGTTGTTGTTGTTTATTTGACGTTGTTGTTGTTGTTTATTTGACATTGTTGTTATTGTTGTTCATTTGACGTTGTTGTTGTTGTTGTTTATTTGACGTTGTTGTTGTTGTTTATTTGACGTTCTTTTTGTCATTGTTTTTGTTGTTTATTTGACGTTGTTATTGTTGTTGTTTATTTGACGTTGTTGTTGTTGTTGTTTATTTGACGTTGTTGTTGTTGTTTATTTGACGTTGTTATTGTTGTTGACGTTGTTGTTGTTGTTTATTTGACGTTGTTGTTGTTTATTTGACATTGTTGTCTTTGTTGACGTTGTTGTTGTTGTTATTTATTTGACATTGTTGTTGTTGTTATTGTTGTTGTTTTTGTTGTTTATTTGACGTTGTTGTTGTTGTTGTTATTTATTTGACGTTGTTGTTGTTGTTATTGTTTATTTGACGTTGTTGTTTATTTGACGTTGTTGTTGTTGTTGTTGACGTTGTTGTTGTTGTTGTTGTTGTTGTTGTTGTTTATTTGATGTTGTTTTTGTTGACGTTTTTGTTGTTGTTGTTGTTGTTTATTTGACAATGTTATTGTTGTTGTTTATTTGACGTTGTTGTTGTTGTTGTTGTTTATTTGACGTTGTTGTTGTTGTTATTTATTTGACGTTGTTGTTGTTGTTGTTTATTTGACGTTGTTTTTGTCATTGTTTTTGTTGTTTATTTGACGTTGTTATTGTTGTTGTTTATTTGACGTTGTTGTTGTTGTTTATTTGACGTTGTTGTTGTTGTTGTTGTTGTTTATTTGACATTGTTTTAGATGTTGTTGTTTATTTGACGTTGTTGTTGTTGTTTATTTGACGTTGTTGTTGTTGTTTATTTGACATTGTTGTTGTTGACGTTGTTGTTGTTGTTGTTTATTTGACATTGTTGTTGTTGTTGTTGTTTTTGACGTTGTTGGTGTTGTTATTTATTTGACGTTGTTGTTGTTGTTGTTGTTTATTTGACGTTGTTTTAGTTGTTGTTGTTTATTTGATGTTCTTGTTGTTGACATTGTTATTGTTGTGGTTTATTTGACGTTGTTGTTGTTGTTGTTTATTTGACGTAGTTGTTGTTATTGACGTTGTAGTTGTAGTTGTTGTTGTTTATTTGACGTTTTTGTTGTTGTTGATGATGTTGTTGTTGTTGTTTATTTGTCGTTGTTGTTATTGTTTATTTGACGTTGTTGTTGTTGTTTATTTGACGTTGTTGTTGTTGTTGTTGTTGTTTATTTGACGTTGTTGTTGTTGTTGTTGTTTATTTGATGTTGTTGTTGTTGTTGTTGTTTATTTGACGTTGTTGTTGTTGTTTATTTGACGTTGTTGTTGTTGTTGATATTTATTTGACGTTGTTGTTGTTGTTTATTTGACGTTGTTGTTGTTGTTTATTGGATGTTGTTGTTATTGTTGTTTATTTGACGGTGTTATTGTTGTTGTTGTTGTTTATTTGACGTTGTTGTTGTTGACGTTGTTGTTGTTGTTGTTGTTGTTGTTGTCATTGTTTATTTGACATTGTTGTTGTTGTTGACATAGTTGTTGTTGTTGTTGTTTGTTTGACGTTGTTGTTGTTGTTGTTGTTGATGTTGTTGTTTATTTGACGTTGTTGTTGTTGTTTATTTGACGTTGTTGTTGTTGTTGACATTGTTGTTGTTGTTGTTTATTAGACGTTGTTGTTGTTGTTCTTTATTTGACATTGTTGTTGTTGTTGTTCATTTGACGTTGATGTTGTTGTTTATTTGACGTTGTTGTTGTTGTTGTTGTTGTTTATTTGACATTGTTTTTGTCATTGTTTTTGTTGTTTATTTGACGTTGTTATTGTTGTTGTTTATTTGACATTGTTGTTGTTTATTTGATGTTGTTATTGTTGTTGACGTTGTTGTTGTTGTTTATTTGATGTTGTTGTTGTTGTTGTTGTTGTTTGTTTGACGTTGTTGTTGTTGCTGACGTTGTTGTTGTTGTTATTTATTTTACATTGATGTTGTTGTTATTGTTGTTGTTGTTGTTTATTTGACGTTGTTGTTGCTGTTATTTATTTGACGTTGTTGTTGTTGTTATTGTTTATGTGACGTTGTTGTTTATTTGACGTTGTTGTTGTTGTTGTTGTTGTTGTTGACGTTGTTGTTGTTGTTGTTTATTTGACGTTGTCGTTGTTGACGTTTTTGTTATTGTTGTTGTTGTTTTTATTTGACGTTGTTGTTGTTGTTGTTTATTTGACGTTGTTGTTATTGTTGTTTATTTGACGGTGTTGTTGTTGTTATTTATTTGACGTTGTTGTTGTTGTTGTTTATTTGACGTTGTTATTGTTGTTGTTTATTTGACGTGGTTTTTGTCATTGTTTTTGTTGTTTATTTGACGTTGTTATTGTTGTTGTTTATTTGACGTTGTTGTTGTTGTTTATTTGTTGTTGTTGTTGTTGTTGTTGACGTTGTTGTTGTTGTTGTTTATTTGACGTTGTTGTTGTTGTTGTTTATTTGACGTTGTTGTTGTTGTTGACGTTGTTGTTGTTGTTGTTGTTATTTATTTGACGTTGTTGTTGTTGTTGTTGTTTATTTGACGTTGTTGTTGTTGTTGTTATTTATTTGACGTTGTTGTTGTTGTTTATTTGACATTGTTGTTGTTGTTATTATTTATTTGACGTTGTTGTTGTTGTTGTATATTTGACGTTGTTGTTGTTGTTGTTGACGTTGTTGTTGTTGTTTATTTGACGTTGTTGTTGTTGTTGTTGACGTTTTTGTTGTTGTTGTTGTTGTTTATTTGACGTTGTTGTTGTTGTTGTTGTTTATTTGACGTTGTTGTTGTTGTTGTTTATTTGACGGTGTTGTTGTTATTGTTGTTTATTTGACGTTGTTGTTGTTGTTTATTTGACGTTGTTATTGTTGTTTATTTGACGTTGTTTTTGTTATTTGACGTTGTTGTTGTTGTTGTATTTGTTGCTGTTGTTGTTGCTTATTTGATGTTGTTGTTTATTTGACGTTGTTGTTGCTGTTGTTTTTTGATGTTGTTGTTGTTGTTGTTGTTTATTTGACGTTGTTGTTGTTGTTTATTTGATGTTGTTATTGTTGTTGACGTTGTTGTTGTTGTTTATTTGACGTTGTTGTTGTTGTTGATATTTATTTGACGTTGTTGTTGTTGTTTATTTGACGTTGTTGTTGTTGTTTATTTGATGTTGTTGTTGTTGTTTATTTGACGGTGTTGTTGTTGTTGTTTATTTGACATTGTTGTTGTTGTTGTTTATTTGACGTTGTTGTTGTTGTTTATTTGACATTGTTGTTGTTGTTGTTCATTTGACTTTGTTGTTGTTGTTTATTTGACGTTGTTGTTGTTGTTTATTTGACGTTGTTTTTGTCATTGGTTTTGTTGTTTATTTGACGTTGTTATTGTTGTTGTTTATTTGACGTTGTTGTTGTTGTTGTTTATTTGACGTTGTTGTTGTTGTTGTTTATTTGACGTTGTTGTCTTTGTTGACGTTGTTGTTGTTGTTATTTATTTGACATTGTTGTTGTTGTTATTGTTGTTGTTGTTGTTTATTTGATGTTGTTGTTGTTGTTATTTATTTGACGTTATTGTTGTTGTTATTTGTTATTTGACGTTGTTGTTTATTTGACGTTGTTGTTGTTGTTGTTGATGTTGTTGTTGTTGTTGTTTATTTAACGTTGTTGTTGTTGACGTTTTTGTTGTTGTTGTTGTTTATTTGACAATGTTATTGTTGTTGTTTATTTGACGTTGTTGTTGTTGTTGTTTATTTGACGTTGTTGTTGTTGTTATTTATTTGACGTTGTTGTTGTTGTTGTTTATTTGACGTTGTTGTTGTTGTTGTTGTTTATTTGATGTGGTTTTTGTCATTGTTTTTGTTGTTTATTTGACGTTGTTATTGTTGTTGTTTATTTGACGTTTTTGTTGTTATTTATTTGACGGTGTTGTTGTTGTTGTTGTTTATTTGATGTTGTTTTAGATGTTGTTGTTTATTTGACGTTGTTGTTGTTGTTTATTTGACATTGTTGTTTTTGTTGACGTTGTTGTTGTTGTTTATTTGACATTGTTGTTGTTGTTGTTGTTGTTGTTGACGTTGTTGGTGTTGTTGTTTATTTGACGTTGTTGTTGTTGTTGTTTATTTGACGTTGTTTTAGTTGTTGTTTATTTGACGTTGTTGTTGACATTGTTATTGTTGTGGTTTATTTGACGTTGTTGTTCTTGTTGTTTATTTGACGTAGTTGTTGTTATTGATGTTGTAGTTGTTGTTGTTGTTGTTGTTTATTTGACGTTTTTGTTGTTGTTGATGATGTTGTTGTTGTTGTTGTTTATTTGACGTTGTTGTTATTGTTTATTTGACGTTGTTGTTGTTGTTTATTTGACGTTGTTGTTGTTGTTATTATTGTTGTTTATTTGACGTTGTTGTTGTTGTTGTTTATTTGTTGTTGTTGTTGTTGTTGTTTATTTGACATTGTTATTTATTTGACGTTGTCGTTGTTGTTTATTTGACGTTGTTGTTGTTGTTGTTGACGTTGTTGTTGTTGTTGTTTATTTGACATTGCTGTTGTTGTTGTTATTTATTTGACGTTGTTGTTGTTGTTATTGTTGTTGTTGTTGTTGTTGTTGTTGTTGTTTATTTGACGTTGTTGTTGTTGTTGTTACTTATTGGACGTTGTTGTATTATTTATTTGACATTGTTGTTGTTGTTATTGTTTATTTGACATTGTTGTTGTTGTTTATTTGACGTTGTTGTTGTTGTTGACGTTGTTGTTGTTGTTGTTGTTGTTGTTGTTGTTTATTTGACGTTGTTGTTGTTGTTGACATTTTTGTTGGTGTTGTATTTTATTTGACGTTGTTGTTGTTGTTTATTTGACATTGTCGTTGTTGTTGTTTATTTCACGGTGTTGTTGTTATTGTTGTTTATTTGACGTTGTTGTTTTTGTTTATTTGACGTTGTTGTTGTTGACGTTGTTGTTGTTGTTGTTTATTTGACGTTGTTGTTGTTGTTGTTGACGTTGTTGTTGTTGTTTATTTGACGTTGTTGTTGTTGTTGACATAGTTGTTGTTGTTGTTTATTTCACGTTGTTGATGTTGTTGACGTTGTTGTTTATTTGACGTTGTTTTTCTTGTTTACTTGACGTTGTTGTTGTTGTTGTTGACATTGTTGTTGTTGTTGTTGTTCTTTATTTGACGTCGTTGTTGTTTTTTATTTGACATTGTTGTTGTTGTTGACGTTGTTGTCGTTGTTGTTGTTTATATGACATTGTTGTTGTTGTTGTTGACGTTGTTGGTGTCGTTGTTTATTTGACGTTGTTGTTGTTGTTTATTTGACGTTGTTTTAATTGTTGTTCATTTTTTGACGTTGTTGTTGTTGTTGTTGTTTATTTGACGTTGTTTTTATTGTTTATTTGACGTTGTTGTTGTTGTTGTTGTTTATTTGACGTTGTTGTTGTTGTTATTGTTGTTGTTTATTTCACGTTGTTGTTGTTGTTGTTGTTTATTTGATGTTGTTGTTGTTGTTGTTTATTTGACATTGTTGTTGTTGTTGATGTTGGTTTTGTTGTTGTTTATTTGACATTGTTGTTGTTGTTGTTGACATTGTTGGTGTTGTTGTTTATTTGACGTTGTTGTTGTTGTTGTTGTTGTTGTTGTGTATTTGACGTTGTTTCAGATGTTGTTGTTTGTTTGACGTTGTTGTTGTTTATTTGACATTGTTGTTGTTGTTGACGTTGTTGTTATTGTTGTTTATTTGACATTGTTGTTGTTGTTGTTGTTGTTGACGTTGTTGGTGTTGTTGTTTATTTGACGTTGTTGTTGTTGTTGTTGTTGTTGTTTATTTGACGTTGTTTTAGTTGTTGTTGTTTATTTGACGTTGTTGTTGTTGACATTGTTGTTGTTGTTTTTTATTTGACGTTGTTGTTGTTGTTGTTGTTGTTTATTTGACGTAGTTGTTGTTGTTGACGTTGTTGTTGTTGTTTATTTGACGTTTTTGTTATTGTTGATGTTGTTGTTGTTGTTTATTTAACGTTGTTGTTATTGTTTATTTGACGTTGTTGTTGTTGTTGTTGTTGTTTATTTGACGTTGTTGTTGTTGTTGTTATTGTTGTTGTTTATTTGACGTTGTTGTTGTTGTTGTTGTTTATTTGATGTTGTTGTTGTTGTTTATTTGACGTTGGTGTTGTTGTTGTTTATTTGACGTTGTTGTTGTTGTTATTTATTTGACGTTGTTGTTGTTGTTATTGTTTAGTTGACGTTGTTGTTGTTGTTATTGTTTATTTGACGTTGTTATTGTTGTTTATTTGACGTTGTTTTTGTTATTTGACGTTGTTGTTGTTGTTGTATTTGTTGTTGTTGTTGCTTACTTCATGTTGTTGTTATTGTTGTTGTTTATTTGACGTTGTTGTTGCTATTGTTTATTTGACGTTGTTGTTGTTGTTGTTGTTTATTTGACGTTGTTGTTGTTGTTTATTTGATGTTGTTGTTGTTGTTGTTGTTGTTTATTTGACGTTGTTGTTGTTTATTTGACGTTGTTGTTGTTGTTGATATTTATTTGACGTTGTTGTTGTTGTTGTTGTTGTTTATTTGACGTTGTTGTTGTTGTTTATTTGATGTTGTTGTTGTTGTTTATTTGACGGTGTTGTTGTTGTTGTTGTTTATTTGATGTAACACCCCAGTTTCAATTATTTGATTTATTTAATTGGGAAATTATTTTATTAGAATTAATAAAATAAAAAGAAATTATTTATTTTGGAATATTTGAAGAAAATAAAAGAAATAAGGAATATTGGGTTTTTAAGTTATTGGGCTTGGATGTTGTTAGTAAAGAGTGGGGGTGCAAAAGGAATAAGGATATGTTTTGGAACTCAAGTTATTTTTCTCATTATTCACGATAACACAGAATTTGGGATATTTGGGAAGCTGAGCTCTGAAGGTACGAAGAACGAAGAACATCGCTCGAAGAACTCAAGCTGCAATTTGATAAGGTAAGGGGGGCTACTACTCGATTTACTTTTGCTTATGGGTTTAGGTACGGTTGATTTGGATAATCGTAGGGAGAAACCCCAATTGTTAGATGTTCTTAGGGATCAATACCCTTAGGATTGAACCTTGTTAGAAAAGGTTCAGGTTCCCAATTTTATGAATCAATTAGGGATTTTAGGTTCCAAATGGTGGATTTGGAGTATATCTGTATGATCGTGAGTTTACCTTAGATGTTCTAGGGATAACCTTGATGTGGTTAGAATTTCCCCAGAGGAAGGGTAACATGTAACTTAAGGTCAATTTTAATAAAACTTGTTGTTGATAAAAGGATGGTTGATAAAATAGGATGTTTTAAAAATGAAAATTCTGAGTTTTGATTGATTTTGGAAAATGAGACCTTAGGTGAAATAATGCTGTCCTTAAGATGGGAAATTGACTAACGTAGAAGGGGATGGTGTTTCCAATTGATGTGTTGCTTTGGGTTATGCATAATTGATGTTGTTATGTACCGAAATGTGCATTTTGGCTGGCATTTTTCGCGTTTGGCTGCTGTTCTGAACTGCTGCAGGAACAAGAAAAATTTGGTACGCGCTCATCAACACGGCCGCGTTGATTTACGCGGGCACCCGTGTTGATTCACACGGGCAGTGTTGATTCACACGGGCACCCGTGTTGATTCACTGTGTTGGCAGAAAAAATGTGTTTCCAGACACATTTCAACACGGGCCGTGTTGATTCACACAGGCACCCGTGTTGATCCCCTGTATTGGTAAAATAACGTGTTTTCTGGGCACATTTCCACACGGGCAGTGTTGATTTACACGGGCACCCGTGTTAAACCTCCTGTGTTGGTTTCTAAACTTTGTTTTCTGTGCATGCTGTTATGTACGGATTGATCCTGTTTTGATGTGCAGTGTTTGACATGTTTTGAATATGTGTTTATTGATTTCCTAGTGTTGATTGATGCTTGTATCGAATAACGATTGTATGTTATGATACCAACACTATATGGATTTTATTGTCATGCTTTTAGATGATGTATCAAGCATGAATTATGATATAACTTGATATGATTGATGTTTAATAGTATGCTGAGTGATTACATGCTATCCATATCCTGTTATGATTGATGTTGTTGATGTTGCATGATATGTTGATTGATGTTAATAGTATGCTGAGTGTTACATACTTTACATATCATGTTGCATTTGTTAATTCCCATTGTGTGGAATTAACATGGTGGCCAATATACGTGTCCGCGATTTAATGGAACGTTGAGGTGGTAGCCGTGTCCGCGATATAATGGAACGGTGAGTTATCCGTGACCCGAGATTTAATGGGGCGGTAAAATGGTACCACATGCATGGGTGTGTTGCATTATATTGAATATAACATGAATGGATGACCTTCCAATGTTGTATTTAATTGATTGTATGCATGTATTGCTGCTAAATTGTTAATGATGTCGGATGTTAATTATAAGTATGAAAAGTGATATATTATGAATATATGAATTGTAAAGGTTTTCGTAAACTATGAAACATGCTAACTGTTTGGGTGATGCTTATGATTTTCTGAATTTATTGTTATGAACGTATAATCAAATGTATAGTTGAGATGCTCACCCTTACTGTTGAATATTTCAGATTGAGGAGCTTCGTTCAGGTGCTTGGCGAAGGCTTGTTGTTTCTAGTTTATTTCCGTTTAAGTATTGTCCGGGTCATGCTCTGGTAGTTGTAACTCCGGGAACGTTTGTTTGTCGAGCTGTTTTAGTCAGACTCGTTTATTTCCTTATGTTTGTTATAATATGATGTTGATATTTTCCAGGTGTTAATCCCTGATGATTTTAAAAATATTATAACATTGGTTTTGTTGATTAAATTATTCCGCTGTGTAAACATGTATGAGTTGCTTCTATGTTATGCATGACAAGAACTTGTTTTTATTAAAAGAGAATTGTGACATCCTCGTTAATACATGTACTCTGAAATTATAATTTTAATTATTTGCGAAATTTTATTCGGGGTTTTAGAGGGTGTTACAATAGTGGTATCAGAGCATAGTCGGTCGTTGCGACCAAAGTCTTGAGTCAGTCATTCCTTTTGTATGCGACTAGTGCAAGGTAACACTGTCGATACTGTATTCTGATGAAGAGTATGTTTTAATTCTCAGGAATATGGCTGGAAGAGGTAACGGACGAAATGATGCTGCACTAGCTGAGGCTTTGGGGATGTTAGCTGGTGTACTTGCTGGAAACCCAACTGGAGGCGTGATTGGTGCTGATAGGCAATTGGGGAACTTCCAAAGGAACAATCCTCCGTTGTTCAAAGGTACACATGACCCTGAAGGTGCTCAGAAGTGGCTGAAGGAAATCGAAAGGATTTTCCGTGTGATTGATTGTGCAGAAGATCTGAAGGTCAGATATGGTACGCATATGTTGGCAGAAGAGGCCGACGACTGGTGGGTTGCAACAAGGACTGAAATGGTTCAGGATGAAGAGGCACTGACTTGGGCTAACTTCAGAAGAGCTTTTCTGAGGAGGTACTTTCCTGAAGATGTTCGGGGAAGAAAGGAAATTGAGTTTTTGGAGCTTAAGCAGGGCAATCTGACTGTTAGTGAGTATGCTACTAAGTTCACTGAGCTGGCAAAGTATTATGCACACTACAACAATGATGAGGCTGGAGAATTCTCTAAATGTATCAAATTTGAGAATGGTCTCCGAGATGAGGTTAAGCAGGGAATCAGGTACCAGCGTATTCGTAGATTTTCTGACATGGTGGATTGTAGCAGGATCTTGGAAGAAGATATTACCAAGACTAGGTCGTCTCACTCTCGTGGGGCTGTTGATAAAAGAGGAAAGTAACGTATGGACCGTGGCAAGCCATATGGTAGAGGTAACCAGAAAGCAGGTGGATGGAAAGGGCCTAGTGGGGGAGATTCTAAGGCTCCTATCAGATGCTACAGGTGTGGTGAGTCTGGTCATCACATTCGAGATTGCAAGAGTGATGAGAAGAAGTGCTATAAATGTGGGAAGACTGGTCATTTGTCTATTGATTGCAAAGGGAAGTCTGTTACTTGTTACAATTGTGGTGAAGAAGGTCACATTTGTCCGCAGTGTCCTAAGCCTAAGAAGGATCAGTCAGGTGGAAAAGTGTTCGCTTTGTCTGGATCTGAGACTACTCCAGAGGATCGATTGATTAAAGGTACGTGTTTTATTCATGGCACACCTTTAGTTGCAATTATTGATACTGGTGCAACTCATTCTTTCATTTCTTTGGATTGTGCTGAGAGGTTGAAACTGGACATATCTGGTATGCGAGGTAGCATGGTTGTTGATACTCCTGCATCGGGTTCAGTGACAACTTCACTTGTATGTAGGAATTGTCCTATTGAGATTTTTGGTAGAGGTTTCGGTATGGATTTAGTGTGCCTACCGCTTGAACAAATTGATATTATCCTTGGGATGAACTGGTTGGAAGTCAACCGGGTTCATCTGAACTATTTTGCTAAGACGGTGATTTTCCCAGAGGCAGTTGGCGTCGAGAATTTGACTATGACTGCTAGGCAGGTACAAGAAGCAATGGAAGACGGTGCTAAGGTGTTTATGTTACTTGCTTCGTTAGATGCAACAGGAAAGGTCAGGAGTGGCGAATTGCTAGTGGTGTGTGATTTTCCAGAAGTCTTTCCTGATGATGTTGGTGAGTTACCTCTTGAGAGAGAAGTGGAATTCTCTATAGATTTGATTCCTGGTACGAGACCGGTGTCGATGGCGCCATATCGTATGTCTGCGTCTGAGTTGGCTGAATTGAAGAGTCAATTGGAAGATTTACTGGAGAAGAAGTTTATTCGTCCAAGTGTTTCGCCTTGGGGTGCTCCGGTATTGTTGGTTAAGAAGAAAGAAGGTTCTATGAGACTGTGTGTTGATTACAGGAAATTGAACAAAGTAACCATTAAAAATCGGTATCCTTTACCGAGGATTGATGATCCAATGGATCAGCTAATTGGAGCCAGTGTATTCAGTAAGATTGACTTGAGATCTGGATATCATCAGATTCGTGTGAAAGCGGAAGATATTCAAAAGACTGCTTTTCGAACGAGGTATGGGCATTATGAATATTCTGTTATGCCGTTCGGAGTTACTAATGCACCTGGTGTTTTCATGGAATATATGAATAGGATTTTTCATCCGTATCTGGATAAGTTTGTTGTGGTTTTTATTGATGACATTCTGATTTATTCCAAGAATGACGAAGAACATGCGGGACATCTCAGAATTGTGTTAGAGTTGTTGAAAGATAAGAAGTTGTATGCAAAGTTGTCCAAATGTGAGTTCTGGCTGAATGAAGTTAGTTTTCTTGGACATGTGATTTCTAAGAATGGTATTGCAGTGGATCCTACAAAAGTAGAAGCAGTATCTCAGTGGGAAGCGCCAAAGACTGTTTCTGAAATCAGAAGTTTTCTTGGTCTTGCAGGTTATTACATAAAGTTTATCAAAGGATTCTTAAAGTTAGCATTGCCGTTGACGAAATTGACGTTGTTGTTGTTGTTGATATTTATTTGACGTTGTTGTTGTTGTTTATTTGACATTGTTGTTGTTGTTTATTGGATGTTGTTGTTATTGTTGTTTATTTGACGGTGTTATTGTTGTTGTTGTTGTTGTTGTTTATTTGACGTTGTTGTTGTTGACGTTGTTGTTGTTGTTGTTGTTGTCGTTGTTTATTTGACATTGTTGTTGTTGTTGACATAGTTGTTGTTGTTGTTGTTTGTTTGACGTTGTTGTTGTTGTTGTTGATGTTGTTGTTTATTTGACGTTGTTGTTGTTATTTATTTGACGTTGTTGTTGTTGTTGACATTGTTGTTGTTGTTGTTTATTAGACGTTGTTGTTGTTGTTCTTTATTTGACATTGTTGTTGTTGTTGTTCATTTGACGTTGATGTTGTTGTTTATTTGACGTTGTTGTTGTTGTTTATTTGACATTGTTTTTGTCATTGTTTTTGTTGTTTATTTGACGTTGTTATTGTTGTTGTTTATTTGACATTGTTGTTGTTTATTTGATGTTGTTATTGTTGTTGACGTTGTTGTTGTTGTTTATTTGATGTTGTTGTTGTTGTTGTTGTTTATTTGACGTTGTTGTTGTTGCTGACGTTGTTGTTGTTGTTATTTATTTTACATTGATGTTGTTGTTATTGTTGTTGTTGTTGTTTATTTGACGTTGTTGTTGCTGTTATTTATTTGACGTTGTTGTTGTTGTTATTGTTTATGTGACGTTGTTGTTTATTTGACGTTGTTGTTGTTGTTGTTGTTGACGTTGTTGTTGTTGTTGTTTATTTGACGTTGTCGTTGTTGACGTTTTTGTTATTGTTGTTGTTGTTTTTATTTGACGTTGTTGTTGTTGTTGTTTATTTGACGTTGTTGTTATTGTTGTTTATTTGACGGTGTTGTTGTTGTTATTTATTTGACGTTGTTGTTGTTGTTTATTTGACGTTGTTGTTGTTGTTGTTGTTGTTTATTTGACGTGGTTTTTGTCATTGTTTTTGTTGTTTATTTGACGTTGTTATTGTTGTTGTTTATTTGACGTTGTTGTTGTTGTTTATTTGTTGTAGTTGTTGTTGTTGTTGACGTTGTTGTTGTTGTTTATTTGACGTTGTTGTTGTTGTTGTTTATTTGACGTTGTTGTTGTTGACGTTGTTGTTGTTGTTGTTGTTATTTATTTGACGTTGTTGTTGTTGTTTATTTGACATTGTTGTTGTTGTTATTATTTATTTGACGTTGTTGTTGTTGTATATTTGACGTTGTTGTTGTTATTGTTGTTGACGTTGTTGTTGTTGTTTATTTGACGTTGTTGTTGTTGTTATTGACGTTTTTGTTGTTGTTGTTGTTTATTTGACGTTGTTGTTGTTGTTGTTGTTTATTTGACGTTGTTGTTGTTGTTTATTTGACGGTGTTGTTGTTATTGTTGTTTATTTGACGTTGTTGTTGTTGTTGTTTATTTGACATTGTTATTGTTGTTTATTTGACGTTGTTTTTGTTATTTGACATTGTTGTTGTTGTTGTTGTTGCTTATTTGATGTTGTTGTTTATTTGACGTTGTTGTTGCTGTTGTTTATTTGACGTTGTTGTTGTTGTTGTTGTTGTTTATTTGACGTTGTTGTTGTTGTTATTTATTTGATGTTGTTATTGTTGTTGACGTTGTTGTTGTTGTTGTTTATTTGACGTTGTTGTTGTTGTTTATTTGACGTTGTTGATGTTGTTGATATTTATTTCACGTTGTTGTTGTTGTTGTTGTTTATTTGACGTTGTTGTTGTTGTTGTTTATTTGATGTTGTTGTTGTTGTTTATTTGACGGTGTTGTTGTTGTTGTTTATTTGACATTGTTGTTGTTGTTGTTTATTTGACGTTGTTGTTGTTGTTTATTTGACATTGTTGTTGTTGTTGTTCATTTGACGTTGTTGTTGTTGTTTATTTGACGTTGTTGTTGTTGTTGTTGTTGTTTATTTGACGTTGTTTTTGTCATTGGTTTTGTTGTTTATTTGACGTTGTTATTGTTGTTGTTTATTTGACGTTGTTGTTGTTGTTTATTTGACGTTGTTATTGTTGTTTGACGTTGTTGTTGTTGTTTATTTGACGTTGTTGTTGTTGTTGTTGTTTATTTGACGTTGTTGTCTATGTTGACGTTGTTGTTGTTGTTATTTATTTGACATTGTTGTTGTTGTTATTGTTGTTGTTGTTTATTTGACGTTGTTGTTGTTGTTGTTATTTATTTGACGTTATTGTTGTTGTTATTTGTTATTTGATGTTGTTGTTTATTTGACGTTGTTGCTGTTGTTGTTGACGTTGTTGTTGTTGTTTATTTAACGTTGTTGTTGTTGACGTTTTTGTTGTTGTTGTTTATTTGACAATGTTATTGTTGTTGTTTATTTCACGTTGTTGTTGTTGTTGTTGTTTATTTGACGGTGTTGTTGTTGTTATTTATTTGACGTTGTTGTTGTTGTTGTTTATTTGACGTTGTTGTTGTTGTTGTTGTTTATTTGATGGGATTTTTGTCATTGTTTTTGTTGTTTATTTGACGTTGTTATTGTTGTTGTTTATTTAACGTTTTTGTTGTTATTTATTTGACGGTGTTGTTGTTGTTGTTGTTTATTTGATGTTGTTTTAGATGTTGTTGTTTATTTGACGTTGTTGTTGTTGTTTATTTGACATTGTTGTTTTTGTTGACGTTGTTGTTGTTGTTTATTTGACATTGTTGTTGTTGTTGTTGTTGTTGACGTTGTTGGTGTTGTTGTTTATTTGACGTTGTTGTTGTTGTTTATTTGACGTTGTTTTAGTTGTTGTTTATTTGACGTTGTTGTTATTGACATTGTTATTGTTGTGGTTTATTTGACGTTGTTGTTGTTGTTGTTTATTTGACGTAGTTGTTGTTATTGATGTTGTAGTTGTTGTTGTTGTTGTTGTTTATTTGACGTTTTTGTTATCGTTGATGATGTTGTTGTTGTTGTTGTTTATTTGACGCTGTTGTTGTTGTTTATTTGACGTTGTTGTTGTTGTTTATTTGACGTTGTTGTTGTTGTTATTGTTGTTGTTGTTTATTTCACGTTGTTGTTGTTGTTTATTTGTTGTTGTTGTTGTTGTTGTTGTTGTTGTTTATTTGACGTTGTTGTTGTTGTTTATTTGACATTGTTGTTGTTGTTGACGTTGCTGTTGTTGTTGTTTATTTGACATTGATGTTGTTGTTGTTATTTATTTGACGTTGTTGTTGTTATTGTTGTTGTTGTTGTTGTTGTTGTTTATTTGACGTTGTTGTTGTTGTTGTTATTTATTTGACGTTGTTGTATTATTTATTTGACATTGTTGTTGTTGTTATTGTTTATTTGACATTGTTGTTGTTATTTATTTGACGTTGTTGTTGTTGTTGACGTTGTTGTTGTTGTTGTTGTTGTTTATTTGACGTTGTTGTTGTTGTTGACATTTTTGTTGTTGTTGTATTTTATTTGACGTTGTTGTTATTGTTTATTTGACATTGTCGTTGTTGTTGTTTATTTGACGGTGTTGTTGTTATTGTTGTTTATTTGACGTTGTTGTTTTTGTTTATTTGACGTTGTTGTTGTTGACGTTGTTGTTGTTGTTTATTTGACGTTGTTGTTGTTGTTGTTGACGTTGTTGTTGTTGTTTATTTGACGTTGTTGTTGTTGTTGACATAGTTGTTGTTTTTTATTTCACGTTGTTGATGTTGTTGACGTTGGTTTTTATTTGACGTTGTTTTTCTTGTTTACTTGACGTTGTTGTTGTTGTTGTTGACATTTTTGTTGTTGTTGTTCTTTATTTGACGTCGTTGTTGTTGTTTATTTGACATTGTTGTTGTTGTTGACGTTGTTGTTGTTGTTGTTTAGATGACATTGTTGTTGTTGTTTTTGACGTTGTTGGTGTCGTTGTTTATTTGACGTTGTTGTTGTTGTTTATTTGACGTTGTTTTAATTGTTGTTCATTTTTTGACGTTGTTGTTGTTGTTGTTGTTGTTGTTTATTTGACGTTGTTTTTATTGTTTATTTGACGTTATTGTTGTTGTTGTTGTTTATTTGACGTTGTTGTTGTTGTTGTTTATTTGACGTTGTTGTTGTTGTTGTTTATTTGATGTTGTTGTTGTTGTTGTTTATTTGACATTGTTGTTGTTGTTGATGTTGGTTTTGTTGTTGTTTATTTGACATTGTTGTTGTTGTTGTTGACGTTGTTGGTGTTGTTGTTTATTTGACGTTGTTGTTGTTGTTGTTGTTGTTGTTGTTGTTGTTGTGTATTTGACGTTGTTTCAGATGTTGTTGTTTGTTTGACGTTGTTGTTGTTTATTTGACATTGTTGTTGTTGTTGACGTTGTTGTTATTGTTGTTTATTTGACATTGTTGTTGTTGTTGTTGACGTTGTTGGTGTTGTTGTTTATTTGACGTTGTTGTTGTTGTTGTTGTTTATTTGACGTTGTTTTAGTTGTTGTTGTTTATTTGACGTTGTTGTTGTTGACATTGTTGTTGTTGTTGTTTATTTGACGTTGTTGTTGTTGTTGTTGTTTATTTGACGTAGTTGTTGTTGTTGACGTTGTTGTTGTTGTTGTTTATTTGACGTTTTTGTTGATGTTGATGTTGCTGTTGTTGTTTATTTGACGTTGTTGTTATGGTTTATTTGACGTTGTTGTTGTTGTTGTTGTTTATTTGACATTGTTGTTGTTGTTATTGTTGTTGTTTATTTGACGTTGTTGTTGTTGTTTATTTGATGTTGTTGTTGTTTATTTGACGTTGGTGTTGTTGTTGTTTATTTGACATTGTTGTTGTTGTTATTTATTTGACGTTGTTGTTGTTATTATTGTTTAGTTGAGGTTGTTGTTTTTGTTATTGTTTATTTGACGTTGTTATTGTTGTTTATTTGACGATGTTTTTGTTATTTGACGTTGTTGTTGTTGTTGTTGTATTTGTTGTTGTTGTTGTTGCTTATTTTATGTTGTTGTTATTGTTGTTGTTTATTTGACATTGTTGTTGCTGTTGTTTATTTGACGTTGTTGTTGTTGTTGTTTATTTGACGTTGTTGTTGTTGTTGTTGTTGTTTATTTGATGTTGTTGTTGTTGTTGTTGACGTTGTTGTTGTTGTTGTTGTTTATTTGACGTTGTTGTTGTTGTTGTTGTTGTTTATTTGACGTTGTTGTTGTTGTTTATTTGACGTTGTTGTTGTTGTTGATATTTATTTGACGTTGTTGTTGTTGTTGTTGTTGTTTATTTGACGTTGTTGTTGTTGTTGTTTATTTGATGTTGTTGTTGTTGTTTATTTGACGGTGTTGTTGTTGTTGTTTATTTGACATTGTTGTTGTTGTTGTTTATTTGACGTTGTTGTTGTTGTTTATTTGACATTGTTGTTGTTGTTGTTCATTTGACGTTGTTGTTGTTGTTTATTTGACGTTGTTGTTGTTGTTGTTGTTTATTTGACGTTGTTTTTGTCATTGGTTTTGTTGTTTATTTGACGTTGTTATTGTTGTTGTTTATTTGACGTTGTTGTTGTTGTTTATTTGACGTTGTTATTGTTGTTTGACGTTGTTGTTGTTGTTTATTTGACGTTGTTGTTGTTGTTGTTGTTTATTTGACGTTGTTGTCTATGTTGACGTTGTTGTTGTTGTTATTTATTTGACATTGTTGTTGTTGTTATTGTTGTTGTTGTTTATTTGACGTTGTTGTTGTTGTTGTTATTTATTTGACGTTATTGTTGTTGTTATTTGTTATTTGATGTTGTTGTTTATTTGACGTTGTTGCTGTTGTTGTTGACGTTGTTGTTGTTGTTTATTTAACGTTGTTGTTGTTGACGTTTTTGTTGTTGTTGTTGTTTATTTGACAATGTTATTGTTGTTGTTTATTTGACGTTGTTGTTGTTGTTGTTGTTGTTGTTTATTTGACGGTGTTGTTGTTGTTATTTATTTGACGTTGTTGTTGTTGTTGTTTATTTGACGTTGTTGTTGTTGTTGTTGTTTATTTGACGTGATTTTTGTCATTGTTTTTGTTGTTTATTTGACGTTGTTATTGTTGTTGTTTATTTGACGTTTTTGTTGTTATTTATTTGACGGTGTTGTTGTTGTTGTTGTTGTTTATTTGACATTGTTGTTTTTGTTGATGTTGTTGTTGTTGTTTATTTGACATTGTTGTTGTTGTTGTTGTTGTTGACGTTGTTGGTGTTGTTGTTTATTTGACGTTGTTGTTGTTGTTTATTTGACGTTGTTTTAGTTGTTGTTTATTTGACGTTGTTGTTGTTGACATTGTTATTGTTGTGGTTTATTTGACGTTGTTGTTGTTGTTGTTTATTTGACGTAGTTGTTGTTATTGATGTTGTAGTTGTTGTTGTTGTTGTTGTTTATTTGACGTTTTTGTTATTGTTGATGATGTTGTTGTTGTTGTTGTTGTTTATTTGACGCTGTTGTTGTTGTTTATTTGACGTTGTTGTTGTTGTTTATTTGACGTTGTTGTTGTTGTTATTGTTGTTGTTGTTTATTTGACGTTGTTGTTGTTGTTTATTTGTTGTTGTTGTTGTTGTTGTTGTTTATTTGACGTTGTTGTTGTTGTTTATTTGACATTGTTGTTGTTGTTGACGTTGCTGTTGTTGTTGTTTATTTGACATTGATGTTGTTGTTGTTATTTATTTGACGTTGTTGTTGTTATTGTTGTTGTTGTTGTTGTTGTTGTTTATTTGACGTTGTTGTTGTTGTTGTTATTTATTTGACGTTGTTGTATTATTTATTTGACATTGTTGTTGTTGTTATTGTTTATTTGACATTGTTGTTGTTATTTATTTGACGTTGTTGTTGTTGTTGACGTTGTTGTTGTTGTTGTTGTTTATTTGACGTTGTTGTTGTTGTTGACATTTTTGTTGTTGTTGTATTTTATTTGACGTTGTTGTTATTGTTTATTTGACATTGTCGTTGTTGTTGTTTATTTGACGGTGTTGTTGTTATTGTTGTTTATTTGACGTTGTTGTTTTTGTTTATTTGACGTTGTTGTTGTTGACGTTGTTGTTGTTGTTTATTTGACGTTGTTGTTGTTGTTGTTGACGTTGTTGTTGTTGTTTATTTGACGTTGTTGTTGTTGTTGACATAGTTGTTGTTTTTTATTTCACGTTGTTGATGTTGTTGACGTTGTTGTTTATTTGACGTTGTTTTTCTTGTTTACTTGACGTTGTTGTTGTTGTTGTTGACATTTTTGTTGTTGTTGTTCTTTATTTGACGTCGTTGTTGTTGTTTATTTGACATTGTTGTTGTTGTTGACGTTGTTGTTGTTGTTGTTTAGATGACGTTGTTGTTGTTGTTTTTGACGTTGTTGGTGTCGTTGTTTATTTGACGTTGTTGTTGTTGTTTATTTGACGTTGTTTTAATTGTTGTTCATTTTTTGACGTTGTTGTTGTTGTTGTTGTTGTTTATTTGACGTTGTTTTTATTGTTTATTTGACGTTATTGTTGTTGTTGTTGTTTATTTGACGTTGTTGTTGTTGTTGTTGTTTATTTGACGTTGTTGTTGTTGTTGTTGTTTATTTGATGTTGTTGTTGTTGTTGTTTATTTGACATTGTTGTTGTTGTTGATGTTGGTTTTGTTGTTGTTTATTTGACATTGATGTTGTTGTTGTTGGCGTTGTTGGTGTTGTTGTTTATTTGACGTTGTTGTTGTTGTTGTTGTTGTTGTTGTTGTTGTGTATTTGACGTTGTTTCAGATGTTGTTGTTTGTTTGACGTTGTTGTTGTTTATTTGACATTGTTGTTGTTGTTGACGTTGTTGTTATTGTTGTTTATTTGACATTGTTGTTGTTGTTGTTGACGTTGTTGGTGTTGTTGTTTATTTGACGTTGTTGTTGTTGTTGTTGTTTATTTGACGTTGTTTTAGTTGTTGTTGTTTATTTGACGTTGTTGTTGTTGACATTGTTGTTGTTGTTGTTTATTTGACGTTGTTGTTGTTGTTGTTGTTTATTTGACGTAGTTGTTGTTGTTGACGTTGTTGTTGTTGTTGTTTATTTGACGTTTTTGTTGATGTTGATGTTGCTGTTGTTGTTTATTTGACGTTGTTGTTATGGTTTATTTGACGTTGTTGTTGTTGTTGTTGTTTATTTGACATTGTTGTTGTTGTTATTGTTGTTGTTTATTTGACGTTGTTGTTGTTGTTTATTTGATGTTGTTGTTGTTGTTTATTTGACGTTGGTGTTGTTGTTGTTTATTTGACATTGTTGTTGTTGTTATTTATTTGACGTTGTTGTTGTTATTATTGTTTAGTTGAGGTTGTTGTTTTTGTTATTGTTTATTTGACGTTGTTATTGTTGTTTATTTGACGATGTTTTTGTTATTTGACGTTGTTGTTGTTGTTGTTGTATTTGTTGTTGTTGTTGTTGCTTATTTTATGTTGTTGTTATTGTTGTTGTTTATTTGACATTGTTGTTGCTGTTGTTTATTTGACGTTGTTGTTGTTGTTGTTTATTTGACGTTGTTGTTGTTGTTGTTGTTGTTTATTTGATGTTGTTGTTGTTGTTGACGTTGTTGTTGTTGTTGTTGTTGTTTATTTGACGTTGTTGTTGTTGTTGTTGTTGTTTATTTGACGTTGTTGTTGTTGTTGTTTATTGGATGTTGTTGTTGTTGTTTATTTGATGTTGTTGTTGTTGTTGTTTATTTGACGGTGTTGTTGTTGTTGTTTATTTGACGTTGTTGTTGTTTATTTGACGTTGTTGTTGTTATTGACATAGTTGTTGTTGTTGTTGTTTGTGTGACATTGTTGTTGTTGTTGATAATGTTGTTGTTTATTTGACGTTGTTGTTGTTGTTTATTTGACGTTGTTGTTGTTGTTGACGTTGTTGTTGTTGTTGTTGTTTATTTGACGTTGTTGTTGTTTATTTGACATTGTTGTTATTGTTGTTCATTTGACGTTGTTGTTGTTGTTTATTTGACGTTGTTGTTGTTGTTGTTGTTTATTTGACGTTGTTTTTGTCATTGTTTTTGTTGTTTATTTGACGTTGTTATTGTTGTTGTTTATTTGACGTTGTTGTTGTTGTTTATTTGACGTTGTTATTGTTCTTGACGTTGTTGTTGTTGTTTATTTGACGTTGTTGTAGTTGTTGTTTATTTGACGTTGTTGTCTTTGTTGACGTTGTTGTTGTTATTTATTTGACATTGTTGTTGTTGTTATTGTTGTTGTTGTTGTTGTTTATTTGACGTTGTTGTTGTTATTTATTTGACGTTGTTGTTATTGTTTATTTGACAGTGTTGTTTATTTGACGTTGTTGTTGTTGACGTTGTTGTTGTTGTTGTTGTTGTGGTTTATTTGACGTTGTTGTTGTTGACGTTTTTGTTGTTGTTGTTGTTGTTTATTTGACAATGTTATTATTGTTGTTTATTTGACGTTGTTGTTGTTGTTGTTTATTTGACGTTGTTGTTGTTGACGTTGTTGTTGTTGTTGTTATTTATTTGACGTTGTTGTTGTTGTTGTTGTTGTTGTTTATTTGACGTTGTTGTTGTTGTTGTTGTTGTTGTTGTTTATTTGACGTTGTTTTTGTTGTTTATTTGACGTTGTTATTTTTGTTGTTTATTTGACGTTGTTGTTGTTGTTGTTGTTGTTTATTTGACGTTGTTTTAGATGTTGTTGTCTATTTGACGTTGTTGTTGTTGTTTATTTGACATTGTTGTTGTTGTTGACGTTGTTGTTGTTGTTGTTGTTGTTGTTTATTTGACGTTGTTGTTGTTGTTGTTTATTTGACGTTGTTGTTGTTGTTTATTTGATGTTGTTGTTGTTGTTTATTTGACGGTATTGTTGTTGTTGTTGTTTATTTGACGTTGTTGTTGTTGTTGTTTATTTGACGTTGTTGTTGTTATTTATTTGACGTTGTTGTTATTGTTTATTTGACAGTGTTGTTTATTTGACGTTGTTGTTGTTGACGTTGTTGTTGTTGTTGTTGTTGTGGTTTATTTGACGTTGTTGTTGTTGACGTTTTTGTTGTTGTTGTTGTTGTTGTTTATTTGACAATGTTATTATTGTTGTTTATTTGACGTTGTTGTTGTTGTTGTTGTTTATTTGACGTTGTTGTTGTTGACGTTGTTGTTGTTGTTGTTATTTATTTGACGTTGTTGTTGTTGTTGTTGTTTATTTGACGTTGTTGTTGTTGTTGTTGTTGTTGTTTATTTGACGTTGTTTTTGTTGTTTATTTGACGTTGTTATTTTTGTTGTTTATTTGACGTTGTTGTTGTTGTTGTTGTTGTTTATTTGACGTTGTTTTAGATGTTGTTGTCTATTTGACGTTGTTGTTGTTGTTTATTTGACATTGTTGTTGTTGTTGACGTTGTTGTTGTTGTTGTTGTTGTTTATTTGATGTTGTTGTTGTTGTTGTTTATTTGACGTTGTTGTTGTTGTTTATTTGATGTTGTTGTTGTTGTTTATTTGACGGTATTGTTGTTGTTGTTGTTTATTTGACGTTGTTGTTGTTGTTGTTTATTTGACGTTGTTGTTGTTATTGACATAGTTGTTGTTGTTGTTGTTTGTTTGACATTGTTGTTGTTGTTGTTGATGTTGTTGTTTATTTGACGTTGTTGTTGTTGTTTATTTGACGTTGTTGTTGTTGTTGACATTGTTGTTGTTGTTGTTTATTTGACGTTGTTGTTGTTGTTTATTTGACATTGTTGTTATTGTTGTTCATTTGACGTTGTTGTTGTTGTTTATTTGACGTTGTTGTTGTTGTTTATTTGACGTTGTTTTTGTCATTGTTTTTGTTGTTTATTTGACGTTGTTATTGTTGTTGTTTATTTGACGTTGTTGTTGTTGTTGTTTATTTGACGTTGTTATTGTTGTTGACGTTGTTGTTGTTGTTTATTTGACGTTGTTGTTGTTTATTTGATGTTGTTGTCTTTGTTGACGTTGTTGTTGTTGTTATTTATTTGACATTGTTGTTGTTGTTATTGTTGTTGTTGTTGTTGTTGTTTATTTGACGTTGTTGTTGTTGTTGTTTTTTATTTGACGTTGTTGTTGTTGTTATTGTTTATTTGACGTTGTTGTTGTTGTTGTTGTTGTTCTTGTTGTTGTTGACGTTGTTGTTGTTGTTGTTTATTTGACGTTGATGTTGTTGACGTTTTTGTTGTTGTTGTTGTTGTTTATTTGACAGTGTTATTGTTGTTGTTTATTTGACGTTGTTGTTGTTGTTGTTGTTGTTTATTTGACGTTGTTGTTGTTGTTATTTATTTGACGTTGTTGTTTTTGTTGTTTATTTGACGTTGTTATTGTTATTGTTTATTTGACGTTGTTGTTGTTGTTTATTTGACGTTGTTGTTGTTGTTGTTGTTTATTTGACGTTGTTTTAGATGTTGTTGTTTATTTGACGTTGTTGTTGTTGTTTATTTGACGTTGTTGTTGTTGTTTATTTGACATTGTTGTTGTTGACGTTGTTGTTATTGTTGTTTATTTGACATTGTTGTTGTTGTTGTTGTTTTTGACGTTGTTGGTGTTGTTATTTATTTGACGTTGTTGTTGTTGTTGTTTATTTGACGTTGTTTTAGTTGTTGTTGTTTATTTGACGTTGTTGTTGTTGACATTGTTATTGTTGTGGTTTATTTGACGTTGTTGTTGTTGTTGTTTATTTGACGTAGTTGTTGTTATTGACGTTGTAGTAGTTGTTGTTGTTGTTTATTTGACGTTTTTGTTGTTGTTGATGATGTTGTTGTTGTTTATTTGACGTTGTTGTTATTGTTTATTTGACGTTGTTGTTGTTGTTGTTTATTTGACGTTGTTGTTGTTGTTATTGTTGTTGTTTATTTGACGTTGTTGTTGTTGTTGTTTATTTGATGTTGTTGTTGTTGTTGTTGTTTATTTGACGTTGTTGTTGTTGTTTATTTGACGTTGTTGTTGTTGTTGATATTTATTTGACGTTGTTGTTGTTGTTTATTTGACGTTGTTGTTGTTGTTTATTGGATGTTGTTGTTATTGTTGTTTATTTGACGGTGTTATTGTTGTTGTTGTTGTTGTTATTTATTTGACGTTGTTGTTGTTGACGTTGTTGTTGTTGTTGTTGTTGTCGTTGTTTATTTGACGTTGTTGTTGTTGTTGACATAGTTGTTGTTGTTGTTGTTTGTTTGACGTTGTTGTTGTTGTTGATGTTGTTGTTTATTTGACGTTGTTGTTGTTGTTTATTTGACGTTGTTGTTGTTGTTGTTGACATTGTTGTTGTTGTTGTTTATTTGACGTTGTTGTTGTTGTTCTTTATTTGACATTGTTGTTGTTGTTGTTCATTTGACGTTGATGTTGTTGTTTATTTGACGTTGTTGTTGTTGTTCTTTATTTGACATTGTTGTTGTTGTTGTTCATTTGACGTTGATGTTGTTGTTTATTTGACGTTGTTGTTGTTGTTGTTTATTTGACGTTGTTTTTGTCATTGTTTTTGTTGTTTATTTGACGTTGTTATAGTTGTTGTTTATTTGACATTGTTGTTGTTTATTTGACGTTGTTATTGTTGTTGGCGTTGTTGTTGTTGTTTATTTGATGTTGCTGTTGTTGTTGTTTATTTGACGTTGTAGTTGTTGCTGACGTTGTTGTTGTTGTTATTTATTTTACATTGATGTTGTTGTTATTGTTGTTGTTGTTGTTTATTTGGCGTTGTTGTTGTTGTTGTTATTTATTTGACATTGTTGTTGTTGTTATTGTTTATGTGACGTTTTTGTTTATTTGACGTTGTTGTTGTTGTTGATGTTGTTATTGTTTTTGTTGTTGTTTATTTGACGTTGTCGTTGTTGACGTTTTTGTTGTTGTTGTTGTTGTTGTTTATTTGACGTTGTTGTTGTTGTTGTTTATTTGACGTTGTTGTTATTGTTGTTTATTTGACGGTGTTGTTGTTGTTATTTATTTGACGTTGTTGTTGTTGTTGTTTATTTGACGTTGTTGTTGTAGTTTATTGGATGTTGTTGTTATTGTTGTTTATTTGACGGTGTTATTGTTGTTGTTGTTGTTGTTTATTTGACGTTGTTGTTGTTGACGTTGTTGTTGTTGTTTTTGTTGTTGTCGTTGTTTATTTGACGTTGTTGTTGTTGTTGACATAGTTGTTGTTGTTGTTGTTTGTTTGACGTTGTTGTTGTTGTTGTTGATGTTGTTGTTTATTTGACGTTGTTGTTGTTGTTTATTTGACGTTGTTGTTGTTGTTGACATTGTTGTTGTTGTTGTTTATTTGACGTTGTTGTTGTTGTTCTTTATTTGACATTGTTGTTGTCGTTGTTCATTTGACGTTGATGTTGTTGTTTATTTGACGTTGTTGTTGTTGTTGTTGTTTATTTGACGTTGTTTTTGTCATTGTTTTTGTTGTTTATTTGACGTTGTTATAGTTGTTGTTTATTTGACATTGTTGTTGTTTATTTGACGTTGTTATTGTTGTTGACGTTGTTGTTGTTGTTTATTTGATGTTGTTGTTGTTGTTGTTTATTTGACGTTGTTGTTGTTGCTGACGTTGTTGTTGTTGTTATTTATTTTACATTGATGTTGTTGTTATTGTTGTTGTTTTTGTTTATTTGACGTTGTTGTTGTTGTTATTTATTTGACGTTGTTGTTGTTGTTATTGTTTATGTGACGTTGTTGTTTATTTGACGTTGTTGTTGTTGTTGTTGTTGTTGTTGTTGACGTTGTTGTTGTTGTTGTTTATTTGACGTTGTCGTTGTTGACGTTTTTGTTGTTGTTGTTGTTGTTGTTGTTTATTTGACGTTGTTGTTGTTGTTGTTGTTTATTTGACGTTGTTGTTATTGTTGTTTATTTGACGGTGTTGTTGTTGTTATTTATTTGACGTTGTTGTTGTTGTTGTTTATTTGACGTTGTTGTTGTTGTTTATTTGACGTGGTTTTTGTCATTGTTTTTGTTGTTTATTTGACGTTTTTATTGTTGTTGTTTATTTGACGTTGTTGTTCTTGTTTATTTGATGTTGTTGTTGTTGTTGTTGTTGACGTTGTTGTTGTTGTTTATTTGACGTCGTTGTTATTGTTGTTTATTTGACGTTGTTGTTGATGTTGACGTTGTTGTTATTGTTATTTATTTGACGTTGTTGTTGTTGTTGTTTATTTGACGTTGTTGTTGTTGTTATTTATTTGACGTTGTTGTTGTTGTTTATTTGACATTGTAGTTGTTGTTATTATTTATTTGACGTTGTTGTTGTTGTTTATTTGACGTTGTTGTTGTTGTTTATTTGACGTTGTTGTTGTTGTTGCTGTTGTTGTTGTTGACGTTGTTGTTGTTGTTTATTTGACGTTGTTGTTGTTGTTGACGTTTTTGTTGTTGTTGTTGTTTATTTGACGTTGTTGTTGTTGTTGTTTATTTGACGTTGTTGTTGTTGTTGTTTATTTGACGGTGTTGTTGTTATTGTTGTTTATTTGACGTTGTTGTTGTTGTTGTTTATTTGACGTTGTTATTGTTGTTTATTTGACGTTGTTTTTGTTATTTGACGTTGTTGTTGTTGTATTTATTGTTGTTGTTGTTGCTTATTTGATGTTGTTGTTTATTTGACGTTGTTGTTGCTGTTGTTTATTTGACGTTGTTGTTGTTGTTGTTGTTGTTGTTTATTTGACGTTGTTGTTGTTGTTGTTTATTTGAGGTTGTTGTTGTTGTTGACGTTGTTGTTGTTATTTATTTGACGTTGTTGTTGTTGTTTATTTGACGTTGTTGTTGTTGATATTTATTTGACGTTGTTGTTGTTGTTGTTTATTTGACGTTGTTGTTGTTGTTGTTTATTTGATGTTGTTGTTGTTGTTTATTTGACGGTGTTGTTGTTGTTGTTGTTTATTTGACGTTGTTGTTGTTGTTGTTTATTTGACGTTGTTGTTGTTATTGACATAGTTGTTGTTGTTGTTGTTGTTTGTTTGACATTGTTGTTGTTGTTGTTGATGTTGTTCTTTATTTGACGTTGTTGTTGTTATTTATTTGACGTTGTTGTTGTTGTTGACATTGTTGTTGTTGTTGTTTATTTGACGTTGTTGTTGTTGTTTATTTGACATTGTTGTTGTTGTTGTGCATTTGACGTTGTTGTTGTTGTTTATTTGACGTTGTTGTTGTTGTTGTTGTTGTTTATTTGACGTTGTTTTTGTCATTGTTTTTGTTGTTTATTTGACGTTGTTGTTGTTGTTTATTTGACGTTGTTATTGTTGTTGACGTTGTTGTTGTTGTTTATTTGACGTTGTTGTTGTTGTTGTTTAATTGACGTTGTTGTCTTTGTTGACGTTGTTGTTGTTGTTATTTATTTGACATTGTTGTTGTTGTTATTGTTGTTGTTGTTGTTCTTGTTTATTTGACGTTGTTGTTGTTGTTGTTATTTATTTGACGTTATTGTTGTTGTTATTTGTTATTTGACGTTGCTGTTTATTTGACGTTGTTGTTGTTGTTGTTGACATTTTTGTTGTTGTTGTTGTTTATTTGACAATGTTATTGTTGTTGTTTATTTGACGTTGTTGTTGTTGTTGTTTATTTGACGGTGTTGTTGTTGATATTTATTTGACGTTGTTGTTGTTGTTGTTGTTTATTTGACGTTGTTGTTGTTGTTGTTGTTGTTGTTTATTTGACGTGGTTTTTGTCATTGTTTTTGTTGTTTATTTGACGTTGTTATTGTTGTTGTTTATTTGACGTTTTTGTTGTTATTTATTTGACGGTGTTGTTGTTGTTGTTGTTTATTTGATGTTGTTTTAGATGTTGTTGTTTATTTGACCTTGTTGTTGTTGTTTATTTGACATTGTTGTTTTTGTTGACGTTGTTGTTGTTGTTTATTTGACATTGTTGTTGACGTTGTTGGTGTTGTTGTTTATTTGACGTTGTTGTTGTTGTTGTTGTTTATTTGACGTTGTTTTAGTTGTTGTTTATTTGACGTTATTGTTGTTGACATTGTTATTGTTGTGGTTTATTTGACGTTGTTGTTGTTGTTTATTTGACGTAGTTGTTGTTATTGATGTTGTAGTTGTTGTTGTTGTTGTTTATTTGACGTTTTTGTTGTTGTTGATGATGTTGTTGTTGTTGTTGTTTATTTGACGTTGTTGTTGTTATTTATTTGACGTTGTTGTTGTTTATTTGACGTTGTTGTTGTTGTTATTGTTGTTGTTTATTTGACGTTGTTGTTGTTGTTTATTTGTTGTTGTTGTTGTTGTTTATTTGACGTTGTTGTTGTTGTTTATTTGACATTGTTATTTATTTGACGTTGTCGTTGTTGTTTATTTGACGTTGTTGTTGTTGTTGTTGTTAATGTTGTTGTTGTTGTTGTTTATTTGACATTGCTATTGTTGTTGTTATTTATTTGACGTTGTTGTTGTTATTGATGTTGTTGTTGTTGTTTATTTGACGTTGTTGTTGTTGTTGTTGTTATTTATTTTACGTTGTTGTATTATTTATTTGACATTGTTGTTGTTGTTATTGTTTATATGACGTTGTTGTTGTTGTTTATTTGACGTTGTTGTTGTTGTTGACGTTGTTGTTGTTGTTGTTGTTGTTGTTTATTTGACGTTGTTGTTGTTGTTGACATTTTTGTTGTTGTTGTATTTTATTTGACGTTGTTGTTGTTGTTTATTTGACATTGTCGTTGTTGTTGTTTATTTGACGGTGTTGTTGTTATTGTTGTTTATTTGACGTTGTTGTTTTTGTTTATTTGACGTTGTTGTTGTTGACTTTGGTTTTGTTGTTTATTTGACGTTGTTGTTGTTGTTGACGTTTTTGTTGTTTTTATTTGACGTTGTTGTTGTTGTTGACATAGTTGTTGTTGTTGTTTATTTCACGTTGTTGATGTTGTTGACGTTGTTGTTTATTTGACGTTGTTGTTCTTGTTTACTTGACGTTGTTGTTGTTGTTGTTGACATTGTTGTTGTTGTTGTTCTTTATTTGACGTCGTTGTTGTTGTTTATTTGACATTGTTGTTGCTGTTGACGTTGTTGTTGTTGTTGTTGTTTATATGACATTGTTGTTGTTGTTGACGTTGTTGGTGTCGTTGTTTATTTGACGTTGTTGTTGTTGTTTATTTGACGTTGTTTTAATTGTTGTTCATTTTTTGACGTTGTTGTTGTTGTTGTTGTTGTTGTTTATTGTACGTTGTTTTTATTGTTTATTTGACGTTGTTGTTGTTGTTGTTGTTTATTTGACGTTGTTGTTGTTGTTATTGTTGTTGTTTATTTCACGTTGTTGTTGTTGTTGTTGTTTATTTGATGTTGTTGTTGTTGTTGTTGTTGTTTATTTGACATTGTTGTTGTTGTTGATGTTGGTTTTGTTGTTGTTTATTTGACATTGTTGTTGTTGTTGTTGTTGACGTTGTTGGTGTTGTTGTTTATTTGACGTTGTTGTTGTTGTTGTGTATTTGACGTTGTTTCAGATGTTGTTGTTTGTTTGACGTTGTTGTTGTTTATTTGACATTGTTGTTGTTGTTGACGTTGTTGTTATTGTTGTTTATTTGACATTGTTGTTGTTGTTGTTGTTGACGTTGTTGGTGTTGTTGTTTATTTGACGTTGTTGTTGTTGTTGTTTATTTGACGTTGTTTTAGTTGTTGTTGTTTATTTGACGTTGTTGTTGTTGACATTGTTGTTGTTGTTGTTGTTGTTTATTTGACGTTGTTGTTGTTGTTGTTGTTGTCGTTTATTTGACGTAGTTGTTGTTGTTGACGTTGTTGTTGTTTATTTGACGTTTGTTGTTGTTATTGACATAGTTGTTGTTGTTGTTGTTTGTTTGACATTGTTGTTGTTGTTGTTGATGTTGTTGTTTATTTGACGTTGTTGTTGTTATTTATTTGACGTTGTTGTTGTTGTTGTTTATTTGACGTTGTTGTTGTTGTTTATTTGACATTGTTGTTGTTGTTGTGCATTTGACGTTGTTGTTGTTGTTTATTTGACATTGTTGTTGTTGTTGTGCATTTGACGTTGTTGTTGTTGTTTATTTGACATTGTTGTTGTTGTTGTTGTTGTTTATTTGACATTGTTTTTGTCATTGTTTTTGTTGTTTATTTGACGTTGTTATTGTTGTTGTTTATTTGACGTTGTTGTTGTTGTTTATTTGACGTTGTTATTGTTGTTGACGTTGTTGTTGTTGTTTATTTGACGTTGTTGTTGTTGTTGTTGTTTATTTGACGTTGTTGTCTTTGTTGACGTTGTTGTTGTTGTTATTTATTTGACATTGTTGTTGTTGTTATTGTTGTTGTTGTTGTTTATTTGACGTTGTTGTTGTTGTTGTTATTTATTTGACGTTATTGTTGTTGTTATTTGTTATTTGACGTTGCTGTTTATTTGACGTTGTTGTTGTTGTTGTTGACGTTGTTGTTGTTGTTGTTGTTGTTTATTTAACGTTGTTGTTGTTGACATTTTTGTTGTTGTTGTTGTTTATTTGACAATGTTATTGTTGTTGTTTATTTGACGTTGTTGTTGTTGTTGTTTATTTGACGGTGTTGTTGTTGATATTTATTTGACGTTGTTGTTGTTGTTGTTTATTTGACGTTGTTGTTGTTGTTGTTGTTTATTTGACGTGGTTTTTGTCATTGTTTTTGTTGTTTATTTGACGTTGTTATTGTTGTTGTTTATTTGACGTTTTTGTTGTTATTTATTTGACGGTGTTGTTGTTGTTGTTTATTTGATGTTGTTTTAGATGTTGTTGTTTATTTGACGTTGTTGTTGTTGTTTATTTGACATTGTTGTTTTTGTTGACGTTGTTGTTGTTGTTTATTTGACATTGTTGTTGTTGTTGTTGACGTTGTTGGTGTTGTTGTTTATTTGACGTTGTTGTTGTTGTTGTTGTTGTTTATTTGACGTTGTTTTAGTTGTTGTTTATTTGACGTTGTTGTTGTTGACATTGTTATTGTTGTGGTTTATTTGACGTTGTTGTTGTTGTTTATTTGACGTAGTTGTTGTTATTGATGTTGTAGTTGTTGTTGTTGTTGTTTATTTGACGTTTTTGTTGTTGTTGATGATGTTGTTGTTTATTTGACGTTGTTGTTGTTATTTATTTGACGTTGTTGTTGTTTATTTGACGTTGTTGTTGTTGTTATTGTTGTTGTTTATTTGACGTTGTTGTTGTTGTTTATTTGTTGTTGTTGTTGTTGTTTATTTGACGTTGTTGTTGTTGTTTATTTGACATTGTTATTTATTTGACGTTGTCGTTGTTGTTTATTTGACGTTGTTGTTGTTGTTGTTGTTAACGTTGTTGTTATTGTTGTTTATTTGACATTGCTGTTGTTGTTGTTATTTATTTGACGTTGTTGTTGTTATTGATGTTGTTGTTGTTGTTTATTTGACGTTGTTGTTGTTGTTGTTGTTATTTATTTGACGTTGTTGTATTATTTATTTGACATTGTTGTTGTTGATATTGTTTATTTGACGTTGTTGTTGTTGTTTATTTGACGTTGTTGTTGTTGTTGACGTTGTTGTTGTTGTTGTTGTTGTTTATTTGACGTTGTTGTTGTTGTTGACATTTTTGTTGTTGTTGTATTTTATTTGACGTTGTTGTTGTTGTTTATTTGACATTGTCGTTGTTGTTGTTTATTTGACGGTGTTGTTGTTATTGTTGTTTATTTGACGTTGTTGTTTTTGTTTATTTGACGTTGTTGTTGTTGACTTTGGTTTTGTTGTTTATTTGACGTTGTTGTTGTTGTTGACGTTTTTGTTGTTTTTATTTGACGTTGTTGTTGTTGTTGACATAGTTGTTGTTGTTGTTTATTTCACGTTGTTGATGTTGTTGACGTTGTTGTTTATTTGACGTTGTTGTTCTTGTTTACTTGACGTTGTTGTTGTTGTTGTTGACATTGTTGTTGTTGTTGTTCTTTATTTGACGTCGTTGTTGTTGTTTATTTGACATTGTTGTTGTTGTTGACGTTGTTGTTGTTGTTGTTTATATGACATTGTTGTTGTTGTTGTTGACGTTGTTGGTGTCGTTGTTTATTTGACGTTGTTGTTGTTGTTTATTTGACGTTGTTTTAATTGTTGTTCATTTTTTGACGTTGTTGTTGTTGTTGTTGTTTATTTGACGTTGTTTTTATTGTTTATTTGACGTTGTTGTTGTTGTTGTTTATTTGACGTTGTTGTTGTTGTTATTGTTGTTGTTTATTTCACGTTGTTGTTGTTGTTGTTGTTTATTTGATGCTGTTGTTGTTGTTGTTGTTTATTTGACATTGTTGTTGTTGTTGATGTTGGTTTTGTTGTTGTTTATTTGACATTGTTGTTGTTGTTATTGTTGACGTTGTTGGTGTTGTTGTTTATTTGACGTTGTTGTTGTTGTTGTTGTTGTGTATTTGACGTTTTTTCAGATGTTGTTGTTTGTTTGACGTTGTTGTTGTTTATTTGACATTGTTGTTGTTGTTGACGTTGTTGTTATTGTTGTTTATTTGACATTGTTGTTGTTGTTGTTGTTGACGTTGTTGGTGTTGTTGTTTATTTGACGTTGTTGTTGTTGTTGTTTATTTGACGTTGTTTTAGTTGTTGTTGTTTATTTGACGTTGTTGTTGTTGACATTGTTGTTGTTGTTGTTTATTTGACGTTGTTGTTGTTGTTGTTGTTGTTGTCGTTTATTTGACGTAGTTGTTGTTGTTGACGTTGTTGTTGTTTATTTGACATTTTTGTTGTTGTTGATGTTGCTGTTGTTGTTTATTTGACGTTGTTTTTATGGTTTATTTGACGTTGTTGTTGTTGTTGTTGTTGTTGTTTATTTGACATTGTTGTTGTTGTTATTGTTGTTGTTTATTTGACGTTGTTGTTGTTGTTTATTTGATGTTGTTGTTGTTGTTTATTTAACGTTGGTGTTGTTGTTGTTTATTTGACATTGTTGTTGTTGTTATTTATTTGACGTTGTTGTTGTTATTATTGTTTAGTTGACGTTGTTGTTTTTGTTATTGTTTATTTGACGTTGTTATTGTTGTTTATTTGACGATGTTTTTGTTATTTGACGTTGTTGTTGTTGTTGTTGTTGTTGTATTTGTTGTTGTTGTTGTTGCTTATTTGATGTTGTTGTTATTGTTGTTGTTTATTTGACGTTGTTGTTGCTGTTGTTTATTTGACGTTGTTGTTGTTGTTGTTGTTGTTTATTTGACGTTGTTGTTGTTGTTGTTTATTTGATGTTGTTGTTGTTGTTGACGTTGTTGTTGTTGTTGTTTATTTGACGTTGTTGTTGTTGTTTATTTGTTGTTGTTGTTGTTGTTGTTGTTTATTTGACGTTGTTGTTGTTGTTTATTTGACATTGTTATTTATTTGACGTTGTCGTTGTTGTTTATTTGACGTTGTTGTTGTTGTTGACGTTGTTGTTGTTGTTGTTTATTTGACGTTGTTGTTGTTGTTGTTATTTATTTGACGTTGTTGTTGTTATTGTTGTTGTTGTTGTTGTTTATTTGACGTTGTTGTTGTTGTTGTTATTTATTTGACGTTGTTGTATTGTTTATTTGACATTGTTGTTGTTGTTATTGTTTATTTGACGTTGTTGTTGTTGTTTATTTGACGTTGTTGTTGTTGTTGACGTTGTTGTTGTTGTTGTTGTTTATTTGACATTGTTGTTGTTGTTGACATTTTTGTTGTTGTTGTTGTTGTTTATTTGACGTTGTTGTTGTTGTTTATTTGACATTGTTGTGGTTGTTGTTTATTTGACGGTGTTGTTGTTATTGTTGTTTATTTGACGTTGTTGTTGTTGTTTATTTGACGTTGTTGTTGTTGACGTTGTTGTTGTTGTTTATTTAACGTTGTTGTTGTTGTTGACGTTGTTGTTGTTGTTAACGTTGTTGTTGTTGACATTTTTGTTGTTGTTGTTGTTTATTTGACAATGTTATTGTTGTTGTTTATTTGACGTTGTTGTTGTTGTTGTTTATTTGACGGTGTTGTTGTTGATATTTATTTGACGTTGTTGTTGTTGTTGTTGTTGTTTATTTGACGTTGTTGTTGTTGTTGTTGTTTATTTGACGTGGTTTTTGTCATTGTTTTTGTTGTTTATTTGACGTTGTTATTGTTGTTGTTTATTTGACGTTTTTGTTGTTATTTATTTGACGGTGTTGTTGTTGTTGTTATTTATTTGATGTTGTTTTAGATGTTGTTGTTTATTTGACGTTGTTGTTGTTGTTTATTTGACATTGTTGTTTTTGTTGACGTTGTTGTTGTTGTTTATTTGACATTGTTGTTGACGTTGTTGGTGTTGTTGTTTATTTGACGTTGTTGTTGTTGTTGTTGTTGTTGTTTATTTGACGTTGTTTTAGTTGTTGTTTATTTGACGTTGTTGTTGTTGACATTGTTATTGTTGTGGTTTATTTGACGTTGTTGTTGTTGTTTATTTGACAGAGTTGTTGTTATTGATGTTGTAGTTGTTGTTGTTGTTTATTTGACGTTTTTGTTGTTGTTGATGATGTTGTTGTTGTTGTTGTTTATTTGACGTTGTTGTTGTTATTTATTTGACGTTGTTGTTGTTTATTTGACGTTGTTGTTGTTGTTATTGTTGTTGTTTATTTGACGTTGTTGTTGTTGTTTATTTGTTGTTGTTGTTGTTGTTTATTTGACGTTGTTGTTGTTGTTTATTTGACATTGTTATTTATTTGACGTTGTCGTTGTTGTTTATTTGACGTTGTTGTTGTTGTTGTTGTTAATGTTGTTGTTGTTGTTGTTTATTTGACATTGCTATTGTTGTTGTTATTTATTTGACGTTGTTGTTGTTATTGATGTTGTTGTTGTTGTTTATTTGACGTTGTTGTTGTTGTTGTTGTTATTTATTTGACGTTGTTGTATTATTTATTTGACATTGTTGTTGTTGTTATTGTTTATTTGACGTTGTTGTTGTTGTTTATTTGACGTTGTTGTTGTTGTTGACGTTGTTGTTGTTGTTGTTGTTGTTGTTGTTTATTTGACGTTGTTGTTGTTGTTGACATTTTTGTTGTTGTTGTATTTTATTTGACGTTGTTGTTGTTGTTTATTTGACATTGTCGTTGTTGTTGTTTATTTGACGGTGTTGTTGTTATTGTTGTTTATTTGACGTTGTTGTTTTTGTTTATTTGACGTTGTTGTTGTTGACTTTGGTTTTGTTGTTTATTTGACGTTGTTGTTGTTGTTGACGTTTTTGTTGTTTTTATTTGACGTTGTTGTTGTTGTTGACATAGTTGTTGTTGTTGTTTATTTCACGTTGTTGATGTTGTTGACGTTGTTGTTTATTTGACGTTGTTGTTCTTGTTTACTTGACGTTGTTGTTGTTGTTGTTGACATTGTTGTTGTTGTTGTTCTTTATTTGACGTCGTTGTTGTTGTTTATTTGACATTGTTGTTGTTGTTGACGTTGTTGTTGTTGTTGTTTATATGACATTGTTGTTGTTGTTGTTGACGTTGTTGGTGTCGTTGTTTATTTGACATTGTTGTTGTTTATTTGACGTTGTTTTAATTGTTGTTCATTTTTTGACGTTGTTGTTGTTGTTGTTGTTGTTGTTTATTGTACGTTGTTTTTATTGTTTATTTGACGTTGTTGTTGTTGTTGTTGTTTATTTGACGTTGTTGTTGTTGTTATTGTTGTTGTTTATTTCACGTTGTTGTTGTTGTTGTTGTTTATTTGATGTTGTTGTTGTTGTTGTTGTTGTTTATTTGACATTGTTGTTGTTGTTGATGTTGGTTTTGTTGTTGTTTATTTGACATTGTTGTTGTTGTTGTTGTTGACGTTGTTGGTGTTGTTGTTTATTTGACGTTGTTGTTGTTGTTGTTGTTGTTGTTGTGTATTTGACGTTGTTTCAGATGTTGTTGTTTGTTTGACGTTGTTGTTGTTTATTTGACATTGTTGTTGTTGTTGACGTTGTTGTTATTGTTGTTTATTTGACATTGTTGTTGTTGTTGTTGACGTTGTTGGTGTTGTTGTTTATTTGACGTTGTTGTTGTTGTTGTTGTTGTTTATTTGACGTTGTTTTAGTTGTTGTTGTTTATTTGACGTTGTTGTTGTTGACATTGTTGTTGTTGTTGTTTATTTGACGTTGTTGTTGTTGTTGTTGTTGTCGTTTATTTGACGTAGTTGTTGTTGTTGACGTTGTTGTTGTTTATTTGACGTTTGTTGTTGTTATTGACATAGTTGTTGTTGTTGTTGTTGTTTGTTTGACATTGTTGTTGTTGTTGTTGATGTTGTTGTTTATTTGACGTTGTTGTTGTTATTTATTTGACGTTGTTGTTGTTGTTGTTTATTTGACGTTGTTGTTGTTGTTTATTTGACATTGTTGTTGTTGTTGTGCATTTGACGTTGTTGTTGTTGTTTATTTGACATTGTTGTTGTTGTTGTGCATTTGACGTTGTTGTTGTTGTTTATTTGACGTTGTTGTTGTTGTTGTTGTTGTTTATTTGACGTTGTTTTTGTCATTGTTTTTGTTGTTTATTTGACGTTGTTATTGTTGTTGTTTATTTGACGTTGTTGTTGTTGTTTATTTGACGTTGTTATTGTTGTTGACGTTGTTGTTGTTGTTTATTTGACGTTGTTGTTGTTGTTGTTGTTTATTTGACGTTGTTGTCTTTGTTGACGTTGTTGTTGTTGTTATTTATTTGACATTGTTGTTGTTGTTATTGTTGTTGTTGTTGTTGTTTATTTGACGTTGTTGTTGTTGTTGTTATTTATATGACGTTATTGTTGTTGTTATTTGTTATTTGACGTTGCTGTTTATTTGACGTTGTTGTTGTTGTTGTTGACGTTGTTGTTGTTGTTGTTGTTTATTTAACGTTGTTGTTGTTGACATTTTTGTTGTTGTTGTTGTTTATTTGACAATGTTATTGTTGTTGTTTATTTGACGTTGTTGTTGTTGTTGTTGTTTATTTGACGGTGTTGTTGTTGATATTTATTTGACGTTGTTGTTGTTGTTGTTGTTTATTTGACGTTGTTGTTGTTGTTGTTGTTATTTATTTGACGTGGTTTTTGTCATTGTTTTTGTTGTTTATTTGACGTTGTTATTGTTGTTGTTTATTTGACGTTTTTGTTGTTATTTATTTGACGGTGTTGTTGTTGTTGTTTATTTGATGTTGTTTTAGATGTTGTTGTTTATTTGACGTTGTTGTTGTTGTTTATTTGACATTGTTGTTTTTGTTGACGTTGTTGTTGTTGTTTATTTGACATTGTTGTTGTTGTTGTTGACGTTGTTGGTGTTGTTGTTTATTTGACGTTGTTGTTGTTGTTGTTGTTGTTTATTTGACGTTGTTTTAGTTGTTGTTTATTTGACGTTGTTGTTGTTGACATTGTTATTGTTGTGGTTTATTTGACGTTGTTGTTGTTGTTTATTTGACGTAGTTGTTGTTATTGATGTTGTAGTTGTTGTTGTTGTTGTTTATTTGACGTTTTTGTTGTTGTTGATGATGTTGTTGTTGTTGTTGTTTATTTGACGTTGTTGTTGTTATTTATTTGACGTTGTTGTTGTTTATTTGACGTTGTTGTTGTTGTTATTGTTGTTGTTTATTTGACGTTGTTGTTGTTGTTTATTTGTTGTTGTTGTTGTTTATTTGACGTTGTTGTTGTTGTTTATTTGACATTGTTATTTATTTGACGTTGTTGTTGTTGTTTATTTGACGTTGTTGTTGTTGTTGTTAACGTTGTTGTTATTGTTGTTTATTTGACATTGCTGTTGTTGTTGTTATTTATTTGACGTTGTTGTTGTTATTGATGTTGTTGTTGTTGTTTATTTGACGTTGTCGTTGTTGTTGTTGTTATTTATTTGACGTTGTTGTATTATGTATTTGACATTGTTGTTGTTGTTATTGTTTATTTGACGTTGTTGTTGTTGTTTATTTGACGTTGTTGTTGTTGTTGATGTTGTTGTTGTTGTTGTTGTTTATTTGACGTTGTTGTTGTTGTTGACATTTTTGTTGTTGTTGTATTTTATTTGACGTTGTTGTTGTTGTTTATTTGACATTGTCGTTGTTGTTGTTTATTTGACGGTGTTGTTGTTATTGTTGTTTATTTGAAGTTGTTGTTTTTGTTTATTTGACGTTGTTGTTGTTGACTTTGGTTTTGTTGTTTATTTGACGTTGTTGTTGTTGTTGACGTTTTTGTTGTTTTTATTTGACGTTGTTGTTGTTGTTGACATAGTTGTTGTTGTTGTTTATTTCACGTTGTTGATGTTGTTGACGTTGTTGTTTATTTGACGTTGTTGTTCTTGTTTACTTGACGTTGTTGTTGTTGTTGTTGACATTGTTGTTGTTGTTGTTCTTTATTTGACGTCGTTGTTGTTGTTTATTTGACATTGTTGTTGTTGTTGACGTTGTTGTTGTTGTTGTTTATATGACATTGTTGTTGTTGTTGTTGACGTTGTTGGTGTCGTTGTTTATTTGACGTTGTTGTTGTTGTTTATTTGACGTTGTTTTAATTGTTGTTCATTTTTTGACGTTGTTGTTGTTGTTGTTGTTGTTTATTTGACGTTGTTTTTATTGTTTATTTGACGTTGTTGTTGTTGTTGTTTATTTGACGTTGTTGTTGTTGTTATTGTTGTTGTTTATTTCACGTTGTTGTTGTTGTTGTTGTTTATTTGATGTTGTTGTTGTTGTTGTTGTTTATTTGACATTGTTGTTGTTGTTGATGTTGGTTTTGTTGTTGTTTATTTGACATTGTTGTTGTTGTTATTGTTGACGTTGTTGGTGTTGTTGTTTATTTGACGTTGTTGTTGTTGTTGTTGTTGTGTATTTGACGTTGTTTCAGATGTTGTTGTTTGTTTGACATTGTTGTTGTTTATTTGACATTGTTGTTGTTGTTGACGTAGTTGTTATTGTTGTTTATTTGACATTGTTGTTGTTGTTGTTGTTGACGTTGTTGGTGTTGTTGTTTATTTGACGTTGTTGTTGTTGTTGTTGTTTATTTGACGTTGTTTTAGTTGTTGTTGTTTATTTGACGTTGTTGTTGTTGACATTGTTGTTGTTGTTGTTTATTTGACGTTGTTGTTGTTGTTGTTGTTGTCGTTTATTTGACGTAGTTGTTGTTGTTGACGTTGTTGTTGTTTATTTGACATTTTTGTTGTTGTTGATGTTGCTGTTGTTGTTTATTTGACGTTGTTTTTATGGTTTATTTAACGTTGTTGTTGTTGTTGTTGTTGTTGTTTATTTGACATTGTTGTTGTTGTTATTGTTGTTGTTTATTTGACGTTGTTGTTGTTGTTTATTTGATGTTGTTGTTGTTGTTTATTTGACGTTGGTGTTGTTGTTGTTTATTTGACATTGTTGTTGTTGTTATTTATTTGACGTTGTTGTTGTTATTATTGTTTAGTTGACGTTGTTATTTTTGTTATTGTTTATTTGACGTTGTTATTGTTGTTTATTTGACGATGTTTTTGTTATTTGACGTTGTTGTTGTTGTTGTTGTATTTGTTGTTGTTGTTGTTGCTTATTTGATGTTGTTGTTATTGTTGTTGTTTATTTGACGTTGTTGTTGCTGTTGTTTATTTGACGTTGTTGTTGTTGTTGTTGTTTATTTGACGTTGTTGTTGTTGTTGTTTATTTGATGTTGTTGTTGTTGTTGACGTTGTTGTTGTTGTTGTTGTTTATTTGACGTTGTTGTTGTTGTTTATTTGTTGTTGTTGTTGTTGTTGTTGTTGTTGTTTATTTGACGTTGTTGTTGTTGTTTATTTGACATTGTTATTTATTTGACGTTGTCGTTGTTGTTTATTTGACGTTGTTGTTGTTGTTGACGTTGTTGTTGTTGTTGTTTATTTGACGTTGTTGTTGTTGTTGTTATTTATTTGACGTTGTTGTTGTTATTGTTGTTGTTGTTGTTGTTTATTTGACGTTGTTGTTGTTGTTGTTATTTATTTGACGTTGTTGTATTGTTTATTTGACATTGTTGTTGTTGTTATTGTTTATTTGACGTTGTTGTTGTTGTTGTTTATTTGACGTTGTTGTTGTTGTTGACATTGTTGTTGTTGTTGTTGTTGTTGTTGTTTATTTGACATTGTTGTTGTTGTTGACATTTTTGTTGTTGTTGTTGTTTATTTGACGTTGTTGTTGTTGTTTATTTGACATTGTTGTGGTTGTTGTTTATTTGACGGTGTTGTTGTTATTGTTGTTTATTTGACGTTGTTGTTGTTGTTTATTTGACGTTGTTGTTGTTGACGTTGTTGTTGTTGTTTATTTAACGTTGTTGTTGTTGTTGACGTTGTTGTTGTTGTTTATTTGAAGTTGTTGTTGTTGTTGACATAGTTGTTGTTGTTGTTGTTTATTTCACGCTGTTGATGTTGTTGACGTTGTTGTTTATTTGACGTTGTTGTTCTTGTTTACTTGACGTTGTTGTTGTTGTTGTTGACATTGTTGTTGTTGTTGTTCTTTATTTGACGTCGTTGTTGTTGTTTATTTGACATTGTTGTTGATGTTGACGTTGTTGTTGTTGTTTATATGACACTGTTGTTGTTGTTGACGTTGTTGGTGTTGTTGTTTATTTGACGTTGTTGTTGTTGTTTATTTGACGTTGTTTTAATTGTTGTTCATTTTTTGACGTTGTTGTTGTTGTTGTTTATTTGACGTTGTTTTTATTGTTTATTTGATGTTGTTGTTGTTGTTGTTGTTTATTTGACGTTGTTGTTGTTGTTGTTATTGTTGTTGTTTATTTCACGTTGTTGTTGTTGTTGTTGATTATTTGATGTTGTTGTTGTTTATTTGACATTGTTGTTGTTGTTGATGTTGGTTTTGTTGTTGTTTATTTGACATTGTTGTTGTTGTTGTTGTTGACGTTGTTGGTGTTGTTGTTTATTTGACGTTGTTGTTGTTGTTGTTGTGTATTTGACGTTGTTTCAGATGTTGTTGTTTGTTTGACGTTGTTGTTGTTTATTTGACATTGTTGTTGTTGTTGACGTTGTTGTTATTGTTGTTTATTTAACATTGTTGTTGTTGTTGTTGTTGACGTTGTTGGTGTTGTTGTTTATTTGACGTTGTTGTTGTTGTTGTTGTTTATTTGACGTTGTTTTAGTTGTTGTTGTTTATTTGACGTTGTTGTTGTTGACATTGTTGTTGTTGTTGTTGTTGTTTATTTGACGTAGTTGTTGTTTTTTTTTATCTTACGTAGTTGTTGTTGTTGACGTTGTTGTTGTTGTTGTTGTTTATTTGACGTTGTTGTTGATGTTGCTGTTGTTGTTTATTTGACGTTGTTGTTATGGTTTATTTGACGTTGTTGTTGTTGTTGTTTATTTGACATTGTTGTTGTTGTTATTGTTGTTGTTTATTTGACGTTGTTGTTGTTGTTTATTTGATGTTGTTGTTGTTGTTGTTTATTTGACGTTGGTGTTGTTGTTGTTTATTTGACATTGTTGTTGTTGTAATTTATTTGACGTTGTTGTTGTTGTTATTGTTTAGTTGACGTTGTTGTTTTTGTTATTGTTTATTTGACGTTGTTATTGTTGTTTATTTGACGTTGTTTTTGTTATTTGACGTTGTTGTTGTTGTTGTATTTGTTGTTGTTGTTGTTGCTTATTTGATGTTGTTGTTATTGTTGTTGTTGACGTTGTTGTTGCTGTTGTTTATTTGACGTTGTTGTTGTTGTTGTTGTTTATTTGACGTTGTTGTTTTTGTTGTTTATTTGATGTTGTTGTTGTTGTTGTTGACGTTGTTGTTGTTGTTGTTGTTGTTTATTTGACGTTGTTGTTGTTGTTTATTTGACGTTGTTGTTGTTGTTGATATTTATTTGACGTTGTTGTTGTTGTTGTTTATTTGACGTTGTTGTTGTTTATTTGATGTTGTTGTTGTTGTTTATTTGACGGTGTTGTTGTTGTTGTTGTTTATTTGACGTTGTTGTTGTTGTTGTTTATTTGACGTTGTTGTTGTTTATTTGACGTTGTTGTTGTTATTGACATAGTTGTTGTTCTTGTTGTTGTTTGTTTGACATTGTTGTTGTTGTTGTTGATGATGTTGTTGTTTATTTGACGTTGCTGTTGTTTATTTGACGTTGTTGTTGTTGTTGACATTGTTGTTGTTGTTGTTGTTTATTTGACGTTGCTGTTGTTTATTTGACATTGTTGTTATTGTTGTTCATTTGACGTTGTTGTTGTTGTTGTTGTTTATTTGACGTTGTTGTTGTTGTTGTTGTTTATTTGACGTTGTTTTTGTCATTGTTTTTGTTGTTTATTTGACGTTGTTATTGTTGTTGTTTATTTGACGTTGTTGTTGTTGTTTATTTGACGTTGTTATTGTTGTTGACGTTGTTGTTGTTGTTTATTTGACGTTATTGTTGTTGTTGTTGTTGTTTATTTGACGTTGTTGTCTTTGTTGACGTTGTTGTTGTTGTTATTTATTTGACATTGTTGTTGTTGTTATTGTTGTTGTTGTTGTTGTTTATTTGACGTTGTTATTGTTGTTGTTATTTATTTGACGTTGTTGTTGTTGTTATTGTTTATTTGACAGTGTTGTTTATTTGACGTTGTTGTTGTTGTTATTGTTTATTTGACGTTGTTGTTTATTTGACGTTGTTGTTGTTGTTGTTCTTGACGTTGTTGTTGTTGTTGTTTATTTGATGTTGTCGTTGTTGACGTTTTTGTTGTTGTTGTTGTTGTTGTTGTTGTTTATTTGACGTTGTTGTTGTTGTTGTTTATTTGACGTTGTTGTTATTGTTGTTTATTTGATGTTGTTGTTGTTGTTGTTGTTTATTTGACGGTGTTGTTGTTGTTGTTGTTGTTTATTTGATGTTGTTGTTGTTGTTGTTGTTGTTTATTTGACGTTGTTGTTGTTTATTTGACGTTGTTGTTGTTATTGACATAGTTGTTGTTTTTGTTGTTTGTTTGACATTGTTGTTGTTGTTGATGTTGTTGTTTATTTGACGTTGTTGTTGTTGTTGACATTGTTGTTGTTGTTGTTGTTTATTTGACGTTGTTGTTGTTGTTGTTTATTTGACATTGTTGTTATTGTTGTTCATTTGACGTTGTTGTTGTTTATTTGACGTTGTTGTTATTGTTGTTGTTTATTTGACGTTGTTTTTGTCATTGTTTTTGTTGTTTATTTGACATTGTTATTGTTGTTGTTTATTTGACGTTGTTGTTGTTGTTTATTTGACGTTGTTATTGTTGTTGACGTTGTTGTTGTTGTTTATTTGACGTTGTTGTTGTTGTTGTTGTTGTTTATTTGACGTTGTTGTCTTTGTTGACGTTGTTGTTGTTGTTATTTATTTGACATTGTTGTTGTTGTTATTGTTGTTGTTGTTGTTGTTTATTTGACGTTGTTGTTGTTGTTGTTGTTATTTATTTGACGTTGTTGTTGTTGTTATTGTTTATTTGACGTTGTTGTTTATTTGACGTTTGTGATCGGTGGATCTGGAACTGACTGTTTAACGCTGGTTCGCGAAATGTCGCGGAAGCAAGAGTCGCCACCGTCTTTTATTTTCTCCAAATGGAAATGACAAAAGCACAGAAAAATTCCTTATTGAGATTGCTCTCGGTTCGGGAGGTAGATTTATAGAAAGGGAAGGTGTTAGCACCCTTTCTATCCATGGTTATCCATGGGCTCTTAGGTACTTGCTCATTTGTGTTTTCAAAAGTGTTTGCTTTTCAATCGTGAGTGGGTTTGAAAAAAGTTTCTTTGAAAGTTTCGGAATAACTCTTGTATCAGTCCTCAAGAGTGTTTGAAAAGTTGTTTTTGAAATCTTTTTGAAAAGTGTCGGTGTGAAAAGAAGCTTTTGATTTGTTTTGAATTTAGAGCAAGTATCTACGAGTCATCTACCTACCCTAAGGAATTAGTCTGTGTAAATGTCCTTAAGGTAGTGTCATCCCACCATTGAGAGGTAGGTAGCACAACCGTTGGAGGTGTTCGGGTCAATTCGAGGGTTCGGGACATTGTGGTCACCAGAGCAATAGGAAGACACCTTAGAAGCTACCCTCATGCCATGTTCATGGACATGAGGACTTACTAAAACATCCTCTACTCGACGACCACGTTTCGAGGGGCAAGGCAACAGTGAGACGTACCCTAGGGGTGGTGTGTGAATTGTGTGTCATTTTCAATTATGTTTATCTTGTCATGCATTGGTGATCTACGCTTTGTTTTTATTTTTGGCATTCATTCTTTCATGTGGTTATTAACAGTTAAAAGGTGCGGAATTTAAAAGTCCTACGCTATTACAAAGGCGCGGGTCTACAACGCCAAATTAAACCAAGACCCGATTTGAATAAATAAAATGCGGAAAGTAAATACCCTAATTAATCTATTACAAGGCTTTGGGGGCAAGTACATTACATAGAAAGAAATAAAATAAATGCGCGAAAGAAATTATAATTGAATGTGAGGGCGTTGGACCCTTTTAAAGAAATTAAATCGAAATCGTAAATTAATTAAATTAAATAAAAGCAAGAACTTATTTTTTGGAGTTTTTGTATTTATGGAATTTTAATGAGAAAATTAAATGGAATTAAAATCCTAATTCTAAACTATTTTTAATTTATTAAAAAATGTTTAAGTTTGACCTAGTTTTAACCTAATTATTTAATTATAAGTTATTTATAAAATAATTAAGAATAATAATAATGATGATAAGGAAATAAATTATTTATTAAGAAAAAGAAGAAAAATATTAAAACCCTAATCTCTAAACTTTTTAGTTTATTTAAAAAAATTTAGCATTAAACCTAAAATTAAAACTAAATTAATTATTAAATTTATTTACAAAATAAAACATTAGTGAATTAAATAATAAAATATATTTTTATTTTTGACCTTCTGATTTTTGTATTTTTATTATTTAAAATTAATTTAAATAATTAAAAGAAAATAATTAAAGCAAAATAAAAAAAGAAAAGAATAAAGGAAAGAAAATACAAACAAGGGGGTTTGTTGACCCTTTTGAGGTTTGACTGAAGCAATTTGGCCCAATAGAAGCTTGGCCTGTTTGACCTTCAGCGTTCACGTGTGCATGGTTGACTAGTGGGCATGGTGATCCGCGTGACCTGGCCATTAGATTGATCTCTGAAGCCATGTGGCGCGCCAAGGTACTGGATGCATGATGGACCCTAGGCAGAGAATTACACCTGAACGCGTATTGAACAAAATTATGAAGAATATAGGGGACCTGGGAATCGAACCCAGGTCCCAAGGCTTGCAAACATCACTTTCCACCAACTGAGCTATTTGGCAACTTTGTTATTATAATGAAACACAATTAATATAATAAAAAGTAAGTGCAAGTGGTATAAAACACAAAAACGCGCGCCAAGCTTTTGAATCAGCCAACCACATGATGACAACCAGCCTTCTTCTTCGTTTGTTCGTTTTTGCCTGAGAAATATGGAATGGATAGCGGGGGTTTTAAACCCCCACTAACTTCAACCTGCAAAAATAACGATTAGGCCATACACAAACATAAAAAGAGCGCGACTAGTGGGATTGAATCGTCCAGATGCCCTGAGTTCAATGGTCCTGGTCTCGTTGCCTAATTTTTCCTTATGAAAGAAACCCCCTTTTAAAGTTCCTAAAACCCTAAAAGACGTTCATGGTAACTTCCTATTCAGACAACCATTCTCCAATTGAATCACGCCATTAGCTTTAGAATCATCACATTAGTATAGATCAAACATTAAAATGCATGGAAAATGTGTATAAATTCAAATACGAATATGCAATTTTTAGAAGAAAGTCAAGCTTCTATCTACCAGTTCTTTGAGTATGGAAGCGTGATTCTAATTGGAATAGATTCCTGGTAACCTTGGCAAGCTTGTGGGATGGTTCTTTTGCTTGGAATTACGCTGGAATTCTGAAAACAGTTTTTGGCTTTTTTTGTGAAAAATACAAGTTTGATTCTCCACTCTGAGCGCAGCTTCTCGGTTTTTTTGATTAGGTTTGCATTGTGTTTATATGTGTGACTGAATTAGGGTAGAAATCCAAGTCAAAAACCTTTGCATTCATGAATCAAATATTTGGTTTTCAATGTAATCTTTTTCAATCTTTTTCATGCCCTTTTGATACCAATCATTGCCAATTCTTTCCATATTGAGTGTGCACGAAATATTTTGGCTTCATTGAGAGAATATGCTGTAAAAAAGGATTGGAAAACATGATTTTCTATTTTTGTCATATTTTATTTTAATTAAATGAACTAATAATAATAATAATTCAAATAATTAATAAAAAATGATAAAATAACTCCCTTTAAAGTCAATGGGTCGTGCATAGCTTTTGGGTGATGATTCTTGGAAGAAAATGTGGCCCATTAGCAATTTTGAGGCATTTGAAGCAAAGTTGTCTTTTCAAAATTCCCAAAAATTTCCCAACTTCCACAAGGCATATCTTGCTCAATTTTTAAGCTTTGATCATGTTCTTGGACATTTTGGAAAGGTCTTGAAGTCCTCTAACCAATGACTTTGGTCCCATGTCATTTTGATTTACCAATCTCAAGTTATGGTCTTTGACCTATAATGTTGAGATTGATAACTTTTTGTGAGAGCATTTCTTGGACTTGAAGTGTGAAGATGAGTTGTAGGAAATGTCATTCTCTTCAAAATGAGCTTTGGATGGAATTTTTCTGATAAACCATGTGGAAGTTATGCCTTGGTCAAGTTACAGTTGACTTTTTCAACTGTCCAAAAATGGAAACTTTTGCATCTTGAGACTTTTTGAGCCATGCCTTGAGAATCATGATCAAGAATTGATCAAATGATGTTTGTGGCTTCAAAATAAGATGTTGACCAAAAATTTGAACTTTTTACTGTCAAATGACCATTTTGCCCCTACAGTTGACTGTTGAGCAATTAGGGTTTTTGACTGTGCAATTTTGTGATGTAAGTCTTGAAACTTGGTATAAGGATGCTTGACAATATTTATAGGCATGTGGGACTTGATTGGACCCTTGGGAACTTCAATTTCTTTGCCAGAACCAAAACCCTAATTTTTGACTGTTTAGGAGACCATTGAACTGTGCAACTCTTGAGAGATTGTGGAGCATGCTCTTTGAAAATCTTGAAGATTATGGGAGGGAAAATTTTGGGGTACAATAGTTGCCCCTGTTCAATCTTCTTAAACCTAAGGATGCAGATTGGCTGACGTGCCTTTCGTAATCCGAAGGTGGAAGATGATTGAACACTAGAGTGCCCAGAAATTTGCGCTCACATAGTAGCGGTGTGATGGCGGGAATGGGCTTACAGATGCCATTTGGAGATTGATGGATAGGAATATGGGCTTATAGATGCCATGTGGAGAGGTGACGGATAGGTGGATGGGCTTATAAATGCCATCTGGGTGTCGATCGCGTGAGAGATTCCTTAGCGAGAACTTGCGTACCTGAAAAAGAAAATGATTACCTGACCTGTTACAGGAGTTGGTCTTCAAATTCTTTATGTAGATGCACCCTGACTGGTTACAGGAATTGGGTCTGGAGCCTCAAAAGGTTATGGATGAACCAGGGATGGTTACTACCTCAACGGGGCGGTGAGAGAACCTTGGGAAATTACTACCTCAATAGGAACACTGAGAGAACCTTGGACGATTACTACCTCAACAGGGACGCTGAGAGAATCTTGGGCGATTACTACCTCAACAGGAATGCTGAGAGAATCTTGGATGTCTTCTACTGGGATAAGAATCAGGGAGATCTTAGGGTCGATCTGACTGAACCAGAGAAGGCCTTTGACTGGATAAGAATCAGGAAAATCTTAGGGTCGATTTAACTGAACCAGACAAGGTCTTGGAATATCTTCAACTGGATAAGAATCAGGGAGATCTTAGGGTCGATCTGACTGAACCAGAGAAGGCCTTTGACTGGATAAGAATCAGGAAAATCTTAGGGTCGATTTAACTGAACCGGACAAGGTCTTGGAATATCTTCAACTGGATAAGAATCAGGGAGATCTTAGGGTCGATCTGACTGAACCAGAGAAGGCCTTTGACTGGATAAGAATCAGGAAAATCTTAGGGTCGATTTAACTGAACCGAACAAGGTCTTGGAATATCTTCAACTAGATAAGAATCAGGGAGATCTTAGGGTCGATCTGACTGAACCAGAGAAGGCCTTTGACTGGATAAGAATCAGGAAAATCTTAGGGTCGATTTAACTGAACCAAGCTAAAATCTTAAACATAGCTGAGAACTTAACTGGATCTTTCCTGAAAGGTAAAGGTCAGTCATATGCAATGCATGATATGGATCAAGCAATGATGTTCTCAACATAAATGAGATTGTAAGGTATAATGCGTTTATGCATGTATCATGATGTATATGATGTTTATGTATGTTTTTGTCTAGGAAAGTAAATCCTTGACGGGTGCCGGGAAGTCACATCCTGGGCTGATGGTTGAAGAGAGTTCTTCGTTTCCGCTGGGGATGATAGTTGCAAGAATACCGGTAGGAGAAGATAACTCCGTTGGGGAATAAACTTGGTGAATGGATTACTCTGCGGGGAGAAAAGTACTCTAGCGATCTTGCTGGGGAACAATACTCTGTGGGGAGAGAGATATTTTGCTGGGATGATGATAACTCCACTGGGGATACCATTGTTATGTTGGAAGTGTTAATAGACTCTGCTGAGGATAGGAATACTTCGTCGGGGACGATCTTCTCATGGATTTTGGCTGAGGATAACCCCAGTTATATCCTTATAGGGAAATAACCTTTGAATACAGCCGGGGGACACATTCGTGTTCTGTAGGGGGCAAGCTTCCAGAATCTACTGGGGATAAGCTTCCTGCTGGGGAGATGGATTCAAACTTTCCTGGGGAAATCTTCAGGCTGGACTCTCCTGGGGAAATCTTTGAGATGTATTGGGGAAGTGACTCCATTGAATGTCGGGTATACCGCCGGGGAACAATCTTAGATCAAGACTGCCGGGGATGCTTGTTAAGAATGTTTGTATATTATGCTGGGGAATGTTGAGATCTGCTGGAGGATACCCAACTTCCTTAAGGCTGATAGTATAGTTTTGCTTGGGGAGAGTGCATTGACTTGCTGGCTCACTCTCTGGGGAATTAAGGCATATTGATTATGTTCTTCAGCTGAACCTACCTTGATACTTTGGCGGACAGAGCAATTAGATCGCCTAGGCAACTCTTTATTTCCCCTGTTTCTAATGTTACCTGTAATTAATCCCTTGTTTCATATGCAAATATTTATGAGTTAGCAATTAGTGTCAAATGCATATATCACGAATTGAACCTTGGACGTTCTTCGCAAAACAAAACAGAAAAGGAAAAACTGTTGGCAATTTTAACTGAAAAGTGATTTTATATTGATTTTTGAATTGCCTGTAAATAGGCGTTTATGTACAAGAGGCTGACGTCCTAGTAAGAGAACGTCGCCGAACAAAGAGTTTATACAAATTTGTACAAAGGGAAAACAAAACAGCTATGTGAAAAGAATAATCCCACTGGGTTTCAAACTCTGCTATCGCCTTTATATCTTTGAGCGTCTCATCACTTGATGACCTAGATGGAGATGAAGCTGATTGATCGATGTCGTCTGAACTTGATGCTGATACCGGATTCTGGATGCGAAGTGATCCAATGAGACATAGTATTACGCTTTTATCCCTAACTTTTGCCTGGACTGCCCTTTCGGGTTTTCAGTCCACCGGGATACCCATTTTTTCCCAAGCCGCCTTTTCAGGTTTTCGACTTGTCGGGTGTACAGATTTTTTTTCATTTCATCCCTTCATTTTGCCCGAACCCTTTTGGTTCGCCGGGAAGCCCTAATTTTTGCCTAGGTATGTCAACCTAGCGGGTCTTTTTCCATGCGTAGTATCTTTTTACTATGTCTGCATTGGCGGGGTGAGGAAGGTCGTCACCATCCATGTTGGTTAGAATCATGGCTCCTCCTGAGAACACATGCTTAACCACAAATGGCCCTTCGTATGTAGGGGTCCATTTTCCCCTTGGATCACTCTGAGGAAGGATGATACGTTTGATTACCAGATCCCCAACTTGATATTCTTGTGGTCTGACCCTTTTGTTAAATGCCCTGATCATCCGTTTTTGATACGTCTGACCATGACAAATAGCAGCGAGCCTCTTTTCGTCAATCAGGTTTAATTTATCAAGTCGTGTCTGGATCCAATCATCTTCGCTCAGATCTTCATCCTTCATTATCCGGAGAGAGGGTATCTGCACTTCGATCGGTAAGACCGCCTCCATACCGTAGACCAAGGAGAAAGGAGTTGCCCCGGTTGACGTCCTGGCTGAGGTACGGTACCCATGTAGAGCGAACGGTAACATCTCGTGCCAATCTTTATAAGTCACTGTCACCTTCTGCACAATTTTCTTAATGTTCTTATTTGCTGCTTCTACAGCCCCATTCATCTTCGGCCGATAAGGAGAAGAGTTGTGGTGCTGTATCTTAAACTGCTCACAGAGCTCAGTGATCATCTTATTATTGAGATTGGTACCGTTTTCGGTAATGATTCTTTCAGGGACACCGCATCGACAGATCAGATTATGCCGAATGAACCGTGCCACAACGTTCTTGGTTACTGTGGCGTAGGAAGCTGACTCAACCCACTTTGTAAAGTAATCGATCACTACCAGGATGAAGTGATGCCCATTGGACGCTGTAGGTTTAATCTCACCGATCATATCTATGCCCCACATTGCAAAAGGCCAAGGCGCAGTCAGAACATTTAGAGGAACTGGAGGAACATGCACCTTGTATGCATATATCTGGCACTTATGGCATGTCCGAGAGTGTTGGTAACAGTCGGCTTCCATTGTGGACCAGAAATACCCTGCCCGAAGGATCTTCTTCGCCATAGTATGTCCACTGGAATGTGTTCCGAAGGTACCTTCATGCAACTCTGCCATGATCCTTTCTGCTTCAGTCTTATCCACACAACACAGTAAGGTCGAATCATGGTTTCGCTTGTACAGGATGCCATTGCTAAGGAATAACTTTGCTGCGAATCTTCTTAGAAACTTCTTGTCATTGACAGATGCACCTTCAGGGTATTCTTGAGCTTCCAAATATTTCTTCACCTCATGGTACCAAGGCTTCTCAGTCACCAATTCAGTCTCAAGATCACAACAGTATGCCGGTTCGTCCAGTTTCCAGATGATGATTCGGGGAGCCTCATTGTCCCATTTGACTTTGAACATGGAAGAAATCGTAGCTAACGCGTCCGCTAACTGATTCTCCTCTCTTGGGAAATGTTCAAAGGTTATCTTTGTGAAGTGGGGGATCAATGTCAACACACATTCTCTGTAAGGAATAAGATTCGGATGTTTCGTATCCCACTCCCCTTTGATCTGATTGATCACGAGAGCGGAATCTCTGAAGACACTCAGAAACTTGATCCTTAAGTCGATCGCCGCTTGGAGACCCATGATGTACGCCTCATACTCTGCCATGTTGTTGGTGCAGTTGAAACATAGCCAGGCGGTGAGTGGAGTATGAGTGCCTTGAGGGGATATGATTACAGCGCCAATGCCGTTACCCAAAGCGTTGGAGGCTCCGTCAAAGTGCATAGACCATCGGGATCCTTCCTCAGGTCCTTCATCCGGTCCGGGTACTTCACAATCAGTCACTATCATGATACTCTCGTCAGGAAATTCGAAGTTCATTGATTGATAGTCGTCTACTACCTGATGTGCCAAGTGGTCTGCTAATACACTTCCCTTGATAGCTTTCTGAGTCGTGTACTGGATGTCGTATTCTGTCAAGATCATTTGCCATCTTGCTATTCTCCCAGACAGAGCAGGCTTTTCAAATATGTACTTTATAGGATCCATCTTTGAGATCAATAAGGTAGTGTGAGTCAGCATATACTGTCTCAGCCGGCGAGCAGCCCATACCAAAGCGCAACAAGTTTTCTCGAGCAGTGAGTATCGGGTCTCACAGGCGGTAAACTTTTTGCTAAGGTAATAAATGGCATGCTCTTTTCGGCCAGACTCGTCATGCTGCCCCATCACACACCCCATTGAGTTGTCAAGTACTGTCAGGTATAGTATCAGAGGTCGCCCTTCAACCGGTGGCATAAGGATGGGTGGTTCTTGGAGATACTCTTTGATTCTGTCAAAAGCGGCCTGACATTCATCGTTCCAGCGTACTACCTGATCTTTCTTCAACAGCTTGAAGATTGGTTCACAAGTAGCAGTTAGGTGTGAGATGAATCGAGCAATGTAATTCAGGCGTCCTAAAAAGCCTCTGACTTCTTTCTCTGTCTTAGGAACGGGCATCTCTTGAATGGCTTTAACCTTATCAGGGTCCACTTGAATACCCTTGTCACTTACAACGAAGCCTAGCAACTTTCCAGACCTTACCCCGAAGGTGCACTTGTTCGGGTTCAACCTCAGCTTGTACAACTTCAGACGGTCAAACAATTTCTGCAGATGATCAAGGTGTTCTTCCTCAGTTTGGGACCTTGCAATCATGTCGTCGACATACACTTCTATATCATGATGGATCATGTCGTGAAATAAAGCAACCATGGCACGTTGGTAGGTTGCCCCAGCATTTTTCAGTCCAAAAGGCATGACCTTGTAGCAGAAGGTGCCCCACTGAGTAACAAAGGTAGTTTTTTCCATGTCTTCAGGTGCCATCTTGATTTGATTATAGCCTAAAAAACCATCCATGAAAGAAAACACCTTATGCTGAGCAGTATTGTCAACAAGGACATCAATGTGAGGTAGGGGGAAGTCATCCTTGGGGCTGGCCCTATTCAGATCCCTGTAATCGACACACATTCTGACCTTTCCATCTTTCTTTGGTACTGGCACCATATTAGCAACCCACTGAGGGTAAGAAGTCACTGCGAGAAACCCGGCGTCAAACTGTTTCATAACCTCGGTTTTGATCTTCTCAGACATCTCTGGACGCATACGGCGGACCTTTTGCTTAACCGGAGGGTAGTCTTCCTTGGTAGGCAAATGATGGACCACAATATCAGTATCCAAACCAGGCATGTCTTCGTAGGACCAGGCGAAGATTTCCATGTAATCATGTAACATCTGAGTCAACCGTTGCTTCACGCTGAGCTCTAGGTTGGCACCAATCTTAACCTCCTTCCTGTCCGTCTCAGTACCCAGATTTATTGTTTCCACTGGCTCTTCGTGTGGTTGAATTGCCCTCTCTTCCTGGAGTAACAGTCTTGCAAGCTCGCCAGGCACTTCGCAATCATCTTCACCTTCGTCTTCGGCTAAGTTGATCGGATGTTCGAAGTCATAACTGGCAGTAGCAGAGTCGTTACCCGTGAGATCCAGAGTGGATTGAAACCTGTATGAGTGAGTGTGTGTAAATACAATTGTTTTGCAATATATAAAGAAAGGAAAGAAAGAAAAGGAGCATAAGATTTGAAATGCGAGGAAATGTCCAAGGTCTTTATTCATGATATATGAAATGACAATTAATATGCCCTCACAAATGAAGCCACGGTGCCCCGGGTAAGACACCGGGCCATAGAGTTTTAATTCATTGTTTATTACAAATAACAAAAACAAAGGAGTTTATTACTGCGTAATAAAAGTAACAGGAGTATGATCTTTAGCAGTCCAATTGGTCAATCCACCATCAGTCGTCGGGTAGATCCAGCTATCGAACTCTGATTCTTCCACCTCATCTTCATCCCCAATGGCATTCACTCCTGGATTGGTGATGAGCACAGGAGGTCTTCTGGTTCTAGTTTTACGCACAGCCTTCTGAGCCTCTGCAGTAAAACCCAGTCTAAACTTGTCAGTTTTAGGTGTAAAATCAGGGAGCCTGCCCCAGTTAGCACATTCACCTTTCTTGATTACAGCTCGGGCATCCTTCAGGGAAGCCATCTTCAAAGGAACATCCTCTTCAACCACTGTTTCTGCCGCTGCCAATGTTGGAGGTACCTCTTCAAAATGCTGAAAGGGGGTTTCAATAAACTCCCCGTCCATCTCAATATACCTGAAGGAATTCAAATGGCTCACCATATATTCTTCCTCCCCCTGCACAGTAACAATCTTCCCTCTGACGGGGTATTTGAGCTTCTGGTGTAGGGTAGAGGTCACTGCCCCGACTTTGTGAATCCAAGGTCGACCCAGTAGACAAGAATACGATGGACGGATATCCATCACATAGAAAGTTGAGTCAAATACTTGAGAACCCACACGAATAGGAATATCTACCTCTCCATGAACCATCCTCTTAGAACCGTCAAAGGCTCTGACAATGATGTTGCTAGGTTTCAGCTCCAGGCCCTCACAATCCAACCGGTCTAAGGCCTTCTTGGGTAACACATTCAGGGAAGATCCAGTGTCCACCAACACGTGCGCAAGAGTAGTGCCCCTGCATTCTATAGAGACATGTAGGGAATCATTGTGGTTCTTTCCCTTAGCAGTAAGGTCAGCATCCGAGAAACCCAAACCATTGTCAGCTGTCAAATTGGCTACGCAATCAGTAAACTGGACTGCAAATGTCTCCTGTGGCACGTGAGCCGTCTTGAGAAATGAAATCAAGGCCTTAGCATGGGCTTCTGAGCACAGTAACAAGGAGAGCATAGAGATCTTGGAGGGGGTATGCCCCAACTGTTCAACAACATTAAAATCGCTCTTCTTGATTATCTTCAGAATTTCCTCCATCTCTTGTTGGGAGGCCTCAGCATTCACAGATTTTGGTGCCTCCATCCGGGCAGGCTCATCTTCAATCCCTTTGCCTCGAGCATTAGATGGCTCGGCGGCAGGGGAAACAACTTGATCATAAATGGGAACAGGTGCACTTGCAGGTGTCATAATGAGAGGTCTTCAAATAGCTGGTGGCGCAATGTCAGGCGAGAAGAGCCTGCCACTGCGGGTTACTTTGGTTGGACCAGTGATATTGCTGATGCTGGTACCAGTGTTGAACTCTTGCTTTATACCATGTACATATACATCTTCCCCATAGTGCCATGGGACAGCCTTATCAGATTCATAGCGGAGAGGCCCCGGAACAGTAATCACAATGGGTGCGACAGTCATGATTTTAACTGGCTTCCTCGGGGGAGCCTTGATTGGATTATTGAAAATTGTAACAACAGATACATCTTCCATAGGAACAAACGGAACAGCGGTCTTCTTGAACAGAATCTCTTTGCTGTCCATCAGGCTTTGGATGCCCAAATTCAGCAAAGGACAACCAGAAAGGGAAACAGCACAGAAAAGGAAACCTTCGCTACAACCCGGAAATAAACCGGCCAGTAGTAGGTTCCTCTTAACAGTCTTCAGAGGAGTAGCTACATCATTCACGGAAACGGCATACACATCTTCATCAACGGCATTCACTCCATGCTGGGGCATAGGAGCAGTCACCACATTTGGCCTCTCAGGTGCCTCAAATTGTATCTCCTTCGCATCAATAAGGTCTTGCACCTTATTCCTTAAGGCCCAGCAGTCATCAGTGGAATGCCCCGGGCTATCGGAGTGATAAGCACAACGGGCATTTGGATTGTACTTGGGAGAGGCAGTGTTTACAACCTTTGGGGCCTCTTTGACAGTCACCAAGTTGGTGGATAGCAACTGCGGCAAGATTTGCGATAGGGTCATACTCAGCCGGGTGAATTCTCTTCTAGGTCTTTCAGCCCTTTGTGGATTGGTTTGCCGAGGAGCGGCAGCAGGTTTAGCAATCATTACCGCGTTGACAGATTGGCGGTGCTCAGGTTTATCATGTCTTCTAGGCCCATATACAGCACTGACCTCCTTCTTAAAGGGATTCTTCTCAGAACTTGACGATGCACCCTTCTGGATTTTACCGGACTTCATTCCAGCCTCTATCCTTTCCCCAGTCAGAATAAGATCAGTAAACCCTGCAGATGAATTACCGATAAGATGATTGAAAAACGGCCCGGAGAGGGTCCCCAAGAACATATCCACCAGCTCGCGGTCAGTTAACGGAGGCTGCACCCTGCCAGCCAGATCCCTCCACTTCTGTGCATACTCCTTAAAACCTTCGCTTGATCCTAGGGACATACCCTGGAGTTGGGTACGTGTAGGAGCAAGGTCGGCATTATATTGATACTGCTTGTAAAAAGCAGTAGCCAACTCCTCCCAGTTACGAACCTTGGTCCCATCCAGCTGATAGAACCATTCGAGATGAGTCCCTGAAAGACTCTCCTGAAAGAAGTGGATCCACAAGTTCTTGTCCACTGTGTACGGTTGAATCTTCCGCACATAAGATCTGAGGTGTAGCTTAGGGCAAGACGCCCCGTCATACTTGGTCAAAGATGGTGCCTTAAATTTGTGAGGAATGATCACACCAGTAGATAAGCCCAAGTCTCCGAAATCCAGCCCAGGAACTTGTTGGATCTCCATGGCATTCATTCTGTCTTCCAGCTGCTTGTACCGGTCTTCAGCAGGAGGATACTGTTCCTCATTAAAGTCAGTCTCGTTGTCAGAGACTACTGGACTTGAAGTCTTTCCCCCCTGGGGACTGTCTTTGCCTACAGACGAACCAGCTTCTTCATTCTGCAGAGTGTTACCAAACCTCCGGCCCGAGTTGAAAAGAACAGTTCTCTTCTTCTTTTTCCCCTTCTTCAGGAGTAAAGCCTTCAGCTCTTCTTGGCCTTGAGCCAAACCCATGATCAGCTCCTGAAATTGTGCGTTCTGCGCCTGAAGGGCCTTGATAGACATCTTGGTTGATGATGAGTCAGGGTTCATGATGCTGAAATAAACAGCGAAGAACAGTAAGCAACCTGAAAAGAAGAAAACCTGCTATGCACATGATGAATGATATGTGTTTATGCAATGCATTCAGGGGTTCGAAAGTTCAAATTTGTTGTAGACAAAAAAGGAACACACATTATCATTAAGGAAATAATTGTTCAGTACATCAAAGCCTCGTGGGCCAAACATTACAAAAGCAAATCAATCCCAGAAGACACTACACATCCTATTTGGAGCAATGTAGGTGTTGAGGTTCCTCTCCTCGTGCAATAGGCGGATGAGCTCCAAGACCTTCTTTTCACTAGCATGTAGACTGGTCTCAAGAGAATTCCGTTCTTCCTTAAGCTGGATCCAGCTCTTCTGCATCTCTTCCCAGGACGTGGGCATGTCAGGATGTTGAATGGTGTAGGACACCTCTCCCTCCAAGACTGGCTCTTTGATCACAGGGAGCATATGAGGATATGGCATTACTAACTTCTGGGAGCGGGCTCGTACCCACTTGAGATAAGGTTCCAATGGGATGGAATTCTTGTGCCCCAGTGTCTTGCTGTCTATCTTACTGGGCATCCTCCAAGCTCTGATAAATCTCTGGCGAAGTCCTTGTGCATCGTTGTCGAAGTCAAAAACTATGTCAGGAATTAACATGTCATGAGGGCCGTCCCTCCGAGCATAACCAAATTGTCTCCAAGCCAGGCATGGGTTGTAAGTAATACCTCCTCTGATTCCAAGTAGAGGAACATTAGGGTACTCCCCGCAACGATCAATGATAGTGACATCCTCTCTGGACCGAGGGCACTAATGTATATCTGCATGTGTAAGAGTCATCAACCGTTGTGACCATCTCAAACCCCGCTCATTCTTCAAAACTGATTGTGGAAGGTGCAAAATAAACCACCTTCCCAGGAGAGGAGTGCAGCACATAAGGACACCTCTTTTTCTCATTGTTCGAGTGTAACATGAGTGAAGGATGTCCCCCAGCAACGTAGGTATAGGATTCCTGGACATGAAGATCTGGACAGCACTGATATCTATAAGTTGATCTAGGTTAGGGAACAACACCAAACCATAGACAAGGAGGGCCACAACTTCTTCAAAAGCTTGTAAGTCAAGGGAGTTCCAACATTCCTGGGCCTTTTCAAACGGAAACCTGGCTAAGAACCCTTTGATACCACTTCTAACTTCCCAATGTCCCTTGAGGTCAGATGGTTGTAGGTGTAAGGCCTTAGCAATCTCTTCAAGCTTGGGTTCCTTTTCCGTACCGTTGTAGGGTAGTTGATCAAGGATGGGGATCTTCAGAAGCCGGGAGAACTCTTCCAATGTAGGTACCAGTTGATAATCCAGGAAAGTGAAACAATGATGCAGAGGGTTAAAGAACTGGAACAGGACGTTTATCATATCTTCCTCAATGTTGGTGTTGACCAAGCTGATGAGTCTTCCATGTCTCTCACTGAATGAAGAGCTCTCGGGAATCCTGGATATAAGCTCCTTAAGCTGAGGAGGGACCCTTACAAGGCTGATCTGAATTGTCTTTCTGCGAACAGTTTCCATGTCCTATAAAACAAGAACAAAGATGAAGATTCGAACCCCCGAAATGGTTAGTCAATGCATATGATGCTGTATGATGTCATGATGCTATGATTAAACACACCACGAATATTTACAAAGCAAACATGATAAGGCACACAAGTCACACAAGACAAGCCCTTAGAGTTTAGGCCTGCATGGGGTCTGGGTATTACCCTCCTGAAGTTGGTGGGTTCAACCTGTCCTATTAGAAGTAACCGGGTTCTAAGGGTCCCAATATCACTGGATTGCTTTCATTGTTCATCGTTTCGATTTAGCCACTAAATTGGCGACCGAAATATTCAAGGAAAGCAACCCTCAATTGAGTGTAGTATCGAGTATCAACCAACCTCGGACTGCACCAAAGTCAGTTATCTCACTACCCTAAAGAGGCCAAGATGGTTCAATTAAGGTTCCTAAGGTCAGTTGATGCTTCACGACACCACGTGGAGGCCCCGTACTCTCCTTGACTGAACTCAAGGGTTACCGGTACACACCAAAGTGCCACATCAATGTAGCAGACTGTTTCAACCATGTCGGTATACCCCGCACAGTTCCCTCACAGCCTTGTTGCTACTTTCTAAGAAGGTATCCCCAGATCCGGGTTAGGATCTATAGAACTCCCGAGACAGTCCCACAATTTAAAGCAAACAAGTCAAAGCAATTGAAAATACAGTGATCTTAGTCCTAAGGTACACCTCACTTTAAAAGAAGTCCCCAGCAGAGTCGCCAGTTCTGTGATTGGTGGATCTGGAACTGACTGTTTAATGCTGGTTCGCGAAATGTCGCGGAAGCAAGAGTCGCCACCATCTTTTATTTTCTCCAAATGGAAAGGACAAAAGCACAGAAAAATTCCTTATTGAGATTGCTCTCGGTTCGGGAGGTAGATTTATAGAAAGGGAAGGTGTTAGCACCCTTTCTATCCATGGTTATCCATGGGCTCTTAGGTACTTGCTCAATTGTGTTTTCAAAAGTGTTTGCTTTTCAATCGTGAGTGGGTTTGAAAAAAGTTTCTTTGAAAGTTTCGGAATAACTCTTGTATCAGTCCTCAAGAGTGTTTGAAAAGTTGTTTTTGAAATCTTTTTGAAAAGTGTCTGTGTGAAAAGAAGCTTTTGATTTGTTTTGAATTTAGAGCAAGTATCTACGAGTCATCTACCTACCCTAAGGAATTAGTCTGTGTAAATGTCCTTAAGGTAGTGCCGTCCCACCATTGAGAGGTAGGTAGCACAACCGTTGGAGGTGTTCGGGTCAATTCGAGGGTTCGGGACATTGTGGTCACCAGAGCAATAGGAAGACACCTTAGAAGCTACCCTCATGCCATGTTCATGGACATGAGGACTTACTAAAACATCCTCTACTCGACGACCACGTTTCGAGGGGCAAGGCAACAGTGAGACGTACCCTAGGGGTGGTGTGTGAATTGTGTGTCATTTTCAATTATGTTTATCTTGTCATGCATTGGTGATCTACGCTTTGTTTTTATTTTTGGCATTCATTCTTTCATGTGGTTATTAACAGTTAAAAGGTGCGGAATTTAAAAGTCCTACGCTATTACAAAGGCGCGGGTCTACAACGCCAAATTAAACCAAGACCCGATTTGAATAAATAAAATGCGGAAAGTAAATACCCTAATTAATCTATTACGAGGCTTTGGGGCAAGTACATTACATAGAAAGAAATAAAATAAATGCGCGAAAGAAATTATAATCGAATGCGAGGGCGTTGGACCCTTTTAAAGAAATTAAATCGAAATCGTAAATTAATTAAATTAAATAAAAGCAAGAACTTATTTTTTGGAGTTTTTATATTTATGGAATTTTAATGAGAAAATTAAATGGAATTAAAACCCTAATTCTAAACTATTTTTAATTTATTAAAAAATGTTTAAGTTTGACCTAGTTTTAACCTAATTATTTAATTACAAGTTATTTATAAAATAATTAAGAATAATAATAATGATGATAAGGAAATAAATTATTTATTAAGAAAAAGAAGAAAAATATTAAAACCCTAATCTCTAAACTTTTTAGTTTATTTAAAAAAAATTAGCATTAAGCCTAAAATTAAAACTAAGTTAATTATTAAATTTATTTACAAAATAAAACATTAGTGAATTAAATAATAAAATATATTTTTATTTTTGACCTTCTGATTTTTGTATTTTTATTATTTAAAATTAATTTAAAGAATTAAAAGAAAATAATTAAAGCAAAATAAAAAAAGAAAAGAATAAAGGAAAGAAAATACAAACAAGGGGGTTTGTTGACCCTTTTGGAGGTTTGACTGAAGTAATTTGGCCCAATAGAAGCTTGGCCTATTTGACCTTCAGCGTTCACGTGTGCATGGTTGACTAGTGGGCATGGTGATCTGCGTGACCTGGCCATTAGATTGATCTCTGAAGCCATGTGGCGCGCCAAGGTACTGGATGCATGATGGACCCTAGGCAGAGAATTACACCTGAACGCGTATTGAACAAAATTATGAAGAATATAGGGGACCTGGGAATCGAACCCAGGTCCCAAGGCTTGCAAACATCACTTTCCACCAACTGAGCTATTTGGCAACTTTGTTATTATAATGAAACACAATTAATATAATAAAAAGTAAGTGCAAGTGGTATAAAACACAAAAACACGCGCCAAGCTTTTGAATCAGCCAACCACATGATGACAACCAGCCTTCTTCTTCGTTTGTTCGTTTTTGCCTGAGAAATATGGAATGGATAGCGGGGGTTTTAAACCCCCACTAACTTCAACCTGCAAAAATAACGATTAGGCCATACGCAAACATAAAAAGAGCGCGACTAGTGGGATTGAATCGTCCAGATGCCCTGAGTTCAATGGTCCTGGTCTCGTTGCCTAATTTTTCCTTATGAAAGAAACCCCCTTTTAAAGTTCCTAAAACCCTAAAAGACGTTCATGGTAACTTCCTATTCAGACAACCATTCTCCAATTGAATCACGCCATTAGCTTTAGAATCATCACATTAGTATAGATCAAACATTAAAATGCATGGAAAATGTGTATAAATTCAAATACGAATATGCAATTTTTAGAAGAAAGTCAAGCTTCTATCTACCAGTTCTTTGAGTATGGAAGCGTGATTCTGATTGGAATAGATTCCTGGTAACCTTGGCAAGCTTGTGGGATGGTTCTTTTGCTTGGAATTACGCTGGAATTGTGAAAACAGTTTTTGGCTTTTTTTGTGAAAAATACAAGTTTGATTCTCCACTCTGAGCGCAGCTTCTCAGTTTTTTTGATTAGGTTTGCATTGTGTTTATATGTGTGACTGAATTAGGGTAGAAATCCAAGTCAAAAACCTTTGCATTCATGAATCAAATATTTGGTTTTCAATGTAATCTTTTTCAATCTTTTTCATGCCCTTTTGATACCAATCATTGCCAATTCTTTCCATATTGAGTGTGCACGAAATATTTTGGCTTCATTGAGAGACTATGCTGCAAAAAAGGATTGGAAAACATGATTTTCTATTTTTGTCATATTTTATTTTAATTAAATGAACTAATAATAATAATAATTCAAATAATTAATAAAAAATGATAAAATAACTCCCTTTAAAGTCAATGGGTCGTGCATAGCTTTTGGGTGATGATTCTTGGAAGAAAATGTGGCCCATTAGCAATTTTGAGGCATTTGAAGCAAAGTTGTCTTTTCAAAATTCCCAAAACTTTCCCAACTTCCACAAGGCATATCTTACTCAATTTTTAAGCTTTGATCATGTTCTTGGACATTTTGGAAATGTCTTGAAGTCCTCTAACCAATGTCTTTGGTCCCATGTCATTTTGATTTACCAATCTCAATTTATGGTCTTTGACTTAAAGTGCCTTTTTGTTGACTTTTGAAAATGACCTATAATGTTGAGATTGATAACTTTTTGTGAGAGTATTTCTTGGACTTTAAGTGTGAAGATGGGTTGTAGGAAATGTCATTCTCTTCAAAATGAGCTTTGGATGGAATTTTTCTGATAAACCATGTGGAAGTTATGCCTTGGTCAAGTTACAGTTGACTTTTTCAACTGTCCAAAAATGGAAACTTTTGCATCTTGAGACTTTTTGAGCCATGCCTTGAGAATCATGATCAAGAATTGATCAAATGATGTTTGTGGCTTCAAAATAAGATGTTGACCAAAAATTTGAACTTTTGACTGTCAAATGACCATTTTGCCCCTATAGTTGACTGTTGAGCAATTAGAGTTTTTGACTGTTCAATTTTGTGCTGTAAGTCTTGAAACTTGGTATAAGGATGCTTGACAATGTTTATAGGCATGTGGGACTTGATTGGACCCTTGGGAACTTCAATTTCTTTGCCAGAACCAAAACCCTAATTTTTGACTGTTTAGGAGACCATTGAACTGTGCAACTCTTGAGATTGTGGAGCATGCTCTTTGCAAATCTTGAAGAATATGGGAGGGCAAATTTTGGGGTACAACAAAGTTGTTGTTGTTGTTGTTGACGTTGTTGTTGTTGTTGTTTATTTGACGTTGTTGTTGTTGACGTTTTTGTTGTTGTTGTTGTTGTTTATTTGACGTTGTTGTTGTTGTTGTTGTTTATTTGACGGTGTTGTTGTTGTTATTTATTTGACGTTGTTGTTGTTGTTGTTTATTTGACGTTGTTGTTGTTGTTTATTTGACGTTGTTTTTGTCATTGTTTTTGTTGTTTATTTGATGTTGTTATTGTTGTTGTTTATTTGACGTTGTTGTTGTTGTTGTTTATTTGACGTTGTTGTTGTTGTTGTTGTTTATTTGACGTTGTTTTAGATGTTGTTGTTTATTTGACGTTGTTGTTGTTGTTTATTTGACATTGTTGTTGTTGTTGACGTTGTTGATGTTGTTGTTTATTTGACATTTTTGTTGTTGTTTTTGTTGTTGACGTTGTTGGTGTTGTTGTTTATTTGACGTTGTTGTTGTTGTTTATTTGACGTTGTTTTAGTTGTTGTTGTTTATTTGACGTTGTTGTTGTTGACATTGTTATTGTTGTGGTTTATTTGACGTTGTTGTTGTTGTTTATTTGACGTAGTTGTTGTTATTGATGTTGTAGTTGTTGTTGTTGTTGTTTATTTGACGTTTTTGTTATTGTTGATGTTGTTGTTGTTGTTGTTTATTTGACGTTGTTGTTATTGTTTATTTGACGTTGTTGTTGTTGTTGTTGTTTATTTGACGTTGTTGTTGTTGTTATTGTTGTTGTTTATTTGACGTTGTTATTGTTGTTGATATTCATTTGACGTTGTTGTTATTGTTGTTTATTTGACGTTGTTGTTGTTGTTGATATTTATTTGACGTTGTTGTTGTTGTTTATTTGACGTTGTTGTTATTGTTTATTGGATGTTGTTGTTATTGTTGTTTATTTGACGGTGTTATTGTTGTTGTTGTTGTTGTTGTTTATTTGACGTTGTTGTTGTTGACGTTGTTGTTGTTGTTGCTTATTTGATGTTGTTGTTATTGTTGTTGTTTATTTGACGTTGTTGTTGCTGTTATTTATTTGACGTTGTTGTTGTTATTGTTGTTTATTTGACGTTGTTGTTGTTGTTATTTATTTGATGTTGTTGTTGTTGTTGTTGTTTATTTGACGTTGTTGTTGTTGTTTTTTATTTGACGTTGTTATTGTTGTTTATTTGATGTTGTTGTTTGTTTGACGGTGTTGTTGTTGTTCATTTGACGTTGTTGTTGTTGTTTATTTGACGTTGTTGTTGTTGTTGTTATTGACATAGTTGTTGTTGTTGTTGTTTGTTTGACATTGTTATTGTTGTTGTTGATGTTGTTGTTTATTTGACGTTGTTGTTGTTTATTTGGCGTTGTTGTTGTTGTTGACATTGTTGTTGTTGTTGTTTATTTGACGTTGTTGTTGTTGTTTATTTGACATTGTTGTTGTTGTTGTTCATTTGACGTTGTTGTTGTTGTTTATTTAACGTTGTTGTTGTTGTTGTTGTTTATTTGACGTTGTTTTTGTCATTGTTTTTGTTGTTTCTTTGACGTTGTTATTGTTGTTGTTTATTTGACGTTGTTGTTGTTGTTTATTTGACGTTGTTATTGTTGTTGACGTTGTTGTTGTTGTTTATTTGACGTTGTTGTTGTTGTTGTTTATTTGACGTTGTTGTCTTTGTTGACATTGTTGTTGTTGTTGTTATTTATTTGACATTGTTGTTGTTGTTGTTGTTGTTATTGTTGTTGTTGTTGTTTATTTGACGTTGTTGTTGTTGTTATTTATTTGAAGTTGTTGTTGTTGTTATTGTTTATTTGACGTTGTTGTTGTTGACGTTGTTGTTGTTGTTGTTTATTTGACGTTGTTGTTGTTGACGTTTTTGTTTTGTTGTTGTTTATTTGACAATGTTATTGTTGTTGTTTATTTGACGTTGTTGTTGTTGTTTATTTGACGGTGTTGTTGTTGTTATTTATTTGACGTTGTTGTTGTTGTTGTTGGTTATTTGACGTTGTTGTTGTTGTTGTTTATTTGACGTTGTTTTTGTCATTGTTTTTGTTGTTTATTTGACGTTGTTGTTGTTATTTATTTGACGTTGTTGTTGTTGTTGTTGTTTATTTGACGTTGTTTTAAATGTTGTTGTTTATTTGACGTTGTTGTTGTTGTTGTTTATTTGACATTGTTGTTGTTGTTGACGTTGTTGTTGTTGTTGTTTATTTGACATTGTTGTTGTTGTTGTTGTTGACGTTGTTGGTGTTGTTGTTTATTTGACGTTGTTGTTGTTGTTGTTTATTTGACGTTGTTTTAGTTGTTGTTGTTTATTTGACGTTGTTGTTGTTGACATTGTTATTGTTGTGGTTTATTTGACGTTGTTATTGTTGTTGTTTATTTGACGTAGTTGTTGTTATTGGCGTTGTAGTTGTTGTTGTTGTTGTTTATTTGACTATGTTGTTATTGTTTATTTGACGTTGTTGTTGTTCTTTATTTGACGTTGTTGTTGTTCTTATTGTTGTTGTTTATTTGACGTTGTTGTTGTTGTTGTTTATTTGACGTTGTTGTTGTTGTTTATTTGATGTTGTTATTGTTGTTGTTGTTGTTTATTTGACGTTGTTGTTGTTGTTTATTTGACGTTGTTGTTGTTCTTTATTTGACATTGTTGTTGTTGTTGTTCATTTGACGTTGATGTTGTTGTTTATTTGACGTTGTTGTTGTTGATGTTGTTTATTTGACGTTGTTTTTGTCATTGTTTTTGTTGTTTGTTTGACGTTGTTATTGTTGTTGTTTATTTGACGTTGTTGTTGTTGTTTATTTGACGTTGTTATTGTTGTTGACGTTGTTCTTGTTGTTTATTTGATGTTGTTGTTGTTGTTGTTTATTTGACGTTGTTGTTGTTGCTGACGTTGTTGTTGTTGTTATTTATTTGACATTGTTGTTGTTGTTGTTGTTGTTGTTGTTTATTTGACGTTGTTGTTGTTGTTGTTATTTATTTGACGTTGTTATTGTTATTGTTTATTTGACGTTGTTGTTTATTTGACGTTGTTGTTGTTGTTGTTTTTGACGTTGTTGTTTATTTGACGTTGTTGTTGTTGTTGTTGACGTTGTTGTTGTTGTTTATTTGACGTTGTCATTGTTGACGTTTTTGTTGTTGTTGTTGTTGTTGTTGTTGTTGTTGTTGTTTATTTGACGTTGTTGTTGTTGTTGTTGTTGTTTATCTGACGTTGTTGTTATTGTTGTTTATTTGACGGTGTTGTTGTTGTTATTTATTTGACGTTGGTTTTGTTGTTGTTTATTTGACGTTGTTGTTGTTGTTGTTTATTTGACGTTGTTTTTGTCATTGTTTTTGTTGTTTATTTGACGTTGTTATTGTTGTTGTTTATTTGACGTTGTTGTTGTTGTTTATTTGACGTTGTTGTTGTTGTTGTTGACGTTGTTGTTGTTGTTTCTTTGACGTTTTTGTTATTGTTGATGATATTGTTGTTGTTGTTTATTTGACGTTGTTGATATTGTTTATTTGACGTTGTTGTTGTTGTTTATTTGACGTTGTTGTTGTTATTGTTGTTGTTTATTTGACGTTGTTGTTGTTGTTTATTTGATGTTGTTGTTGTTTATTTGACGTTGTTGTTGTTGTTGTTTATTTGACGTTGTTATTGTTGTTGATATTTATTTGACGTTGTTTTTGTTGTTTATTTGACGTTGTTGTTGTTGTTTATTGGATGTTGTTGTTATTGTTGTTTATTTGACGGTGTTATTATTGTTGTTGTTGTTGTTTATTTGACGTTGTTGTTGTTGACGTTGTTGTTGTTGTTGTTGTTTATTTGACGTTGTTGTTGTTGTTGACATAGTTGTTGTTGTTGTTTGTTTGACGTTGTTGTTGTTGTTGTTGTTGATGTTGTTGTTCATTTGACGTTGATGTTGTTGTTTATTTGACGTTGTTGTTGTTGTTGTTGTTGTTTATTTGACGTTGTTTTTGTCATTGTTTTTGTTGTTTATTTGACGTCGTAATTGTTGTTGTTTATTTGACGTTGTTGTTGTTGTTTATTTGACGTTATTATTGTTGTTGACGTTGTTGTTTTTTATTTGATGTTGTTGTTGTTGTTGTTTATTTGATGTTGTTGTTGTTGTTGCTGACGTTGTTGTTGTTGTTATTTATTTTACATTATTGTTGTTGTTATTGTTGTTGTTGTTGTTGTTGTTTATTTGACGTTGTTGTTGTTGTTGTTGTTGTTATTTATTTGACGTTGTTGTTGTTGTTATTGTTTATTTGATGTTATTGTTTATTTGACGTTGTTGTTGTTGTTGTTGTTCTTGACGTTGTTGTTGTTGTTGTTGTTTATTTGACGTTGTCGTTGTTGACGTTTTTGTTGTTGTTGTTGTTGTTGTTTATTTGACGTTGTTGTTGTTGTTGTTTATTTGACGTTGTTGTTATTGTTGTTTATTTGACGTTGTTGTTGTTGTTGTTGTTGTTTATTTGACGTTGTTGTTGTTTATTTGACGTTGTTTTTGTCATTGTTTTTGTTGTTTATTTGACGTTGTTATTGTTGTTGTTTATTTGACGTTGTTGTTGTTGTTTATTTGATGTTGTTGTTGTTGTTGACGTTGTTGTTGTTGTTGTTTATTTGACGTTGTTGTTATTGTTGTTTATTTGACGTTGTTGTTGTTGTTGTTGTTATTTATTTGACGTTGTTGTTGTTGTTATTGTTTATTTGATGTTGTTGTTTATTTGACGTTGTTGTTGTTGTTGTTGTTCTTGACGTTGTTGTTGTTGTTATTTATTTTGACGTTGTCGTTGTTGACGTTTTTGTTGTTGTTGTTGTTGTTGTTTATTTGACGTTGTTGTTGTTGTTGTTTATTTGACGTTGTTGTTATTGTTGTTTATTTGACGGTGTTGTTGTTGTTATTTATTTGACGTTGTTGTTGTTGTTGTTTATTTGACGTTGTTGTTGTTGTTGTTTATTTGACGTTGTTTTTGTCATTGTTTTTGTTGTTTATTTGACGTTGTTATTGTTGTTGTTTATTTGACGTTGTTGTTGTTGTTTATTTGATGTTGTTGTTGTTGTTGACGTTGTTGTTGTTGTTTATTTGACGTTGTTGTTGTTGTTGTTTATTTGACGTTGTTGTTGTTGTTGTTGACTTTGTTGTTGTTGTTGTTATTTATTTGACGTTGTTGTTGTTATTGTTGTTGTTGTTGTTTATTTGATGTTGTTGTTGTTGATATTTATTTGACGTTGTTGTTGTTGTTTATTTGACATTCTTGTTGTTGTTATTGTTTATTTGACGTTGTTGTTGTTGTTGTTTATTTCACGTTGTTGTTGTTGTTGTTGTTGACGTTGTTGGTGTTGTGGTTTATTTGACGTTGTTTTAGTTGTTGTTGTTTATTTGACGTTGTTGTTGTTGACATTGTTATTGTTGTGGTTTATTTGACGTTGTTGTTGTTGTTGTTGTTTTTTTTTGACGTAGTTGTTGTTATTGGCGTTGTAGTTATTGTTGTTGTTGTTTATTTGACGTTTTTGTTGTTGTTGATGATGTTGTTGTTGTTGTTTATTTGACGTTGTTGTTATTGTTTATTTGACGTTGTTGTTGTTGTTTATTTGACGTTGTTGTTGTTGTTCTTTATTTGACATTGTTGTTGTTGTTGTTCATTTGACGTTGATGTTGTTGTTTATTTGACGTTGTTGTTGTTGTTGTTGTTTATTTGACGTTGTTTTTGTCATTGTTTTTGTTGTTTATTTGACGTTGTTATTGTTGTTGTTTATTTGACGTTGTTGTTGTTGTTTAATTGACGTTGTTATTGTTGTTATTGTTGTTGACGTTGTTGTTGTTGTTTATTTGATGTTGTTGTTGTTGTTTATTTGACGTTGTTGTTGTTGCTGACGTTGTTGTTGTTGTTATTTATTTTACATTGTTGTTGTTGTTATTGTTGTTGTTGTTGTTTATATGACGTTGTTGTTGTTGTTATTTATTTGACGTTGTTGTTGTTATTGTTTATTTGACGTTGTTGTTGTTGTTGACGTTGTTGTTGTTGTTTATTTGACGTTGTCATTGTTGACGTTTTTGTTGTTGTTGTTGTTGTTGTTTATTTGAAGTTGTTGTTGTTGTTGTTGTTTATCTGACGTTGTTGTTATTGTTGTTTATTTGACGGCGTTGTTGTTGTTATTTATTTGACGTTGTTGTTGTTGTTGTTGTTTATTTGACGTTGTTATGTGGTTGTTTATTTGACGTTGTTTTTGTCATTGTTTTTGTTGTTTATTTGACGTTGTTATTGTTGTTGTTTATTTGACGTTGTTGTTGTTGTTTATTTGACGTTGTTGTTGTTGTTGTTGTTGACGTTGTTGTTGTTGTTTATTTGACGTTTTTGTTGTTGTTGATGATGTTGTTGTTGTTGTTTATTTGACGTTGTTGTTATTGTTTATTTGACGTTGTTGTTGTTGTTTATTTGACGTTGTTGTTGTAGTTATTGTTGTTGTTTATTTGACGTTGTTGTTGTTGTTGTTTATTTGATGTTGTTGTTGTTGTTGTTTATTTGACGTTGTTGTTGTTGTTGTTTATTTGACGTTGTTATTGTTGTTGATATTTATTTGACGTTGTTTTTGTTGTTTATTTTACGTTGTTGTTGTTGTTTATTTGATGTTGTTGTTATTGTTGTTTATTTGACGGTGTTATTGTTGTTGTTGTTTATTTGACGTTGTTGTTGTTGACGTTGTTGTTGTTTATTTGACGTTGTTGTTGTTGTTGACATAATTGTTATTGTTGTTGTTGTTTGTTTGACGTTGTTGTTGTTGTTGTTGATGTTATTGTTTATTTGAAGTTGTTGTTGTTGTTGACATTTTTGTTGTTGTTTATTTGACGTTGTTGTTGTTGTTCTTTATTTGACATTGTTGTTGTTGTTGTTCATTTGACGTTGATGTTGTTGTTTATTTGACGTTGTTGTTGTTGTTGTTGTTTATTTGACGTTGTTTTTGTCATTGTTTTTGTTGTTTTTTTGACGTTGTTATTGTTGTTGTTTATTTGACGTTGTTGTTGTTGTTTATTTGACGTTGTTATTGTATTTGACGTTGTTGTTGTTGTTGCTGACGTTGTTGTTGTTGTTATTTATTTTACATTGTTGTTGTTGTTATTGTTGTTGTTGTTGTTTATTTGACGTTGTTGTTGTTGTTGTTATTTATTTGACGTTGTTGTTGTTGTTATTGTTTATTTGACGTTGTTGTTTATTTGACATTGTTGTTGTTGTTGTTCTTGACGTTGTTGTTGTTATTGTTTATTTGACGTTGTCGTTGTTGACGTTTTTGTTGTTGTTGTTGTTTATTTGACGTTGTTGTTGTTTATTTGACGTTGTTGTTATTGTTGTTTATTTGACGATGTTGTTGTTGTTATTTATTTGACGTTGTTGTTGTTGTTGTTTATTTGACGTTGTTGTTGTTGTTGTTGTTTATTTGACGTTATTTTTGTCATTGTTTTTGTTGTTTATTTGACATTGTTATTGTTGTTGTTTATTTGACGTTGTTGTTATTGTTTATTTGATGTTGTTGTTGTTGTTGACGTTGTTGTTGTTGTTTATTTGACGTTGTTGTTGTTGTTCCTGTTTATTTGACGTTGTTGTTGTTGACGTTGTTGTTGTTGTTGTTATTTATTTGATGTTGTTGTTGTTATTGTTGTTGTTGTTGTTTATTTGACGATGTTGTTGTTGTTATTTATTTGACGTTGTTGTTGTTGTTTATTTGACATTGTTGTTGTTGTTATTGTTTATTTGACATTGTTGTTGTTGTTTATTTGACGTTGTTGTTGTTGTTGTTATTGACATTGTTGTTGTTGTTTATTTGACGTTGTTGTTGTTGTTGATGTTTTTGTTGTTGTTGTTGTTTATCTGACATTGTTGTTGTTGTTGTTTATTTGACGTTGTTGTTGTTGTTGTTTATTTGACGGTGTTGTTGTTATTGTTGTTTATTTGACGTTGTTGTTGTTGTTGTTGTTTATTTGACGTTGTCATTGTTGTTTATTTGATGTCGTTTTTGTTATTTGACGTTGTTGTTGTTGTATTTGTTGTTGTTGTTGCTTATTTGATGTTGTTGTTTATTTGACGTTGTTGTTGCTGTTGTTTATTTGACGTTGTTGTTGTTGTTGTTTATTTGACGTTGTTGTTGTTGTTGTTTATTTGATGTTGTTGTTGTTGTTGACGTTGTTGTTGTTGTTGTTTATTTGACGTTGTTGTTGTTGTTTATTTGACGTTGTTGTTGTTGTTGATATTTATTTGACGTTGTTGTTGTTGTTGTTGTTTATTTGACGTTGTTGTTGTTGTTTATTTGATGTTGTTGTTGTTGTTGTTGTTTATTTGACGTTGTTGTTGTTGTTGTTGTTATTTATTTGACGTTGTTGTTGTTGTTGTTTATTTGACGTTGTTGTTGTTGTTTATTTGACGTTGTTGTTGTTATTGACATAGTTGTTGTTGTTGTTGTTTGTTTGACATTGTTGTTGTTGTTGTTGTTGATGTTGTTGTTTATTTGACGTTGTTGTTGTTGTTTATTTGACGTTGTTGTTGTTGTTGTTGACATTGTTGTTGTTGTTGTTGTTTATTTGATGTTGTTGTTGTTGTTTATTTGACATTGTTGTTGTTGTTGTTCATTTGACGTTGTTGTTGTTGTTGTTTATTTAACGTTGTTGTTGTTGTTGTTTATTTGACGTTGTTTTTGTCATTGTTTTTGTTGTTTCTTTGACGTTGTTATTGTTGTTGTTTATTTGACGTTGTTGTTGTTGTTTATTTGACGTTGTTATTGTTGTTGACGTTGTTGTTGTTGTTTATTTGACGTTGTTGTTGTTGTTGTTTATTTGACGTTGTTGTCTTTGTTGACGTTGTTGTTGTTGTTGTTATTTATTTGACATTGTTGTTGTTGTTATTGTTGTTGTTGTTGTTGTTTATTTGACGTTGTTGTTGTTGTTATTTATTTGACGTTGTTGTTGTTGTTATTGTTTATTTGACGTTGTTGTTGTTGACGTTGTTGTTGTTGTTGTTGTTTATTTGACGTTGTTGTTGTTGACGTTTTTGTTGTTGTTGTTGTTTATTTGACAATGTTGATGTTGTTGTTTATTTGACGTTGTTGTTGTTGTTTATTTGACGGTGTTGTTGTTGTTATTTATTTGACGTTGTTGTTGTTGTTGTTGGTTATTTGACGTTGTTGTTGTTGTTGTTGTTTGTTTGACGTTGTTTTTGTCATTGTTTTTGTTGTTTATTTGACGTTGTTGTTGTTATTTATGTGACGTTGTTGTTGTTGTTGTTGTTTATTTGACGTTGTTTTAAGTGTTGTTGTTTATTTGACGTTGTTGTTGTTGTTTATTTGACATTGTTGTTGTTGTTGACGTTGTTGTTGTTATTTATTTGACATTGTTGTTGTTGTTGTTGACATTGTTGGTGTTGTTGTTTATTTGACGTTGTTGTTGTTGACGTTGTTGTTGTTTATTTGACGTTGTTGTTGTTGTTGACATAATTGTTGTTGTTGTTGTTGTTTGTTTGACGTTGTTGTTGTTGTTGTTGATGTTATTGTTTATTTGACGTTGTTGTTGTTGTTTATTTGACGTTGTTGTTGTTGTTGACATTTTTGTTGTTGTTTATTTGACGTTGTTGTTGTTGTTCTTTATTTGACATTGTTGTTGTTGTTGTTCATTTGACGTTGATGTTGTTGTTTATTTGACGTTGTTGTTGTTGTTGTTGTTTATTTGACGTTGTTTTTGTCATTGTTTTTGTTGTTTATTTGACGTTGTTATTGTTGTTGTTTATTTGACGTTGTTGTTGTTGTTTATTTGACGTTGTTATTGTATTTGACGTTGTTGTTGTTGTTGCTGACGTTGTTGTTGTTGTTATTTATTTTACATTGTTGTTGTTGTTATTGTTGTTGTTGTTGTTTATTTGACGTTGTTGTTGTTGTTGTTATTTATTTGACGTTGTTGTTGTTGTTATTGTTTATTTGACGTTGTTGTTTATTTGACATTGTTGTTGTTGTTGTTCTTGACGTTGTTGTTGTTATTGTTTATTTGACGTTGTCGTTGTTGACGTTTTTGTTGTTGTTGTTGTTGTTGTTTATTTGACGTTGTTGTTGTTGTTGTTGTTTATTTGACGTTGTTGTTATTGTTGTTTATTTGACGATGTTGTTGTTGTTATTTATTTGACGTTGTTGTTGTTGTTGTTTATTTGACGTTGTTGTTGTTGTTGTTTATTTGACGTTATTTTTGTCATTGTTTTTGTTGTTTATTTGACATTGTTATTGTTGTTGTTTATTTGACGTTGTTGTTGTTGTTTATTTGATGTTGTTGTTGTTGTTGACGTTGTTGTTGTTGTTTATTTGACGTTGTTGTTGTTCCTGTTTATTTGACGTTGTTGTTGTTGTTATTTATTTGATGTTGTTGTTGTTATTGTTGTTGTTGTTGTTTATTTGACGATGTTGTTGTTGTTATTTATTTGACGTTGTTGTTGTTGTTTATTTGACATTGTTGTTGTTGTTATTGTTTATTTGACATTGTTGTTGTTGTTTATTTGACGTTGTTGTTGTTGTTGTTATTGACATTGTTGTTGTTGTTTATTTGACGTTGTTGTTGTTGTTGTTGATGTTTTTGTTGTTGTTGTTGTTTATTTGACATTGTTGTTGTTGTTGTTGTTTATTTGACGTTGTTGTTGTTGTTGTTTATTTGACGGTGTTGTTGTTATTGTTGTTTATTTGACGTTGTTGTTGTTGTTGTTGTTTATTTGACGTTGTCATTGTTGTTTATTTGACGTCGTTTTTGTTATTTGACGTTGTTGTTGTTGTTGTATTTGTTGTTGTTGTTGTTGCTTATTTGATGTTGTTGTTATTGTTGTTGTTTATTTGACGTTGTTGTTGCTGTTGTTTATTTGACGTTGTTGTTGTTGTTGTTGTTTATTTGACGTTGTTGTTGTTGTTGTTTATTTGATGTTGTTGTTGTTGACGTTGTTGTTGTTGTTGTTGTTTATTTGACGTTGTTGTTGTTGTTGTTTATTTGACGTTGTTGTTGTTGTTGATATTTATTTGACGTTGTTCTTGTTGTTGTTGTTGTTTATTTGACGTTGTTGTTGTTGTTTATTTGATGTTGTTGTTGTTGTTGTTTATTTGACGTTGTTGTTGTTGTTGTTGTTATTTATTTGACGTTGTTGTTGTTGTTGTTGTTTATTTGACGTTGTTGTTGTTGTTTATTTGACGTTGTTGTTGTTATTGACATAGTTGTTGTTGTTGTTGTTTGTTTGACATTGTTGTTATTGTTGTTGATGTTGTTGTTTATTTGACGTTGTTGTTGTTATTGTTGTTGTTGACATTGTTGTTGTTGTTGTTTATTTGATGTTGTTGTTGTTGTTTATTTGACATTGTTGTTGTTGTTGTTCATTTGACGTTGTTGTTGTTGTTTATTTAACGTTGTTGTTGTTGTTGTTTATTTGACGTTGTTTTTGTCATTGTTTTTGTTGTTTCCTTGACGTTGTTATTGTTGTTGTTTATTTGACGTTGTTGTTGTTGTTTATTTGACGTTGTTATTGTTGTTGACGTTGTTGTTGTTGTTGTTTGATTGACGTTGTTGTTGTTGTTGTTTATTTGACGTTGTTGTCTTTGTTGACGTTGTTGTTGTTGTTATTTATTTGACATTGTTGTTGTTGTTATTGTTGTTGTTGTTGTTGTTTATTTGACTTTGTTGTTGTTGTTATTTATTTGACGTTGTTGTTGTTGTTGTTGTTTATTTGACGTTGTTGTTGTTGACGTTTTTGTTGTTGTTGTTGTTGTTTATTTGACAATGTTATTGTTGTTGTTTATTTGACGTTGTTGTTGTTGTTTATTTGACGGTGTTGTTGTTGTTATTTATTTGACGTTGTTGTTGTTGTTGGTTATTTGACGGTGTTGTTGTTGTTGTTTATTTGACGTTGTTTTTGTCATTGTTTTTGTTGTTTATTTGACGTTGTTGTTGTTATTTATTTGACGTTGTTGTTGTTGTTGTTGTTTATTTGACGTTGTTTTAAATGTTGTTGTTTATTTGACGTTGTTGTTGTTGTTTATTTGACATTGTTGTTGTTGTTAACATTGTTGTTGTTGTTTATTTGACATTGTTGTTGTTGTTGTTGTTGTTGTTGACGTTGTTGGTGTTGTTGTTTATTTGACGTTGTTGTTGTTGTTGTTTATTTGACGTTGTTTTAGTTGTTGTTGTTTATTTGACGTTGTTGTTGTTGACATTGTTATTGTTGTGGTTTATTTGACGTTGTTGTTGTTGTTGTTTATTTGACGTAGTTGTTGTTATTGGCGTTGTAGTTGTTGTTGTTGTTTATTTGACTATGTTGTTATTGTTTATTTGACGTTGTTGTTGTTGTTTATTTGACGTTGTTGTTGTTCTTATTGTTGTTGTTTATTTGACGTTGTTGTTGTTGTTGTTTATTTGACGTTGTTGTTGTTGTTTATTTGATGTTGTTGTTGTTGTTGTTTATTTGACGTTGTTGTTGTTGTTTATTTGACGTTGTTGTTGTTCTTTATTTGACATTGTTGTTGTTGTTGTTCATTTGACGTTGATGTTGTTGTTTATTTGACATTGTTGTTGTTGTTGTTGTTTATTTGACGTTGTTTTTGTCATTGTTTTTGTTGTTTGTTTGACGTTGTTATTGTTGTTGTTTATTTGACGTTGTTGTTGTTGTTTATTTGACGTTGTTATTGTTGTTGACGTTGTTGTTGTTGTTTATTTGATGTTGTTGTTGTTGTTGTTGTTTATTTGACGTTGTTGTTGTTGCTGACGTTGTTGTTGTTGTTATTTATTTTACATTGTTGTTGTTGTTGTTGTTGTTTATTTGACGTTGTTGTTGTTGTTGTTATTTATTTGACGTTGTTGTTGTTGTTATTGTTTATTTGACGTTGTTGTTTATTTGACGTTGTTGTTGTTGTTTTTGACGTTGTTGTTTATTTGACGTTGTTGTTGTTGTTGTTGTTGACGTTGTTGTTGTTGTTTATTTGACGTTGTCATTGTTGAGGTTTTTGTTGTTGTTGTTGTTGTTTATTTGACGTTGTTGTTGTTGTTGTTGTTTATCTGACGTTGTTGTTATTGTTGTTTATTTGACGTTGTTGTTGTTGTTATTTATTTGACGTTGTTGTTGTTGTTGTTTATTTGACGTTGTTGTTGTTGTTGTTGTTTATTTGACGTTGTTTTTTTCATTGTTTTTGTTGTTTATTTGACGTTGTTATTGTTGTTGTTTATTTGACGTTGTTCTTGTTGTTTATTTGACGTTGTTGTTGTTGTTGTTGTTGTTGACGTTGTTGTTGTTGTTTATTTGACGTTTTTGTTATTGTTGATGATATTGTTGTTGTTGTTTATTTGACGTTGTTGTTATTGTTTATTTGACGTTGTTGTTGTTGTTGTTTATTTGACGTTGTTGTTGTTGTTGTTGTTTATTTGATGTTGTTGTTGTTGTTGTTTATTTGACGTTGTTGTTGTTGTTGTTTATTTGACGTTGTTATTGTTGTTGATATTTATTTGACGTTGTTTTTGTTGTTTATTTGACGTTGTTGTTGTTGTTTATTGGATGTTGTTGTTATTGTTGTTTATTTGACGGTGTTATTGTTGTTGTTGTTGTTGTTTATTTGACGTTGTTGTTGTTGACGTTGTTGTTGTTGTTGTTGTTGTTGTTGACATAGTTGTTGTTGTTGTTGACATAGTTGTTGTTGTTGTTTGTTTGACGTTGTTGTTGTTGTTGTTGATGTTGTTGTTTATTTGACGCTATTGTTGTTGTTTATTTGACGTTGTTGTTGTTGTTGACATTGTTGTTGTTGTTTATTTGACGTTGTTGTTGTTGTTCTTTATTTGACATTGTTGTTGTTGTTGTTCATTTGACGTTGATGTTGTTGTTTATTTGACGTTGTTGTTGTTGTTGTTGTTGTTTATTTGACGTTGTTTTTGTCATTGTTTTTGTTGTTTATTTGACGTTGTAATTGTTGTTGTTTATTTGACGTTGTTGTTGTTGTTTATTTGACGTTATTATTGTTGTTGACGTTGTTGTTGTTGTTTATTTGATGTTGTTGTTGTTGTTGTTTATTTGATGTTGTTGTTGTTGTTGCTGACGTTGTTGTTGTTGTTATTTATTTTACATTGTTGTTGTTGTTATTGTTGTTGTTGTTGTTTATTTGACGTTGTTGTTGTTGTTATTTATTTGACGTTGTTGTTGTTGTTATTGTTTATTTGATGTTGTTGTTTATTTGACGTTGTTGTTGTTGTTGTTCTTGACGTTGTTGTTGTTGTTGTTTATTTGACGTTGTCGTTGTTGACGTTTGTGTTGTTGTTGTTGTTGTTTATTTGACGTTGTTGTTGTTGTTGTTGTTTATTTGACGTTGTTGTTATTGTTGTTTATTTGACGGTGTTGTTGTTGTTATTTATTTGACGTTGTTGTTGTTGTTGTTTATTTGACGTTGTTGTTGTTGTTGTTTATTTGACGTTGTTTTTGTCATTGTTTTTGTTGTTTATTTGACGTTGTTATTGTTGTTGTTTATTTGACGTTGTTGTTGTTGTTTATTTGATGTTGTTGTTGTTGTTGATGTTGTTGTTGTTGTTTATTTGACGTTGTTGTTGTTGTTGTTTATTTGACGTTGTTGTTGTTGTTGTTGTTGTTGTTATTTATTTGACGTTGTTGTTGTTATTGTTGTTGTTGTTGTTTATTTGACGTTGTTGTTGTTGTTATTTATTTGACGTTGTTGTTGTTGTTTATTTGACATTCTTGTTGTTGTTATTGTTTATTTGACGTTGTTGTTGTTGTTTATTTGACGTTGTTGTTGTTGTTGTTGTTGTTGACGTTGTTGGTGTTGTTCTTTATTTGACGTTGTTGTTGTTGTTGTTGTTGTTGTTGTTTATTTGACGTTGTTTTAGTTGTTGTTGTTTATTTGACGTTGTTGTTGTTGACATTGTTATTGTTGTGGTTTATTTGACGTTGTTGTTGTTGTTGTTGTTGTTGTTTTTTTTTTGACGTAGTTGTTGTTATTGGCGTTGTAGTTATTGTTGTTGTTGTTTATTTGACGTTTTTGTTGTTGTTGATGATGTTGTTGTTGTTGTTTATTTGACGTTGTTGTTATTGTTTATTTGACGTTGTTATTGTTGTTTATTTGACGTTGTTGTTGTTGTTCTTTATTTGACATTGTTGTTGTTGTTGTTGTTCATTTGACGTTGATGTTGTTGTTTATTTGACGTTGTTGTTGTTGTTGTTTATTTGACGTTGTTTTTGTCATTGTTTTTGTTGTTTATTTGACGTTGTTATTGTTGTTGTTTATTTGACGTTGTTGTTGTTGTTTAATTGACGTTGTTATTGTTGTTATTGTTGTTGACGTTGTTGTTGTTGTTTATTTGATGTTGTTGTTGTTGTTTATTTGACGTTGTTGTTGTTGCTGACGTTGTTGTTGTTGTTATTTATTTTACATTGTTGTTGTTGTTATTGTTGTTGTTGTTGTTTATATGACGTTGTTGTTGTTGTTGTTATTTATTTGACGTTGTTGTTGTTATTGTTTATTTGACGTTGTTGTTGTTGTTGTTGTTGACGTTGTTGTTGTTGTTTATTTGACGTTGTCATTGTTGACGTTTTTGTTGTTGTTGTTGTTGTTTATTTGACGTTGTTGTTGTTGTTGTTGTTTATCTGACGTTGTTGTTATTGTTGTTTATTTGACGGCGTTGTTGTTGTTATTTATTTGACGTTGTTGTTGTTGTTGTTTATTTGACGTTGTTGTTGTTGTTGTTGTTTATTTGACGTTGTTTTTGTCATTGTTTTTGTTGTTTATTTGACGTTGTTATTGTTGTTGTTTATTTGACGTTGTTGTTGATGTTTATTTGACGTTGTTGTTGTTGTTGTTGACGTTGTTGTTGTTGTTTATTTGACGTTGTTGTTGTTGTTGCTGACGTTGTTGTTGTTGTTATTTATTTTACATTGTTGTTGTTGTTATTGTTGTTGTTGTTGTTTATTTGACGTTGTTGTTGTTGTTGTTATTTATTTGACGTTGTTGTTGTTGTTATTGTTTATTTGATGTTGTTGTTTATTTGACGTTGTTGTTGTTGTTGTTCTTGACGTTGTTGTTGTTGTTGTTTATTTGACGTTGTCGTTGTTGACGTTTGTGTTGTTGTTGTTGTTGTTGTTTATTTGACGTTGTTGTTGTTGTTGTTGTTTATTTGACGTTGTTGTTATTGTTGTTTATTTGACGGTGTTGTTGTTGTTATTTATTTGACGTTGTTGTTGTTGTTGTTGTTTATTTGACGTTGTTGTTGTTGTTGTTTATTTGACGTTGTTTTTGTCATTGTTTTTGTTGTTTATTTGACGTTGTTATTGTTGTTGTTTATTTGACGTTGTTGTTGTTGTTTATTTGATGTTGTTGTTGTTGTTGACATTGTTGTTGTTGTTTATTTGACGTTGTTGTTGTTGTTGTTTATTTGACGTTGTTGTTGTTGTTGTTGTTGTTGTTATTTATTTGACGTTGTTGTTGTTATTGTTGTTGTTGTTGTTTATTTGACGTTGTTGTTGTTGTTATTTATTTGACGTTGTTGTTGTTGTTTATTTGACATTCTTGTTGTTGTTATTGTTTATTTGACGTTGTTGTTGTTGTTTATTTGACGTTGTTGTTGTTGTTGTTGTTGTTGACGTTGTTGGTGTTGTTCTTTATTTGACGTTGTTGTTGTTGTTGTTGTTGTTTATTTGACGTTGTTTTAGTTGTTGTTGTTTATTTGACGTTGTTGTTGTTGACATTGTTATTGTTGTGGTTTATTTGACGTTGTTGTTGTTGTTGTTGTTGTTGTTTTTTTTTTGACGTAGTTGTTGTTATTGGCGTTGTAGTTATTGTTGTTGTTGTTTATTTGACGTTTTTGTTGTTGTTGATGATGTTGTTGTTGTTGTTTATTTGACGTTGTTGTTATTGTTTATTTGACGTTGTTATTGTTGTTTATTTGACGTTGTTGTTGTTGTTCTTTATTTGACATTGTTGTTGTTGTTGTTGTTCATTTGACGTTGATGTTGTTGTTTATTTGACGTTGTTGTTGTTGTTGTTTATTTGACGTTGTTTTTGTCATTGTTTTTGTTGTTTATTTGACGTTGTTATTGTTGTTGTTTATTTGACGTTGTTGTTGTTGTTTAATTGACGTTGTTATTGTTGTTATTGTTGTTGACGTTGTTGTTGTTGTTTATTTGATGTTGTTGTTGTTGTTTATTTGACGTTGTTGTTGTTGCTGACGTTGTTGTTGTTGTTATTTATTTTACATTGTTGTTGTTGTTATTGTTGTTGTTGTTGTTTATATGACGTTGTTGTTGTTGTTATTTATTTGACGTTGTTGTTGTTATTGTTTATTTGACGTTGTTGTTGTTGTTGTTGTTGACGTTGTTGTTGTTGTTTATTTGACGTTGTCATTGTTGACGTTTTTGTTGTTGTTGTTGTTGTTTATTTGACGTTGTTGTTGTTGTTGTTGTTTATCTGACGTTGTTGTTATTGTTGTTTATTTGACGGCGTTGTTGTTGTTATTTATTTGACGTTGTTGTTGTTGTTGTTTATTTGACGTTGTTGTTGTTGTTGTTGTTGTTTATTTGACGTTGTTTTTGTCATTGTTTTTGTTGTTTATTTGACGTTGTTATTGTTGTTGTTTATTTGACGTTGTTGTTGATGTTTATTTGACGTTGTTGTTGTTGTTGTTGTTGACGTTGTTGTTGTTGTTTATTTGACGTTTTTGTTGTTGTTGATGATGTTGTTGTTGTTGTTTATTTGACGTTGTTGTTATTGTTTATTTGACGTTGTTGTTGTTGTTTATTTGACGTTGTTGTTGTAGTTATTGTTGTTGTTTATTTGACGTTGTTGTTGTTGTTGTTTATTTGATGTTGTTGTTGTTGTTGTTTATTTGACGTTGTTGTTGTTGTTGTTTATTTGACATTGTTATTGTTGTTGATATTTATTTGACGTTGTTTTTGTTGTTTATTTGACGTTGTTGTTGTTGTTTATTTGATGTTGTTGTTATTGTTGTTTATTTGACGGTGTTATTGTTGTTGTTGTTTATTTGACGTTGTTGTTGTTGACGTTGTTGTTGTTTATTTGACGTTGTTGTTGTTGTTGACATAATTGTTGTTGTTGTTGTTGTTTGTTTGACGTTGTTGTTGTTATTGTTTGTTTGACGTTGTTGTTGTTGTTGTTGATGTTATTGTTTATTTGACGTTGTTGTTGTTGTTTATTTGACGTTGTTGTTGTTGTTGACATTTTTGTTGTTGTTTATTTGACGTTGTTGTTGTTGTTCTTTATTTGACATTGTTGTTGTTGTTCATTTGACGTTGATGTTGTTGTTTATTTGACGTTGTTGTTGTTGTTGTTGTTGTTTATTTGACGTTGTTTTTGTCATTGTTTTTGTTGTTTATTTGACGTTGTTATTGTTGTTGTTTATTTGACGTTGTTGTTGTTGTTTATTTGACGTTGTTATTGTATTTGACGTTGTTGTTGTTGTTGCTGACGTTGTTGTTGTTGTTATTTATTTTACATTGTTGTTGTTGTTATTGTTGTTGTTGTTGTTTATTTGACGTTGTTGTTGTTGTTGTTATTTATTTGACGTTGTTGTTGTTGTTATTGTTTATTTGACGTTGTTGTTTATTTGACATTGTTGTTGTTGTTGTTCTTGACGTTGTTGTTGTTATTGTTTATTTGACGTTGTCGTTGTTGACGTTTTTGTTGTTGTTGTTGTTGTTGTTTATTTGACGTTGTTGTTGTTGTTGTTGTTTATTTGACGTTGTTGTTATTGTTGTTTATTTGACGATGTTGTTGTTGTTATTTATTTGACGTTGTTGTTGTTGTTGTTGTTTATTTGACGTTGTTGTTGTTGTTGTTTATTTGACGTTATTTTTGTCATTGTTTTTGTTGTTTATTTGACATTGTTATTGTTGTTGTTTATTTGACGTTGTTGTTGTTGTTTATTTGATGTTGTTGTTGTTGTTGACGTTGTTGTTGTTGTTTATTTGACGTTGTTGTTGTTCCTGTTTATTTGACGTTGTTGTTGTTGTTATTTATTTGATGTTGTTGTTGTTATTGTGTTGTTGTTGTTTATTTGACGATGTTGTTGTTGTTATTTATTTGACGTTGTTGTTGTTGTTTATTTGACATTGTTGTTGTTGTTATTGTTTATTTGACATTGTTGTTGTTGTTTATTTGACGTTGTTGTTGTTGTTATTGACATTGTTGTTGTTGTTTATTTGACGTTGTTGTTGTTGTTGTTGATGTTTTTGTTGTTGTTGTTTATTTGACATTGTTGTTGTTGTTGTTGTTTATTTGACGTTGTTGTTGTTGTTGTTTATTTGACGGTGTTGTTGTTATTGTTGTTTATTTGACGTTGTTGTTGTTGTTGTTGTTTATTTGACGTTGTCATTGTTGTTTATTTGACGTCGTTTTTGTTATTTGACGTTGTTGTTGTTGTTGTTGTATTTGTTGTTGTTGTTGTTGCTTATTTGATGTTGTTGTTATTGTTGTTGTTTATTTGACGTTGTTGTTGTTGTTGTTTATTTGACGTTGTTGTTGTTGTTGTTGTTTATTTGACGTTGTTGTTGTTGTTGTTTATTTGATGTTGTTGTTGTTGTTGACGTTGTTGTTGTTGTTGTTGTTTATTTGACGTTGTTGTTGTTGTTGTTTATTTGACGTTGTTGTTGTTGTTGATATTTATTTGACGTTGTTCTTGTTGTTGTTGTTGTTTATTTGACGTTGTTGTTGTTGTTTATTTGATGTTGTTGTTGTTGTTGTTTATTTGACGTTGTTGTTGTTGTTGTTATTTATTTGACGTTGTTGTTGTTGTTGTTGTTTATTTGACGTTGTTGTTGTTGTTTATTTGACGTTGTTGTTGTTATTGACATAGTTGTTGTTGTTGTTGTTTGTTTGACATTGTTGTTGTTGTTGTTGATGTTGTTGTTTATTTGACGTTGTTGTTGTTATTTATTTGACGTTGTTGTTGTTGTTGACATTGTTGTTGTTGTTGTTTATTTGATGTTTTTGTTGTTGTTTATTTGTCATTGTTGTTGTTGTTGTTCATTTGACGTTGTTGTTGTTGTTTATTTAACGTTGTTGTTGTTGTTGTTTATTTGACGTTGTTTTTGTCATTGTTTTTGTTGTTTCTTTGACGTTGTTATTGTTGTTGTTTATTTGATGTTGTTGTTGTTGTTTATTTGACGTTGTTATTGTTGTTGACGTTGTTGTTGTTGTTTATTTGACGTTGTTGTTGTTGTTGTTTATTTGACGTTGTTGTCTTTGTTGACGTTGTTGTTGTTGTTATTTATTTGACATTGTTGTTGTTGTTATTGTTGTTGTTGTTGTTGTTTATTTGACGTTGTTGTTGTTGTTATTTATTTGACGTTGTTGTTGTTGTTATTGTTTATTTGACGTTGTTGTTGTTGACGTTGTTGTTATTGTTGTTTATTTGACGTTGTTGTTGTTGACGTTTTTGTTGTTGTTGTTGTTGTTTATTTGACAATGTTATTGTTGTTGTTTATTTGACGTTGTTGTTGTTGTTTATTTGACGGTGTTGTTGTTGTTATTTATTTGACGTTGTTGTTGTTGTTGGTTATTTGACGTTGTTGTTGTTGTTGTTGTTTATTTGACGTTGTTTTTGTCATTGTTTTTGTTGTTTATTTGACGTTGTTGTTGTTATTTATTTGACGTTGTTGTTGTTGTTGTTTATTTGACGTTGTTTTAAATGTTGTTGTTTATTTGACGTTGTTGTTGTTGTTTATTTGACATTGTTGTTGTTGTTGACATTGTTGTTGTTGTTTATTTGACATTGTTGTTGTTGTTGACGTTGTTGGTGTTGTTGTTTATTTGACGTTGTTGTTGTTGTTGTTTATTTGACGTTGTTTTAGTTGTTGTTGTTTATTTGACGTTGTTGTTGTTGACATTGTTATTGTTGTGGTTTATTTGACGTTGTTGTTGTTGTTGTTGTTGTTGTTTTTTTTTTTGACGTAGTTGTTGTTATTGGCGCTGTAGTTATTGTTGTTGTTGTTTATTTGACATTTTTGTTGTTGTTGATGATGTTGTTGTTGTTGTTTATTTGACGTTGTTGTTATTGTTTATTTGACGTTGTTATTGTTGTTTATTTGACGTTGTTGTTGTTGTTCTTTATTTGACATTGTTGTTGTTGTTGTTGTTCATTTGACGTTGATGTTGTTGTTTATTTGACGTTGTTGTTGTTGTTGTTTATTTGACGTTGTTTTTGTCATTGTTTTTGTTGTTTATTTGACGTTGTTATTGTTTATGTTTATTTGACGTTGTTGTTGTTGTTTATTTGACGTTGTTATTGTATTTGACGTTGTTGTTGTTGTTGCTGACGTTGTTGTTGTTGTTATTTATTTTACATTGTTGTTGTTGTTATTGTTGTTGTTGTTGTTTATTTGACGTTGTTGTTGTTGTTGTTATTTATTTGACGTTGTTGTTGTTGTTATTGTTTATTTGACGTTGTTGTTTATTTGACATTGTTGTTGTTGTTGTTCTTGACGTTGTTGTTGTTATTGTTTATTTGACGTTGTCGTTGTTGACGTTTTTGTTGTTGTTGTTGTTGTTGTTTATTTGACGTTGTTGTTGTTGTTGTTGTTGTTTATTTGACGTTGTTGTTATTGTTGTTTATTTGACGATGTTGTTGTTGTTATTTATTTGACGTTGTTGTTGTTGTTGTTTATTTGACGTTGTTGTTGTTGTTGTTGTTGTTTATTTGACGTTATTTTTGTCATTGTTTTTGTTGTTTATTTGACATTGTTATTGTTGTTGTTTATTTGACGTTGTTGTTGTTGATTATTTGATGTTGTTGTTGTTGTTGTTGACGTTGTTGTTGTTGTTTATTTGACGTTGTTGTTGTTGTTTAATTGACGTTGTTATTGTTGTTATTGTTGTTGACGTTGTTGTTGTTGTTTATTTGATGTTGTTGTTGTTGTTGTTTATTTGACGTTGTTGTTGTTGCTGACGTTGTTGTTGTTGTTATTTATTTTACATTGTTGTTGTTGTTATTGTTGTTGTTGTTGTTTATATGACGTTGTTGTTGTTGTTGTTATTTATTTGACGTTGTTGTTGTTATTGTTTATTTGACGTTGTTGTTGTTGTTGTTGACGTTGTTGTTGTTGTTTATTTGACGTTGTCATTGTTGACGTTTTTGTTGTTGTTGTTGTTGTTTATTTGACGTTGTTGTTGTTGTTGTTTATCTGACGTTGTTGTTATTGTTGTTTATTTGACGGACTTTGTTGTTGTTATTTATTTGACGTTGTTGTTGTTGTTGTTGTTTATTTGACGTTGTTGTTGTTGTTGTTTATTTGACGTTGTTTTTGTCATTGTTTTTGTTGTTTATTTGACGTTGTTATTGTTGTTGTTTATTTGACGTTGTTGTTGTTGTTTATTTGACGTTGTTGTTGTTGTTGTTGTTGACGTTGTTGTTGTTGTTTATTTGACGTTTTTGTTGTTGTTGATGATGTTGTTGTTGTTTTTTATTTGACGTTGTTGTTATTGTTTATTTGACGTTGTTGTTGTTGTTTATTTGACGTTGTTGTTGTAGTTATTGTTGTTGTTTATTTGACGTTGTTGTTGTTGTTGTTTATTTGATGTTGTTGTTGTTGTTGTTTATTTGACGTTGTTGTTGTTGTTGTTTATTTGACGTTGTTATTGTTGTTGATATTTATTTGACGTTGTTTTTGTTGTTTATTTGACGTTGTTGTTGTTGTTTATTTGATGTTGTTGTTATTGTTGTTTATTTGACGGTGTTATTGTTGTTGTTGTTTATTTGACGTTGTTGTTGTTGTTGACATAATTGTTGTTGTTGTTGTTGTTTGTTTGACGTTGTTGTTGTTGTTGATGTTATTGTTTATTTGACGTTGTTGTTGTTGTTTATTTGACGTTGTTGTTGTTGTTGACATTTTTGTTGTTGTTTATTTGACGTTGTTGTTGTTGTTCTTTATTTGACATTGTTGTTGTTGTTGTTCATTTGACGTTGATGTTGTTGTTTATTTGACGTTGTTGTTGTTGTTGTTTATTTGACGTTGTTTTTGTCATTGTTTTTGTTGTTTATTTGACGTTGTTATTGTTGTTGTTTATTTGACGTTGTTGTTGTTGTTTATTTGACTTTGTTATTGTATTTGACGTTGTTGTTGTTGTTGCTGACGTTGTTGTTGTTGTTATTTATTTTACATTGTTGTTGTTGTTATTGTTGTTGTTGTTGTTTATTTGACGTTGTTGTAGTTGTTGTTATTTTTTTGACGTTGTTGTTGTTGTTATTGTTTATTTGACGTTGTTGTTTATTTGACATTGTTGTTGTTGTTGTTCTTGACGTTGTTGTTGTTATTGTTTATTTGACGTTGTCGTTGTTGACGTTTTTGTTGTTGTTGTTGTTGTTTATTTGACGTTGTTGTTGTTGTTGTTGTTTATTTGACGTTGTTGTTATTGTTGTTTATTTGACGATGTTGTTGTTGTTATTTATTTGACGTTGTTGTTGTTGTTTATTTGACGTTGTTGTTGTTGTTGTTGTTTATTTGACGTTATTTTTGTCATTGTTTTTGTTGTTTATTTGACATTGTTATTGTTGTTGTTTATTTGACGTTGTTGTTGTTGTTTATTTGATGTTGTTGTTGTTGTTGACGTTGTTGTTGTTGTTTATTTGACGTTGTTGTTGTTGTTCCTGTTTATTTGACGTTGTTGTTGTTGTTGACGTTGTTGTTGTTGTTGTTATTTATTTGATGTTGTTGTTGTTATTGTTGTTGTTGTTGTTTATTTGACGATGTTGTTGTTGTTATTTATTTGACGTTGTTGTTGTTGTTTATTTGACATTGTTGTTGTTGTTATTGTTTATTTGACATTGTTGTTGTTGTTTATTTGACGTTGTTGTTGTTGTTGTTATTGACATTGTTGTTGTTGTTTATTTGACGTTGTTGTTGTTGTTGATGTTTTTGTTGTTGTTGTTGTTGTTTATTTGACGTTGATGTTGTTGTTGTTTATTTGACGGTGTTGTTGTTATTGTTGTTTATTTGACGTTGTTGTTGTTGTTGTTGTTTATTTGACGTTGTCATTGTTGTTTATTTGACGTCGTTTTTGTTATTTGACGTTGTTGTTGTTGTTGTTGTATTTGTTGTTGTTGCTTATTTGATGTTGTTGTTATTGTTGTTGTTTATTTGACGTTGTTGTTGCTGTTGTTTATTTGACGTTGTTGTTGTTGTTGTTTATTTGACGTTGTTGTTGTTGTTGTTGTTTATTTGATGTTGTTGTTGTTGTTGACGTTGTTGTTGTTGTTGTTTATTTGACGTTGTTGTTGTTGTTTATTTGACGTTGTTGTTGTTGTTGATATTTATTTGACGTTGTTGTTGTTGTTGTTGTTGTTTATTTGACGTTGTTGTTGTTGTTTATTTGATGTTGTTGTTGTTGTTGTTGTTTATTTGACGTTGTTGTTGTTGTTGTTGTTGTTATTTATTTGACATTGTTGTTGTTGTTGTTGTTTATTTGACGTTGTTGTTGTTTATTTGACGTTGTTGTTGTTATTGACATAGTTGTTGTTGTTGTTGTTTGTTTGACATTGTTGTTGTTGTTGTTGTTGATGTTGTTGTTTATTTGACGTTGTTGTTGTTGTTTATTTGACGTTGTTGTTGTTGTTGACATTGTTGTTGTTGTTGTTTATTTGATGTTGTTGTTGTTGTTTATTTGACATTGTTGTTGTTGTTGTTCACTTGACGTTGTTGTTGTTGTTTATTTAACGTTGTTGTTGTTGTTGTTTATTTGACATTGTTTTTGTCATTTTTTTTGTTGTTTCTTTGACGTTGTTATTGTTGTTGTTTATTTGACGTTGTTATTGTTGTTTATTTGACGTTGTTATTGTTGTTGACGTTGTTGTTGTTGTTTATTTGACGTTGTTGTTGTTGTTGTTGTTTATTTGACGTTGTTGTCTTTGTTGATGTTGTTGTTGTTGTTGTTATTTATTTGACATTGTTGTTGTTGTTATTGTTGTTGTTGTTGTTTATTTGACCTTGTTGTTGTTGTTATTTATTTGACGTTGTTGTTGTTGTTATTGTTTATTTGACGTTGTTGTTGTTGACGTTGTTGTTGTTGTTGTTTATTTGACGTTGTTGTTGTTGACGTTTTTGTTGTTGTTGTTGTTGTTTATTTGACAATGTTATTGTTGTTGTTTATTTGACGTTGTTGTTGTTGTTTATTTGACGGTGTTGTTGTTGTTATTTATTTGACGTTGTTGTTGTTGTTGTTGGTTATTTGACGTTGTTGTTGTTGTTGTTTATTTGACGTTGTTTTTGTCATTGTTTTTGTTGTTTATTTGACGTTGTTGTTGTTATTTATTTGACGTTGTTGTTGTTGTTGTTGTTGTTTATTTGACGTTGTTTTAAATGTTGTTGTTTATTTGACGTTGTTGTTGTTGTTTATTTGACATTGTTGTTGTTGTTGACGTTGTTGTTGTTGTTTATTTGACATTGTTGTTGTTGTTGACGTTGTTGGTGTTGTTGTTTATTTGACGTTGTTGTTGTTGACGTTGTTGTTGTTTATTTGACGTTGTTGTTGTTGTTGACATAATTGTTGTTGTTGTTGTTGTTTATTTGACGTTGTTTTTGTCATTGTTTTTGTTGTTTATTTGACGTTGTTATTGTTGTTGTTTATTTGACGTTGTTGTTGTTGTTTATTTGACGTTGTTATTGTATTTGACGTTGTTGTTGTTGTTGCTGACGTTGTTGTTGTTGTTATTTATTTTACATTGTTGTTGTTGTTGTTGTTTATTTGACGTTGTTGTTGTTGTTGTTATTTATTTGACGTTGTTGTTGTTGTTATTGTTTATTTGACGTTGTTGTTTATTTGACATTGTTGTTGTTGTTCTTGACGTTGTTGTTGTTATTGTTTATTTGACGTTGTCGTTATTGACGTTTTTGTTGTTGTTGTTGTTGTTGTTGTTGTTTATTTGACGTTGTGGTTGTTGTTGTTGTTGTTTATTTGACGTTGTTGTTATTGTTGTTTATTTGACGATGTTGTTGTTGTTATTTATTTACGTTGTTGTTGTTGTTGTTGTTTATTTGACGTTGTTGTTGTTGTTGTTGTTTATTTGACGTTATTTTTGTCATTGTTTTTGTTGTTTATTTGACATTGTTATTGTTGTTGTTTATTTGACGTTGTTGTTGTTGTTTATTTGATGTTGTTGTTGTTGACGTTGTTGTTGTTGTTGTTTATTTGACGTTGTTGTTGTTGTTCCTGTTTATTTGACGTTGTTGTTGTTGTTGACGTTGTTGTTGTTGTTATTTATTTGATGTTGTTGTTGTTATTGTTGTTGTTGTTGTTTATTTGACGATGTTGTTGTTGTTATTTATTTGACGTTGTTGTTGTTGTTTATTTGACATTGTTGTTGTTGTTATTGTTTATTTGACATTGTTGTTGTTGTTTATTTGACGTTGTTGTTGTTGTTATTGACATTGTTGTTGTTGTTTATTTGACGTTGTTGTTGTTGTTGTTGATGTTTTTGTTGTTGTTGTTGTTTATTTGACATTGTTGTTGTTGTTGTTGTTTATTTGACGTTGTTGTTGTTGTTGTTTATTTGACGGTGTTGTTGTTATTGTTGTTTATTTGACGTTGTTGTTGTTGTTGTTTATTTGACGTTGTCATTGTTGTTTATTTGACGTCGTTTTTGTTATTTGACGTTGTTGTTGTTGTTGTTGTATTTGTTGTTGTTGTTGTTGCTTATTTGATGTTGTTGTTATTGTTGTTGTTTATTTGACGTTGTTGTTGCTGTTGTTTATTTGACGTTGTTGTTGTTGTTGTTGTTTATTTAACGTTGTTGTTGTTGTTGTTGTTTATTTGATGTTGTTGTTGTTGTTGACGTTGTTGTTGTTGTTGTTTATTTGACGTTGTTGTTGTTGTTTATTTGACGTTGTTGTTGTTGTTGATATTTATTTGACGTTGTTATTGTTGTTGTTGTTGTTTATTTGACGTTGTTGTTGTTGTTTATTTGATGTTGTTGTTGTTGTTGTTTATTTGACGTTGTTGTTGTTGTTGTTGTTATTTATTTGGCGTTGTTGTTGTTGTTGTTGTTTATTTGACGTTGTTGTTGTTGTTTATTTGACGTTGTTGTTGTTATTGACATAGTTGTTGTTGTTGTTGTTTGTTTGACATTGTTGTTGTTGTTGTTGATGTTGTTGTTTATTTGACGTTGTTGTTGTTTATTTGACGTTGTTGTTGTTGTTGACATTGTTGTTGTTGTTGTTTATTTGATGTTGTTGTAGTTGTTTATTTGACATTGTTGTTGTTGTTGTTCATTTGACGTTGTTGTTGTTGTTTATTTAACGTTGTTGTTGTTGTTGTTTATTTGACGTTGTTTTTGTCATTGTTTTTGTTGTTTCTTTGACGTTGTTATTGTTGTTGTTTATTTGACATTGTTGTTGTTTTTTATTTGACGTTGTTATTGTTGTTGACGTTGTTGTTGTTGTTTATTTGACGTTGTTGTTGTTGTTTATTTGACAATGTTATTGTTGTTGTTTATTTGACGTTGTTGTTGTTGTTTATTTGACGGTGTTGTTGTTGTTATTTATTTGACGTTGTTGTTGTTGTTGTTGGTTATTTGACGTTGTTGTTGTTGTTGTTTATTTGACGTTGTTTTTGTCATTGTTTTTGTTGTTTATTTGACGTTGTTGTTGTTATTTATTTGACGTTGTTGTTGTTGTTGTTGTTTATTTGACGTTGTTTTAAATGTTGTTGTTTATTTGACGTTGTTGTTGTTGTTTATTTGACATTGTTGTTGTTGTTGACGTTGTTGTTGTTGTTTATTTGACATTGTTGTTGTTGTTGTTGTTGTTGTTGACGTTGTTGGTGTTGTTGTTTATTTGACGTTGTTGTTGTTGTTGTTTATTTGACGTTGTTTTAGTTGTTGTTGTTTATTTGACGTTGTTGTTGTTGACATTGTTATTGTTGTGGTTTATTTGACGTTGTTGTTGTTGTTGTTTATTTGACGTAGTTGTTGTTATTGGCGTTGTAGTTGTTGTTGTTGTTTATTTGACGTAGTTGTTGTTATTGGCGTTGTAGTTGTTGTTGTTGTTTATTTGACTATGTTGTTATTGTTTATTTGACGTTGTTGTTGTTGTTTATTTGACGTTGTTGTTGTTCTTATTGTTGTTGTTTATTTGACGTTGTTGTTGTTGTTGTTTATTTGACGTTGTTGTTGTTGTTTATTTGATGTTGTTGTTGTTGTTGTTTATTTGACGTTGTTGTTGTTGTTTATTTGACGTTGTTGTTGTTCTTTATTTGACATTGTTGTTGTTGTTGTTCATTTGACGTTGATGTTGTTGTTTATTTGACGTTGTTGTTGTTGTTGTTTATTTGACGTTGTTTTTGTCATTGTTTTTGTTGTTTGTTTGACGTTGTTATTGTTGTTGTTTATTTGACGTTGTTGTTGTTGTTTATTTGACGTTGTTATTGTTGTTGACGTTGTTGTTGTTGTTTATTTGATGTTGTTGTTGTTGTTGTTTATTTGACGTTGTTGTTGTTGCTGACGTTGTTGTTGTTGTTATTTATTTTACATTGTTGTTGTTGTTGTTGTTGTTTATTTGACGTTGTTGTTGTTGTTGTTATTTATTTGACGTTGTTGTTGTTGTTATTGTTTATTTGACGTTGTTGTTTATTTGACGTTGTTGTTGTTGTTGTTTTTGACGTTGTTGTTTATTTGACGTTGTTGTTGTTGTTGTTGTTGACGTTGTTGTTGTTGTTTATTTGACGTTGTCATTGTTGACGTTTTTGTTGTTGTTGTTGTTGTTGTTGTTTATTTGACGTTGTTGTTGTTGTTGTTTATCTGACGTTGTTGTTATTGTTGTTTATTTGATGGTGTTGTTGTTGTTATTTATTTGACGTTGTTGTTGTTGTTGTTTATTTGACGTTGTTGTTGTTGTTGTTTATTTGACGTTGTTTTTGTCATTGTTTTTGTTGTTTATTTGACGTTGTTATTGTTGTTGTTTATTTGACGTTGTTGTTGTTGTTGTTTATTTGACATTGTTGTTGTTGTTGTTGTTGACGTTGTTGTTGTTGTTTATTTGACGTTTTTGTTATTGTTGATGATATTGTTGTTGTTGTTTATTTGACGTTGTTGTTATTGTTTATTTGACGTTGTTGTTGTTGTTGTTGTTTATTTGACGTTGTTGTTGTTATTGTTGTTGTTTATTTGACGTTGTTGTTGTTGTTGTTTATTTGATGTTGTTGTTGTTGTTTATTTGACGTTGTTGTTGTTGTTGTTTATTTGACGTTGTTATTGTTGTTTATTTGACGTTGTTATTGTTGTTGACGTTGTTGTTGTTGTTTATTTGACGTTGTTGTTGTTGTTGTTGTTTATTTGACGTTGTTGTCTTTGTTGATGTTGTTGTTGTTGTTGTTATTTATTTGACATTGTTGTTGTTGTTATTGTTGTTGTTGTTGTTTATTTGACCTTGTTGTTGTTGTTATTTATTTGACGTTGTTGTTGTTGTTATTGTTTATTTGACGTTGTTGTTGTTGACGTTGTTGTTGTTGTTGTTTATTTGACGTTGTTGTTGTTGACGTTTTTGTTGTTGTTGTTGTTGTTTATTTGACAATGTTATTGTTGTTGTTTATTTGACGTTGTTGTTGTTGTTTATTTGACGGTGTTGTTGTTGTTATTTATTTGACGTTGTTGTTGTTGTTGTTGGTTATTTGACGTTGTTGTTGTTGTTGTTTATTTGACGTTGTTTTTGTCATTGTTTTTGTTGTTTATTTGACGTTGTTGTTGTTATTTATTTGACGTTGTTGTTGTTGTTGTTGTTGTTTATTTGACGTTGTTTTAAATGTTGTTGTTTATTTGACGTTGTTGTTGTTGTTTATTTGACATTGTTGTTGTTGTTGACGTTGTTGTTGTTGTTTATTTGACATTGTTGTTGTTGTTGTTGTTGTTGACGTTGTTGGTGTTGTTGTTTATTTGACGTTGTTGTTGTTGACGTTGTTGTTGTTTATTTGACGTTGTTGTTGTTGTTGACATAATTGTTGTTGTTGTTGTTGTTTATTTGACGTTGTTTTTGTCATTGTTTTTGTTGTTTATTTGACGTTGTTATTGTTGTTGTTTATTTGACGTTGTTGTTGTTGTTTATTTGACGTTGTTATTGTATTTGACGTTGTTGTTGTTGTTGCTGACGTTGTTGTTGTTGTTATTTATTTTACATTGTTGTTGTTGTTATTGTTGTTGTTGTTGTTGTTTATTTGACGTTGTTGTTGTTGTTGTTATTTATTTGACGTTGTTGTTGTTGTTATTGTTTATTTGACGTTGTTGTTTATTTGACATTGTTGTTGTTGTTCTTGACGTTGTTGTTGTTATTGTTTATTTGACGTTGTCGTTATTGACGTTTTTGTTGTTGTTGTTGTTGTTGTTGTTGTTTATTTGACGTTGTGGTTGTTGTTGTTGTTGTTTATTTGACGTTGTTGTTATTGTTGTTTATTTGACGATGTTGTTGTTGTTATTTATTTACGTTGTTGTTGTTGTTGTTGTTTATTTGACGTTGTTGTTGTTGTTGTTGTTTATTTGACGTTATTTTTGTCATTGTTTTTGTTGTTTATTTGACATTGTTATTGTTGTTGTTTATTTGACGTTGTTGTTGTTGTTTATTTGATGTTGTTGTTGTTGACGTTGTTGTTGTTGTTGTTTATTTGACGTTGTTGTTGTTGTTCCTGTTTATTTGACGTTGTTGTTGTTGTTGACGTTGTTGTTGTTGTTGTTTATTTGATGTTGTTGTTGTTATTGTTGTTGTTGTTGTTTATTTGACGATGTTGTTGTTGTTATTTATTTGACGTTGTTGTTGTTGTTTATTTGACATTGTTGTTGTTGTTATTGTTTATTTGACATTGTTGTTGTTGTTTATTTGACGTTGTTGTTGTTGTTGTTATTGACATTGTTGTTGTTGTTTATTTGACGTTGTTGTTGTTGTTGTTGATGTTTTTGTTGTTGTTGTTGTTTATTTGACATTGTTGTTGTTGTTGTTGTTTATTTGACGTTGTTGTTGTTGTTGTTTATTTGACGGTGTTGTTGTTATTGTTGTTTATTTGACGTTGTTGTTGTTGTTGTTTATTTGACGTTGTCATTGTTGTTTATTTGACGTCGTTTTTGTTATTTGAGGTTGTTGTTGTTGTTGTATTTGTTGTTGTTGTTGTTGCTTATTTGATGTTGTTGTTATTGTTGTTGTTTATTTGACGTTGTTGTTGCTGTTGTTTATTTGACGTTGTTGTTGTTGTTGTTGTTTATTTAACGTTGTTGTTGTTGTTGTTGTTGTTTATTTGATGTTGTTGTTGTTGTTGACGTTGTTGTTGTTGTTGTTTATTTGACGTTGTTGTTGTTGTTTATTTGACGTTGTTGTTGTTGTTGATATTTATTTGACGTTGTTATTGTTGTTGTTGTTGTTTATTTGACGTTGTTGTTGTTGTTTATTTGATGTTGTTGTTGTTGTTGTTTATTTGACGTTGTTGTTGTTGTTGTTGTTATTTATTTGGCGTTGTTGTTGTTGTTGTTGTTGTTTATTTGACGTTGTTGTTGTTGTTTATTTGACGTTGTTGTTGTTATTGACATAGTTGTTGTTGTTGTTGTTTGTTTGACATTGTTGTTGTTGTTGTTGATGTTGTTGTTTATTTGACGTTGTTGTTGTTTATTTGACGTTGTTGTTGTTGTTGACATTGTTGTTGTTGTTGTTTATTTGATGTTGTTGTAGTTGTTTATTTGACATTGTTGTTGTTGTTGTTCATTTGACGTTGTTGTTGTTGTTTATTTAACGTTGTTGTTGTTGTTGTTTATTTGACGTTGTTTTTGTCATTGTTTTTGTTGTTTCTTTGACGTTGTTATTGTTGTTGTTTATTTGACATTGTTGTTGTTTTTTATTTGACGTTGTTATTGTTGTTGACGTTGTTGTTGTTGTTTATTTGACGTTGTTGTTGTTGTTTATTTGACAATGTTATTGTTGTTGTTTATTTGACGTTGTTGTTGTTGTTTATTTGACGGTGTTGTTGTTGTTATTTATTTGACGTTGTTGTTGTTGTTGTTGGTTATTTGACGTTGTTGTTGTTGTTGTTTATTTGACGTTGTTTTTGTCATTGTTTTTGTTGTTTATTTGACGTTGTTGTTGTTATTTATTTGACGTTGTTGTTGTTGTTGTTGTTTATTTGACGTTGTTTTAAATGTTGTTGTTTATTTGACGTTGTTGTTGTTGTTTATTTGACATTGTTGTTGTTGTTGACGTTGTTGTTGTTGTTTATTTGACATTGTTGTTGTTGTTGTTGTTGACGTTGTTGGTGTTGTTGTTTATTTGACGTTGTTGTTGTTGTTGTTTATTTGACGTTGTTTTAGTTGTTGTTGTTTATTTGACGTTGTTGTTGTTGACATTGTTATTGTTGTGGTTTATTTGACGTTGTTGTTGTTGTTGTTTATTTGACGTAGTTGTTGTTATTGGCGTTGTAGTTGTTGTTGTTGTTTATTTGACGTAGTTGTTGTTATTAGCGTTGTAGTTGTTGTTGTTGTTTATTTGACTATGTTGTTATTGTTTATTTGACGTTGTTGTTGTTGTTTATTTGACGTTGTTGTTGTTCTTATTGTTGTTGTTTATTTGACGTTGTTGTTGTTGTTGTTTATTTGACGTTGTTGTTGTTGTTTATTTGATGTTGTTGTTGTTGTTGTTTATTTGACGTTGTTGTTGTTGTTTATTTGACGTTGTTGTTATTCTTTATTTGACATTGTTGTTGTTGTTGTTCATTTGACGTTGATGTTGTTGTTTATTTGACGTTGTTGTTGTTGTTGTTTATTTGACGTTGTTTTTGTCATTGTTTTTGTTGTTTGTTTGACGTTGTTATTGTTGTTGTTTATTTGACGTTGTTGTTGTTGTTGTTTATTTGACGTTGTTATTGTTGTTGACGTTGTTGTTGTTGTTTATTTGATGTTGTTGTTGTTGTTGTTTATTTGACGTTGTTGTTGTTGCTGACGTTGTTGTTGTTGTTATTTATTTTACATTGTTGTTGTTGTTGTTGTTGTTTATTTGACGTTGTTGTTGTTGTTGTTATTTATTTGACGTTGTTGTTGTTGTTATTGTTTATTTGACGTTGTTGTTTATTTGACGTTGTTGTTGTTGTTGTTTTTGACGTTGTTGTTTATTTGACGTTGTTGTTGTTGTTGTTGTTGACGTTGTTGTTGTTATTTATTTGACGTTGTCATTGTTGACGTTTTTGTTGTTGTTGTTGTTGTTGTTGTTTATTTGACGTTGTTGTTGTTGTTGTTTATCTGACGTTGTTGTTATTGTTGTTTATTTGATGGTGTTGTTGTTGTTATTTATTTGACGTTGTTGTTGTTGTTGTTTATTTGACGTTGTTGTTGTTGTTGTTTATTTGACGTTGTTTTTGTCATTGTTTTTGTTGTTTATTTGACGTTGTTATTGTTGTTGTTTATTTGACGTTGTTGTTGTTGTTGTTTATTTGACATTATTGTTGTTGTTGTTGTTGACGTTGTTGTTGTTGTTTATTTGACGTTTTTGTTATTGTTGATGATATTGTTGTTGTTGTTTATTTGACGTTGTTGTTATTGTTTATTTGACGTTGTTGTTGTTGTTGTTGTTTATTTGACGTTGTTGTTGTTATTGTTGTTGTTTATTTGACGTTGTTGTTGTTGTTGTTTATTTGATGTTGTTGTTGTTGTTTATTTGACGTTGTTGTTGTTGTTGTTTATTTGACGTTGTTATTGTTGTTGATATTTATTTGACGTTGTTTTTGTTGTTTATTTGACGTTGTTGTTGTTGTTTATTGAATGTTGTTGTTATTGTTGTTTATTTGACGGTGTTATTGTTGTTGTTGTTGTTGTTTATTTGACGTTGTTGTTGTTGACATTGTTGTTGTTGTTGTTGTTGTTGTTTATTTGACGTTGTTGTTGTTGTTGACATAGTTGTTGTTGTTGTTTGTTTGACGTTGTTGTTGTTGTTGTTGATGTTGTTGTTTATTTGACGTTGTTGTTGTTGTTTATTTGACGTTGTTGTTGTTGTTGACATTGTTGTTGTTGTTTATTTGACGTTGTTGTTGTTTTTCTTTATTTGACATTGTTGTTGTTGTTCATTTGACGTTGATGTTGTTGTTTATTTGACGTTGTTGTTGTTGTTGTTTATTTGACGTTGTTTTTGTCATTGTTTTTGTTGTTTATTTGACGTTGTAATTGTTGTTGTTTATTTGACGTTGTTGTTGTTGTTTATTTGACGTTATTATTGTTGTTGACGTTGTTGTTGTTGTTTATTTGATGTTGTTGTTGTTGTTGTTTATTTGATGTTGTTGTTGTTGTTGCTGACGTTGTTGTTGTTGTTATTTATTTTACATTGTTGTTGTTGTTATTGTTGTTGTTGTTGTTGTTTATTTGACGTTGTTGTTGTTGTTGTTATTTATTTGACGTTGTTGTTGTTGTTATTGTTTATTTGATGTTGTTGTTTATTTGACGTTGTTGTTGTTGTTGTTCTTGACGTTGTTGTTGTTGTTTATTTGACGTTGTCGTTGTTGACGTTTTTGTTGTTGTTGTTGTTGTTGTTTATTTGACGTTGTTGTTGTTGTTTATTTGACGTTGTTGTTATTGTTGTTTATTTGACGGTGTTGTTGTTGTTATTTATTTGACGTTGTTGTTGTTGTTGTTGTTGTTGTTTATTTGACGTTGTTGTTGTTGTTGTTTATTTGACGTTGTTTTTGTCATTGTTTTTGTTGTTTATTTGACATTGTTATTGTTGTTGTTATTTGACGTTGTTGTTATTGTTTATTTGATGTTGTTGTTGTTGTTGACGTTGTTGTTGTTGTTTATTTGACGTAGTTGTTGTTGTTGTTTATTTGACGTTGTTGTGGTTGTTGTTGTTGTTATTTATTTGACGTTGTTGTTGTTATTGTTGTTGTTGTTGTTGTTTATTTGACGTTGTTGTTGTTGTTATTTATTTGACGTTGTTGTTGTTGTTTATTTGACATTCTTGTTGTTGTTATTGTTTATTTGACGTTGTTGTTGTTGTTTATTTGACGTTGTTGTTGTTGTTGTTGTTGACGTTGTTGGTGTTGTTCTTTATTTGACGTTGTTGTTGTTGTTGTTATTTATTTGACGTTGTTGTTGTTGTTATTGTTTATTTGATGTTGTTGTTTATTTGACGTTGTTGTTGTTGTTGTTCTTGACGTTGTTGTTGTTGTTGTTTATTTGACGTTGTCGTTGTTGACGTTTTTGTTGTTGTTGTTGTTGTTTATTTGACATTGTTGTTGTTGTTGTTTATTTGACGTTGTTGTTATTGTTGTTTATTTGACGGTGTTGTTGTTGTTATTTATTTGACGTTGTTGTTGTTGTTGTTTATTTGACGTTGTTGTTGTTGTTGTTTATTTGACGTTGTTTTTGTCATTGTTTTTGTTGTTTATTTGACATTGTTATTGTTGTTGTTATTTGACGTTGTTGTTATTGTTTATTTGATGTTGTTGTTGTTGACGTTGTTGTTGTTGTTTATTTGACGTTGTTGTTGTTGTTGTTTATTTGACGTTGTTGTTGTTGTTGTTGTTGTTGTTATTTATTTGACGTTGTTGTTGTTATTGTTGTTGTTGTTGTTGTTTATTTGACGTTGTTGTTGTTGTTATTTATTTGACGTTGTTGTTGTTGTTTATTTGACATTCTTGTTGTTGTTATTGTTTATTTGACGTTGTTGTTGTTGTTTATTTGACGTTGTTGTTGTTGTTGTTGACGTTGTTGGTGTTGTTGTTTATTTGACGTTGTTGTTGTTGTTGTTGTTTATTTGACGTTGTTTTAGTTGTTGTTGTTTATTTGACGTTGTTGTTGTTGACATTGTTATTGTTGTGGTTTATTTGACGTTGTTGTTGTTGTTGTTGTTGTTTTTTTGACGTAGTTGTTGTTATTGGCGTTGTAGTTATTGTTGTTGTTGTTTATTTGACGTTTTTGTTGTTGTTGATGATGTTGTTGTTGTTGTTTATTTGACGTTGTTGTTATTGTTTATTTGACGTTGTTGTTGTTGTTTATTTGACGTTGTTGTTGTTGTTCTTTATTTGACATTGTTGTTGTTGTTCTTCATTTGACGTTGATGTTGTTGTTTATTTGACGTTGTTGTTGTTGTTGTTTATTTGACGTTGTTTTTGTCATTGTTTTTGTTGTTTATTTGACGTTGTTATTGTTGTTGTTTATTTGACGTTGTTGTTGTTGTTTAATTGACGTTGTTATTGTTGTTATTGTTGTTGACGTTGTTGTTGTTGTTGTTTATTTGATGTTGTTGTTGTTGTTGTTTATTTGACGTTGTTGTTGTTGCTGACGTTGTTGTTGTTGTTATTTATTTTACATTGTTGTTGTTGTTATTGTTGTTGTTGTTGTTTATATGACGTTGTTGTTGTTGTTGTTATTTATTTGACGTTGTTGTTGTTATTGTTTATTTGACGTTGTTGTTGTTGTTGTTGTTGACGTTGTTGTTGTTGTTGTTTATTTAACGTTGTCATTGTTGACGTTTTTGTTGTTGTTGTTGTTGTTTATTTGACGTTGTTGTTGTTGTTGATGTTTATCTGACGTTGTTGTTATTGTTGTTTATTTGACGGCGTTGTTGTTGTTATTTATTTGACGTTGTTGTTGTTGTTGTTGTTTATTTGACGTTGTTGTTGTTGTTGTTTATTTGACGTTGTTTTTGTCATTGTTTTTGTTGTTTATTTGACGTTGTTATTGTTGTTGTTTATTTGACGTTGTTGTTGATGTTTATTTGACGTTGTTGTTGTTGTTGACGTTGTTGTTGTTGTTTATTTGACGTTTTTGTTGTTGTTGATGATGTTGTTGTTGTTGTTTATTTGACGTTGTTGTTATTGTTTATTTGACGTTGTTGTTGTTGTTTATTTGACGTTGTTGTTGTAGTTATTGTTGTTGTTTATTTGACGTTGTTGTTGTTGTTGTTTATTTGATGTTGTTGTTGTTGTTGTTTATTTGACGTTGTTGTTGTTGTTTATTTGACGTTGTTATTGTTGTTGATATTTATTTGACGTTGTTTTTGTTGTTTATTTGACGTTGTTGTTGTTGTTTATTTGATGTTGTTGTTATTGTTGTTTATTTGACGGTGTTATTGTTGTTGTTGTTTATTTGACGTTGTTGTTGTTGACGTTGTTGTTGTTTATTTGACGTTGTTGTTGTTGTTGACATAATTGTTGTTGTTGTTGTTGTTATTTGTTTGACGTTGTTGTTGTTGTTGTTGTTGATGTTATTGTTTATTTGACGTTGTTGTTGTTGTTTATTTGACGTTGTTGTTGTTGTTGACATTTTTGTTGTTGTTTATTTGACGTTGTTGTTGTTGTTCTTTATTTGACATTGTTGTTGTTGTTGTTCATTTGACGTTGATGTTGTTGTTTATTTGACGTTGTTGTTGTTGTTGTTGTTTATTTGACGTTGTTTTTGTCATTGTTTTTGTTGTTTATTTGACGTTGTTATTGTTGTTGTTTATTTGACGTTGTTGTTGTTGTTTATTTGACGTTGTTATTGTATTTGACGTTGTTGTTGTTGTTGCTGACGTTGTTGTTGTTGTTATTTATTTTACATTGTTGTTGTTGTTATTGTTGTTGTTGTTGTTTATTTGACGTTGTTGTTGTTGTTGTTATTTATTTGACGTTGTTGTTGTTGTTATTGTTTATTTGACGTTGTTGTTTATTTGACATTGTTGTTGTTGTTGTTCTTGACGTTGTTGTTGTTATTGTTTATTTGACGTTGTCGTTGTTGACGTTTTTGTTGTTGTTGTTGTTGTTGTTGTTTATTTGACGTTGTTGTTGTTGTTGTTGTTGTTTATTTGACGTTGTTGTTATTGTTGTTTATTTGACGATGTTGTTGTTGTTATTTATTTGACGTTGTTGTTGTTGTTGTTTATTTGACGTTGTTGTTGTTGTTGTTGTTGTTTATTTGACGTTATTTTTGTCATTGTTTTTGTTGTTTATTTGACATTGTTATTGTTGTTGTTTATTTGACGTTGTTGTTGTTGTTGTTTATTTGATGTTGTTGTTGTTGTTGACGTTGTTGTTGTTGTTTATTTGAAGTTGTTGTTGTTGTTCCTGTTTATTTGACGTTGTTGTTGTTGTTGACGTTGTTGTTGTTGTTGTTATTTATTTGACGTTGTTGTTGTTATTGTTGTTGTTGTTGTTTATTTGACGATGTTGTTGTTATTTATTTGACGTTTTTGTTGTTGTTTAGTTGACATTGTTGTTGTTGTTATTGTTTGTTTGACATTGTTGTTGTTGTTTATTTGACGTTGTTGTTGTTGTTGTTATTGACATTGTTGTTGTTGTTTATTTGACGTTGTTGTTGTTGTTGTTGATGTTTTTGTTGTTGTTGTTGTTTATTTGACATTGTTGTTGTTGTTGTTTATTTGACGTTGTTGTTGTTGTTGTTGTTTATTTGACGGTGTTGTTGTTATTGTTGTTTATTTGACGTTGTTGTTGTTGTTGTTGTTTATTTGACGTTGTCATTGTTGTTTATTTGACGTCGTTTTTGTTATTTGACGTTGTTGTTGTTGTTGTATTTGTTGTTGTTGTTGTTGCTTATTTGATGTTGTTGTTATTGTTGTTGTTTATTTGACGTTGTTGTTGCTGTTGTTTATTTGACGTTGTTGTTGTTGTTGTTGTTTATTTGACGTTGTTGTTGTTGTTGTTTATTTGATGTTGTTGTTGTTGTTGACGTTGTTGTTGTTGTTGTTGTTGTTTATTTGACGTTGTTGTTGTTGTTTATTTGACGTTGTTGTTGTTGTATATATTTATTTAACATTGTTGTTGTTGTTGTTGTTGTTTATTTGACGTTGTTGTTGTTGTTTATTTGATGTTGTTATTGTTGTTGTTTATTTGACGTTGTTGTTGTTGTTGTTGTTATTTATTTGACGTTGTTGTTGTTGTTGTTGTTTATTTGACGTTGTTGTTGTTGTTTATTTGACGTTGTTGTTGTTATTGACATAGTTGTTGTTGTTGTTGTTTGTTTGACATTGTTGTTGTTGTTGTTGTTGATGTTGTTGTTTATTTGACGTTGTTGTTGTTGTTTATTTGACGTTGTTGTTGTTGTTGACATTGTTGTTGTTGTTGTTTATTTGATGTTGTTGTTGTTGTTTATTTGACATTGTTGTTGTTGTTGTTGTTGTTCATTTGACGTTGTTGTTGTTGTTTATTTGCCGTTGTTGTTGTTGTTGTTGTTTATTTGACGTTGTTTTTGTCATTGTTTTTGTTGTTTATTTGACGTTGTTATTGTTGTTGTTTATTTGACGTTGTTGTTGTTGTTGTTTATTTGACGTTGTTATTGTTGTTGACGTTGTTGTTGTTGTTTAATTGACGTTGTTGTTGTTGTTGTTGTTGTTGTTGTTTATTTGACGTTGTTGTCTTTGTTGACGTTGTTGTTGTTGTTGTTGTTATTTATTTGACATTGTTGTTGTTGTTATTGTTGTTGTTGTTGTTGTTTATTTGATGTTGTTGTTGTTGTTGTTAATTATTTGACGTTGTTGTTGTTGTTATTGTTTATTTGACGTTGTTGTTTATTTGACGTTGTTGTTGTTGTTGTTGACGTTGTTGTTGTTGTTGTTTATTTGACGTTTTTGTTGTTGACGTTTTTGTTGTTGTTGTTGTTGTTCATTTGACAATGTTATTGTTGTTGTTTATTTGACGTTGTTGTTATTGTTGTTGTTTATTTGACGTTGTTGTTGTTGTTGTTGTTTATTTGACGTTTCTTTTGTCATTGTTTTTGTTATTTATTTGACGTTGTTATTGTTGTTGTTTATTTGACGTTGTTGTTGTTATTTATTTGACGTTGTTGTTGTTGTTGTTTATTTGACGTTGTTTTAGATGTTGTTGTTTATTTGACGTTGTTGTTGTTGTTTATTTGACATTGTTGTTGTTGTTGACGTTGTTGTTGTTGTTGTTTATTTGACATTGTTGTTGTTGTTGTTGTTGACGTTGTTGGTGTTGTTGTTTATTTGACGTTGTTGTTGTTTATTTGACGTTGTTTTAGTTGTTGTTGTTTATTTGACGTTGTTGTTGTTGTTGACATTGTTATTGTTGTGGTTTATTTGACGTTGTTGTTGTTGTTGTTTATTTGACGTAGTTGTTGTTATTGACGTTGTAGTTGTTGTTGTTGTTGTTTATTTAACGTTTTTGTTGTTGTTGATAATGTTGTTGTTGTTGTTTATTTGACGTTGTTGTTATTGTTTATTTGACGTTGTTGTTGTTGTTTATTTGACGTTGTTGTTGTTGTTGTTATTGTTGTTGTTTATTTGACGTTGTTGTTGTTGTTGTTTATTTGATGTTGTTGTTGTTGTTGTTGTTGTTTATTTGACGTTGTTTTTGTTTATTTGACGTTGTTGTTGTTGTTGACATTGTTGTTATTGTTGTTTATTTGACGTTGTTGTTGTTGTTGTTGTTGTTTATTTGACATTGTTGTTGTTGTTGTTCATTTGACGTTGATGTTGTTGTTTATTTGATGTTGTTGTTGTTGTTGTTTATTTCACGGTGTTATTGTTGTTGTTGTTGTTGTTTATTTGACGTTGTTGTTGTTGACGTTGTTGTTGTTTATTTGACGTTGTTGTTGTTGTTGACATAGTTGTTGTTGTTGTTGTTGTTTGTTTGACGTTGTTGTTGTTGTTGTTGATGTTATTGTTTATTTGACGTTGTTGTTGTTGTTTATTTGACGTTGTTGTTGTTGTTGACATTGTTGTTGTTGTTTATTTGGCGTTGTTGTTGTTGTTCTTTATTTGACATTGTTGTTGTTGTTGTTCATTTGACGTTGATGTTGTTGTTTATTTGACGTTGTTGTTGTTGTTGTTGTTGTTTATTTGACGTTGTTTTTGTCATTGTTTTTGTTGTTTATTTGATGTTGTTATTATCGTTGTTTATTTGACGTTGTTGTTGTTATTGCTGACGTTGTTGTTGTTATTTATTTTACATTGTTGTTGTTGTTATTGTTGTTGTTGTTGTTTATTTGACGTTGTTGTTGTTGTTATTTATTCGACGTTGTTGTTGTTGTTATTGTTTATTTGACGTTGTTGTTTATTTGACATTGTTGTTGTTGTTGTTCTTGACGTTGTTGTTGTTGTTGTTTATTTGACGTTGTCGTTGTTGACGTTTTTTTTTTGTTGTTGTTGTTGTTGTTTATTTGACTTTGTTGTTGTTATTGTTTATTTGACGTTGTTGTTATTGTTGTTTATTTGACGATGTTGTTGTTGTTATTTATTTGACGTTGTTGTTGTTGTTGTTGTTGTTTATTTGACGTTGTTGTTGTTGTTGTTTATTTGACGTTATTTTTGTCATTGTTTTTGTTGTTTATTTGACGTTGTTATTGTTGTTGTTTATTTGACGTTGTTGTTGTTGTTTATTTGATGTTGTTGTTGTTGTTGTTGTTGACGTTGTTGTTGTTGTTTATTTGACGTTGTTGTTGTTGTTGCTGTTTATTTGACGTTGTTGTTGTTGTTGACGTTGTTGTTGTTGTTGTTATTTATTTGACGTTGTTGTTGTTGTTATTGTTGTTGTTGTTTATTTGACGTTGTTGTTGTTGTTATTTATTTGACGTTGTTGTTGTTGTTGTTTATTTGACATTGTTGTTGTTGTTATTGTTTATTTGACGTTGTTGTTGTTGTTTATTTGACATTGTTGTTGTTGTTGTTGTTGTTGTTGACGTTGTTGTTGTTGTTTATTTGACGTTGTTGTTGTTGTTGACGTTTTTGTTGTTGTTGTTGTTGTTTATTTGACATTGTTGTTGTTGTTGTTTATTTGACGTTGTTGTTGTTGTTTATTTGACGGTGTTATTGTTATTGTTGTTTATTTGACGTTGTTGTTGTTGTTGTTATTGTTTATTTGACGTTGTTATTGTTGTTTATTTGACGTTGTTTTTGTTATTTGACGTTGTTGTTGTTGTTGTTGTATTTGTTGTTGTTGTTGTTGCTTATTTGATGTTGTTGTTATTGTTGTTGTTTATTTGACGTTGTTGTTGCTGTTGTTTATTTGACGTTGTTGTTGTTGTTGTTGTTGTTGTTGTTTATTTGACGTTGTTGTTGTTGTTGTTTATTTGATGTTGTTGTTGTTGTTGACGTTGTTGTTGTTGTTGTTTATTTGACGGTGTTGTTGTTGTTATTTATTTGACGTTGTTGTTGTTGTTGTTGTTTATTTGACGTTGTTTATGTTGTTGTTGTTTATTTGACGTTTATTTTGTCATTGTTTTTGTTGTTTATTTGACGTTGTTATTGTTGTTGTTTATTTGACGTTGTTGTTGTTATTTATTTGACGTTGTTGTTGTTGTTGTTTATTTGACGTTGTTTTAGATGTTGTTGTTTATTTGACGTTGTTGTTGTTGTTTATTTGACATTGTTGTTGTTGTTGACGTTGTTGTTGTTGTTGTTTATTTGACATTGTTGTTGTTGTTGTTGTTGTTGACGTTGTTGTTGTTGTTGTTTATTTGACGTTGTTGTTGTTGTTGTTTATTTGACGTTGTTTTAGTTGTTGTTGTTTATTTGACGTTGTTGTTGTTGACATTGTTATTGTTGTGGTTTATTTGACGTTGTTGTTGTTGTTGTTTATTTGACGTAGTTGTTGTTATTGACGTTGTAGTTGTGGTTGTTGTTGTTGTTTATTTGACGTTTTTGTTGTTGTTGATGATGTTGTTGTTGTTGTTTATTTGACGTTGTTGTTATTGTTTATTTGACGTTGTTGTTGTTGTTGTTTATTTGACGTAGTTGTTGTTGTTATTGTTGTTGTTTATTTGACGTTGTTGTTGTTGTTTATTTGATGATGTTGTTGTTGTTGTTGTTTATTTGACGTTGTTTTTGTTTATTTGACGTTGTTGTTGTTGTTGACATTGTTGTTGTTGTTGTTTATTTGACGTTGTTGTTGTTGTTGTTGTTTATTTGACATTGTTGTTGTTGTTGTTCATTTGACGTTGATGTTGTTGTTTATTTGATGTTGTTGTTGTTGTTGTTGTTTATTTGACGGTGTTATTGTTGTTGTTGTTGTTGTTGTTTATTTGACGTTGTTGTTGTTGACGTTGTTGTTGTTTATTTGACGTTGTTGTTGTTGTTGACATAGTTGTTGTTGTTGTTGTTTGTTTGATGTTGTTGTTGTTGTTGTTGTTGATGTTATTGTTTATTTGACGTTGTTGTTGTTGTTTATTTGACGTTGTTGTTGTTGTTGACATTGTTGTTGTTGTTTATTTGACGTTGTTGTTGTTGTTGACATTGTTGTTGTTGTTTATTTGACGTTGTTGTTGTTGTTCTTTATTTGACATTGTTGTTGTTGTTGTTCATTTGACATTGATGTTGTTGTTTATTTGACGTTGTTGTTGTTGTTGTTGTTTATTTGATGTTGTTTTTGTCATTGTTTTTTTTGTTTATTTGACGTTGTTTTTGTCATTGTTTTTGTTGTTTATTTGACGTTGTTATTGTTGTTGTTTATTTGACGTTGTTGTTGTTGTTTATTCGACGTTGTTATTGTTTTTGACGTTGTTGTTGTTGTTTATTTGACGTTGTTGTTGTTGTTGTTGTTTATTTGACGTTGTTGTTGTTGTTTATTTGACGTTATTTTTGTCATTGTTTTTGTTGTTTATTTGACGTTGTTATTGTTGTTGTTTATTTGACGTTGTTGTTGTTGTTTATTTGATGTTGTTGTTGGTGTTGTTGTTGACGTTGTTGTTGTTGTTTATTTGACGTTGTTGTTGTTGTTGTTGTTTATTTGACGTTGTTGTTGTTGTTGACGTTGTTGTTGTTGTTGTTATTTATTTGACGTTGTTGTTGTTGTTATTGTTGTTGTTGTTTATTTGACGTTGTTGTTGTTGTTATTTATTTGACGTTGTTGTTGTTGTTTATTTGACATTGTTGTTGTTGTTATTGTTTATTTGACGTTGTTGTTGTTGTTTATTTGACGTTGTTGTTGTTGTTGTTGACGTTGTTGTTGTTGTTTATTTGACGTTGTTGTTGTTATTGACATTTTTGTTGTTGTTGTTGTTGTTTATTTGACATTGCTGTTGTTGTTGTTGTTTATTTAACGTTGTTGTTGTTGTTTATTTGACGGTGTTGTTGTTATTGTTGTTTATTTGACGTTGTTTTTGTTGTTGTTGTTGTTTATTTGACGTTGTTATTGTTGTTTATTTGACGTTGTTTTTGTTATTTGACGTTGTTGTTGTTGTTGTTGTATTTGTTGTTGTTGTTGTTGCTTATTTGATGTTGTTGTTATTGTTGTTGTTTATTTGACGTTGTTGTTGCTGTTGTTTATTTGACGTTGTTGTTGTTGTTGTTTATTTGACGTTGTTGTTGTTGTTGTTGTTTATTTGATGTTGTTGTTGTTGTTGACGTTGTTGTTGTTGTTGTTGTTTATTTGACGGTGTTGTTGTCGTTATTTATTTGACGTTGTTGTTGTTGTTGTTTATTTGACGTTGTTATTGTTGTTGTTTATTTGACGTTTCTTTTGTCATTGTTTTTGTTGTTTATTTGACGTTGTTATTGTTGTTGTTTATTTGACGTTGTTGTTGTTATTTATTTGATGTTGTTGTTGTTGTTGTTGTTTATTTGACGTTGTTTTAGATGTTGTTGTTTATTTGACGTTGTTGTTGTTGTTGTTTATTTGACATTGTTGTTGTTGTTGACGTTGTTGTTGTTGTTGTTTATTTGACATTGTTGTTGTTGTTGTTGTTGACGTTGTTGGTGTTGTTGTTTATTTGACGTTGTTGTTGTTGTTTATTTGACGTTGTTTTAGTTGTTGTTGTTTATTTGACGTTGTTGTTGTTGACATTGTTATTGTTGTGGTTTATTTGACGTTGTTGTTGTTGTTTATCTGACGTAGTTGTTGTTATTGACGTTGTAGTTGTTGTTGTTGTTGTTGTTGTTTATTTGACGTTTTTGTTGTTGTTGATGATGTTGTTGTTGTTGTTTATTTGACGTTATTGTTATTGTTTATTTGACGTTGTTGTTGTTGTTTATTTGACGTAGTTGTTGTTGTTATTGTTGTTGTTTATTTGACGTTGTTGTTGTTGTTGTTGTTGTTTATTTAACGTTGTTTTTGTTTATTTGACGTTGTTGTTGTTGACATTGTTGTTGTTGTTGTTTATTTGACGTTGTTGTTGTTGTTGTTTATTTGACATTGTTGTTGTTGTTGTTCATTTGACGTTGATGTTGTTGTTTATTTGATGTTGTTGTTGTTGTTGTTTATTTGACGGTGTTATTGTTGTTGTTGTTGTTGTTGTTTATTTGACGTTGTTGTTGTAAACGTTGTTGTTGTTTATTTGACGTTGTTGTTGTTGTTGACATAGTGGTTGTTGTTGTTGTTGTTTGTTTGACGTTGTTGTTGTTGTTGTTGATGTTATTGTTTATTTGACGTTGTTGTTGTTGTTGTTTATTTGACGTTGTTGTTGTTGTTGACATTGTTGTTGTTGTTTATTTGACGTTGTTGTTGTTGTTCTTTATTTGACATTGTTGTTGTTGTTGTTCATTTGACGTTGATGTTGTTGTTTATTTGACGTTGTTGTTGTTGTTGTTGTTTATTTGACGTTGTTTTTGTCATTGTTTTTGTTGTTTATTTGACGTTGTTATTGTTGTTGTTTATTTGACGTTGTTGTTGTTGTTTATTTGATGTTGTTATTGTTTTTGACGTTGTTGTTGTTGTTTATTTGATGTTGTTGTTGTTGTTGTTGTTTATTTGATGTTGTTGTTGTTGTTGCTGACGTTCTTGTTGTTGTTATTTATTTTACATTGTTGTTGTTGTTATTGTTGTTGTTGTTGTTGTTTATTTGACGTTGTTGTTGTTGTTGTTATTTATTTGACGTTGTTGTTGTTGTTATTGTTTATTTGACGTTGTTGTTTATTTGACATTGTTGTTGTTGTTGTTCTTGACGTTGTTGTTGTTGTTGTTTATTTGACGTTGTCGTTGTTGACGTTTTTTTTGTTGTTGTTGTTGTTGTTTATTTGACGTTGTTGTTGTTATTGTTTATTTTACGTTGTTGTTATTGTTGTTTATTTGACGATGTTGTTGTTGTTATTTATTTGACGTTGTTGTTGTTGTTGTTTATTTGATGTTGTTGTTGTTGTTGTTGACGTTGTTGTTGTTGTTTATTTGACGTTGTTGTTGTTGTTGCTGTTTATTTGACGTTGTTGTTGTTGACGTTGTTGTTGTTGTTGTTATTTATTTGACGTTGTTGTTGTTGTTATTGTTGTTGTTGTTTATTTGACGTTGTTGTTGTTGTTATTTATTTGACGTTGTTGTTGTTGTTTATTTGACATTGTTGTTGTTGTTATTGTTTATTTGACGTTGTTGTTGTTGTTTATTTGACGTTGTTGTTGTTGTTGTTGTTGTTGTTGTTGTTGACGTTGTTGTTGTTGTTTATTTGACGTTGTTGTTGTTGTTGACGTTTTTGTTGTTGTTGTTGTTGTTGTTTATTTGACATTGTTGTTGTTGTTGTTTATTTGACGTTGTTGTTGTTGTTTATTTGACGGTGTTGTTGTTATTGTTGTTTATTTGACGTTGTTGTTGTTGTTGTTGTTTATTTGACGTTGTTATTGTTGTTTATTTGACGTTGTTTTTGTTATTTGACGTTGTTGTTGTTGTTGTTGTATTGGTTGTTGTTGTTGTTGCTTATTTGATGTTGTTGTTATTGTTGTTGTTTATTTGACGTTGTTGTTGTTGTTGTTTATTTGACGTTGTAGTTGTTGTTGTTGTTTATTTGACGTTGTTGTTGTTGTTGTTGTTGTTGTTTATTTGATGTTGTTGTTGTTGTTGACGTTGTTTTTGTTGTTGTTGTTGTTGTTTATTTGACGCTGTTGTTGTTGTTTATGTGACGTTGTTGTTGTTGTTGATATTTATTTGACGTTGTTGTTGTTGTTGTTGTTTATTTGAAGTTGTTGTTGTTGTTGTTGTTGTTTATTTGACGTTGTTGTTGTTGTTGTTTATTTGACGTTGTTGTTGTTGTTGTTTATTTGACGTTGTTGTTATTGACATAGTTGTTGTTGTTGTTTGTTTGACATTGTTGTTGTTGTTGTTGATTTGAAGTTGTTGTTGTTGTTTATTTGACGGTGTTGTTGTTGTTGTTGTTGTTTATTTGACGTTGTTGTTGTTGTTGTTTATTTGACGTTGTTGTTGTTGTTGTTTATTTGACGTTGTTGTTATTGACATAGTTGTTGTTGTTGTTTGTTTGACATTGTTGTTGTTGTTGTTGATGATGTTGTTTATTTGACGTTGTTGTTGTTGTTTATTTGACGTTGTTGTTGTTGTTGACATTGTTGTTGTTGTTGTTGTTTATTTGATGTTGTTGTTGTTGTTTATTTGACATTGTTGTTGTTGTTGTTGTTCATTTGACGTTGTTGTTGTTGTTTATTTGACGTTGTTGTTGTTGTTGTTGTTGTTGTTGTTTATTTGACGTTGTTTATGTCATTGTTTTTGTTGTTTATTTGACGTTGTTATTGTTGTTGTTTATTTGACGTTGTTATTGTTGTTTATTTGACGTTGTTATTGTTGTTGACGTTGTTGTTGTTGTTTATTTGACGTTGTTGGTGTTGTTGTTGTTTATTTGACGTTGTTGTTTTTGTTGACGTTGTTGTTGTTGTTGTTATTTATTTGACATTGTTGTTGTTGTTATTGTTGTTGTTGTTGTTTATTTGACGTTGTTGTTGTTGTTGTTATTTATTTGACGTTGTTGTTGTTGTTATTGTTTATTTGACGTTGTTGTTTATTTGACGTTGTTGTTTATTTGACAATGTTGTTGTTGTTGTTTATTTGACGTTGTTGTTGTTATTTATTTGACGTTGTTGTTGTTGTTGTTTATTTGATGTTGTTTTAGATGTTGTTGTTTATTTGACGTTGTTGTTGTTGTTTATTTGACATTGTTGTTGTTGTTGACGTTGTTGTTGTTGTTGTTTATTTGACATTGTTGTTGTTGTTGTTGACGTTGTTGGTGTTGTTGTTTATTTGACGTTGTTGTTGTTGTTGTTTATTTGACGTTGTTTTAGTTGTTGTTGTTTATTTGACGTTGTTGTTGTTGACATTGTTATTGTTGTGGTTTATTTGACGTTGTTGTTGTTGTTGTTGTTTATTTGACGTAGTTGTTGTTATTGACGTTGTAGTTGTGGTTGTTGTTGTTGTTTATTTGACGTTTTTGTTGTTGTTGATGATGTTGTTGTTGTTGTTTATTTGACAATGTTGTTATTGTTTATTTGACGTTGTTGTTGTTGTTGTTGTTTATTTGACGTAGTTGTTGTTGTTATTGTTGTTGTTTATTTGACGTTGTTGTTGTTGTTGTTTATTTGATGTTGTTGTTGTTGTTGTTGTTGTTGTTTATTTGACGTTGTTTTTGTTTATTTGACGTTGTTGTTGTTGTTGACATTGTTGTTGTTGTTGTTTATTTGACGTTGTTGTTGTTGTTGTTGTTGTTTATTTGACATTGTTGTTGTTGTTGTTCATTTGACGTTGATGTTGTTGTTTATTTGATGTTGTTGTTGTTGTTGTTGTTTATTTGACGGTGTTATTGTTGTTGTTGTTGTTGTTGTTGTTTATTTGACGTTGTTGTTGTTGTTGACATAGTTGTTGTTGTTGTTGTTTGTTTGACGTTGTTGTTGTTGTTGTTGATGTTATTGTTTATTTGACGTTGTTGTTGTTGTTTATTTGACGTTGTTGTTGTTGTTGTTCTTTATTTGACATTGTTGTTGTTGTTGTTAATTTGACATTGATGTTGTTGTTTATTTGACGTTGTTGTTGTTGTTGTTGTTTATTTGATGTTGTTTTTGTCATTGTTTTTGTTGTTTATTTGACGTTGTTTTTGTCATTGTTTTTGTTGTTTATTTGACGTTGTTATTGTTGTTGTTTATTTGACGTTGTTGTTGTTGTTTATTCGACGTTGTTATTGTTTTTGACGTTGTTGTTGTTGTTTATTTGATGTTGTTGTTGTTGTTGTTTATTTGACGTTGTTGTTGTTGTTGCTGACGTTGTTGTTGTTGTTATTTATTTTACATTGTTGTTGTTGTTATTGTTGTTGTTGTTTATTTGACGTTGTTGTTGTTGTTATTTATTTGACGTTGTTGTTGTTGTTATTGTTTATTTGACGTTGTTGTTTATTTGACATTGTTGTTGTTGTTGTTCTTGACGTTGTTGTTGTTGTTGTTTATTTGACGCTGTCGTTGTTGACGTTTTTGTTGTTGTTGTTGTTGTTGTTTATTTGACGTTGTTGTTATGGTTGTTTATTTGACGATATTGTTGTTGTTATTTATTTGACGTTGTTGTTGTTGTTGTTGTTATTTATTTGACGTTGTTGTTGTTGTTGTTTATTTGACGTTGTTGTTGTTTATTTGACGTTGTTGTTGTTATTGACATAGTTGTTGTTGTTGTTTGTTTGACATTGTTGTTGTTGTTGTTGTTGATGTTGTTGTTTATTTGACGTTGTTGTTGTTGTTTATTTGACGTTGTTGTTGTTGTTGTTGTTGTTTATTTGACGTTATTTTTGTCATTATTTTTGTTGTTTTTTTGACATTGTTATTGTTGTTGTTTATTTGACGTTGTTGTTGTTTATTTGATGTTGTTGTTGTTGTTGTTGTTGTTGTTGACGTTGTTGTTGTTGTTTATTTGACGTTGTTGTTGTTGTTGTTTATTTGACGTTGTTGTTGTTGTTGTTGACGTTGTTGTTGTTGTTATTTATTTGACGTTGTTGTTGTTGTTGTTATTGTTGTTGTTGTTTATTTGACGTTGTTGTTGTTGTTATTTTTTTGACGTTGTTGTTGTTGTTTATTTGACATTGTTGTTGTTGTTATTGTTTATTTGACGTTGTTGTTGTTGTTTATTTGACGTTGTTGTTGTTGTTGTTGACGTTGTTGTTGTTGTTTATTTGACGTTTTTGTTGTTGTTGTTGTTGTTTATTTGACATTGCTGTTGTTGTTGTTGTTTATTTAACGTTGTTGTTGTTGTTTATTTGACGGTGTTGTTGTTATTGTTGTTTATTTGACGTTGTTTTTGTTGTTGTTGTTGTTTATTTGACGTTGTTATTGTTGTTTATTTGACGTTGTTTTTGTTATTTGACGTTGTTGTTGTTGTTGTTGTTGTATTTGTTGTTGTTGTTGTTGCTTATTTGATGTTGTTGTTATTGTTGTTGTTTATTTGACGTTGTTGTTGCTGTTGTTTATTTGACGTTGTTGTTGTTGTTGTTGTTGTTGTTTATTTGACGATGTTGTTGTTGTTGTTGTTTATTTGATGTTGTTGTTGTTGTTGACGTTGTTGTTGTTGTTGTTTATTTGACGGTGTTGTTGTCGTTATTTATTTGACGTTGTTGTTGTTGTTGTTGTTTATTTGACGTTGTTGTTGTTGTTGTTTATTTGACGTTTCTTTTGTCATTGTTTTTGTTGTTTATTTGACGTTGTTATTGTTGTTGTTTATTTGACGTTGTTGTTGTTATTTATTTGATGTTGTTGTTGTTGTTGTTTATTTGACGTTGTTTTAGATGTTGTTGTTTATTTGACGTTGTTGTTGTTGTTGTTTATTTGACATTGTTGTTGTTGTTGACGTTGTTGTTGTTGTTGTTTATTTGACATTGTTGTTGTTGTTGTTGTTGATGTTGTTGGTGTTGTTGTTTATTTAACGTTGTTGTTGTTGTTTATTTGACGTTGTTTTAGTTGTTGTTGTTTATTTGCCGTTGTTGTTGTTGACATTGTTATTGTTGTGGTTTATTTGACGTTGTTGTTGTTGTTGTTTATCTGACGTAGTTGTTGTTGATGATGTTGTTGTTGTTGTTTATTTGACGTTGTTGTTATTGTTTATTTGACGTTGTTGTTGTTGTTTATTTGACGTAGTTGTTGTTGTTATTGTTGTTGTTTATGTGACGTTGTTGTTGTTGTTGTTTATTTGATGTTGTTGTTGTTGTTGTTTATTTGACGTTGTTTTTGTTTATTTGACGTTGTTGTTGTTGTTAACATTGTTGTTGTTGTTGTTTATTTGACGTTGTTGTTGTTGTTGTTGTTGTTTATTTGACATTGTTGTTGTTGTTGTTCATTTGACATTGATGTTGTTGTTTATTTGATGTTGTTGTTGTTGTTGTTTATTTGACGGTGTTATTGTTGTTGTTGTTGTTGTTGTTTATTTGACGTTGTTGTTGTTAACGTTGTTGTTGTTTATTTGACGTTGTTGTTGTTGTTGACATAGTTGTTGTTGTTGTTGTTGTTTGTTTGACGTTGTTGTTGTTGTTGATGATGTTATTGTTTATTTGACGTTGTTGTTGTTGTTGTTTATTTGACGTTGTTGTTGTTGTTGACATTGTTGTTGTTGTTGTTTATTTGACGTTGTTGTTGTTGTTCTTTATTTGACATTGTTGTTGTTGTTGTTCATTTGACGTTGATGTTGTTGTTTATTTGACGTTGTTGTTGTTGTTGTTGTTTATTTGACGTTGTTTTTGTCATTGTTTTTGTTGTTTATTTGACGTTGTTATTGTTGTTGTTTATTTGACGTTGTTATTGTTTTTGACGTTGTTGTTGTTGTTTATTTGATGTTGTTGTTGTTGTTTATTTGACGTTGTTGTTGTTGTTGCTGACGTTGTTGTTGTTGTTATTTATTTTACATTGTTGTTGTTGTTATTGTTGTTGTTGTTGTTTATTTGACGTTGTTGTTGTTGTTGTTATTTATTTGACGTTGTTGTTGTTGTTATTGTTTATTTGACATTGTTGTTTATTTGACATTGTTGTTGTTGTTGTTCTTGACGTTGTTGTTGTTGTTGTTTATTTGACGTTGTCGTTGTTGACGTTTTTTGTTGTTGTTGTTGTTGTTGTTTATTTGACGTTGTTGTTGTTATTGTTTATTTGACGTTGTTGTTATTGTTGTTTATTTGACGATGTTGTTGTTGTTATTTATTTGACATTGTTGTTGTTGTTTATTTGATGTTGTTGTTGTTGTTGTTGTTGTTGTTGACGTTGTTGTTGTTGTTTATTTGACGTTGTTGTTGTTGTTGCTGTTTATTTGACGTTGTTATTGTTGACGTTGTTGTTGTTGTTGTTATTTATTTGACGTTGTTGTTGTTGTTATTGTTGTTGTTGTTTATTTGACGTTGTTGTTGTTGTTATTTATTTGACGTTCTTGTTGTTGTTTATTTGACATTGTTGTTGTTATTGTTTATTTGACGTTGTTGTTGTTGTTTATTTGACGTTGTTGTTGTTGTTGTTGTTGTTGACGTTGTTGTTGTTATTTATTTGACGTTGTTGTTGTTGTTGACGTTTTTGTTGTTGTTGTTGTTGTTTATTTGACATTGTTGTTGTTGTTGTTGTTTATTTGACGTTGTTGTTGTTGTTTATTTGACGGTGTTGTTGTTATTGTTGTTTATTTGACGTTGTTGTTGTTGTTGTTGTTGTTGTTTATTTGACGTTGTTATTGTTGTTTATTTGACATTGTTGTTGTTGTTTATTTGACATTGTTGTTGTTGTTGTTGACGTTGTTGGTGTTGTTGTTTATTTGACGTTGTTGTTGTTGACATTGTTATTGTTGTGGTTTATTTGACGTTGTTGTTGTTGTTGTTTATTTGACGTAGTTGTTGTTATTGACGTTGTAGTTGTTGTTGTTGTTGTTGTTGTTGTTTATTTGACGTTTTTGTTGTTGTTGATGATGTTGTTGTTGTGGTTTATTTGACGTTGTTGTTATTGTTTATTTGACGTTGTTGTTGTTGTTGTTTATTTGACGTAGTTGTTGTTTTTATTGTTGTTGTTTATTTGACGTTGTTGTTGTTGTTTATTTGATGTTGTTGTTGTTGTTGTTTATTTGACGTTGTTGTTGTTTATTTGACGTTGTTGTTGTTGTTGACATTGTTGTTGTTGTTGTTTATTTGACGTTGTTATTGTTGTTGTTTATTTGACATTGTTGTTGTTGTTGTTGTTCATTTGACGTTGAAGTTGTTGTTTATTTGACGTTGTTGTTGTTGTTGTTGTTTATTTGACGTTGTTTTTGTCATTGTTTTTGTTGTTTATTTGACGTTGTTATTGTTGTTGTTTATTTGACGTTGTTGTTGTTGTTGTTTATTTGACGTTGTTATTGTTGTTGACGTTGTTGTTGTTGTTTATTTGATGTTGTTGTTGTTGTTGTTGTTTATTTGACGTTGTTGTTGTTGCTGACGTTGTTGTTGTTGTTGTTATTTATTTTACATTGTTGTTGTTGTTGTTGTTATTTATTTGACGTTGTTGTTGTTGTTATTGTTTATTTGACGTTGTTGTTTATTTGACGTTGTTGTTGTTGTTGTTGACGTTGTTGTTGTTGTTGTTTATTTGACGTTGTCGTTGTCGACGTTTTTGTTGTTGTTGTTGTTGTTGTTGTTTATTTGATGTTGTTGTTGTTGTTTATTTGACGTTATTGTTATTGTTGTTTATTTGACGGTGTTGTTGTTGTTATTTATTTGACGTTGTTGTTGTTGTTGTTGTTTATTTGACGTTGTTGTTGTTGTTTATTTGACGTCGTTTTTGTCATTGTTTTTGTTGTTTATTTGACGTTGTTATTGTTGTTGTTTATTTGACGTTGTTGTTGTTATTGTTGTTGTTGTTGTTGTTGTTTATTTGACGTTGTTTTAAATGTTGTTGTTTATTTGACGTTGTTGTTGTTGTTTATATGACATTGTTGTTGTTGTTGACGTTGTTGTTGTTGTTTATTTGACATTGTTGTTGTTGTTGTTGTTGACGTTGTTGGTGTTGTTGTTTATTTGACGTTGTTGTTGTTGTTGTTTATTTGACGTTGTTTTAGTTGTTGTTGTTTATTTGACGTTGTTGTTGTTGACATTGTTATTGTTGTGGTTTATTTGACATTGTTGTTGTTGTTTATTTGACGTAGTTGTTGTTATTGACGTTGTAGTTGTTGTTGTTGTTGTTTATTTGACGTTTTTGTTGTTGTTGATGATGTTGTTGTTGTTGTTTATTTGACGTTGTAGTTGTTGTTGTTGTTGTTTATTTGACGTTTTTGTTGTTGTTGATGATGTTGTTGTTGTTGTTTATTTGACGTTGTTGTTATTGTGTATTTGACGTTGTTGTTGTTGTTTATTTGACGTTGTTGTTGTTCTTATTGTTGTTGTTTATTTGACGTTGTTGTTGTTGTTGTTGTTGTTTATTTGATGTTGTTGTTGTTGTTGTTTATTTGACGTTGTTGTTGTTGTTGACATTGTTGTTGTTGTTGTTGTTTATTTGACGTTGTTGTTGTTGTTTATTTGACGTTGTTGTTGTTGTTGTTGTTGACGTTGTTGTTGTTGTTTATTTGACGTTGTTGTTGTTATTGACGTTGTTGTTGTTGTTGTTATTTATTTGACTTTGTTATTGTTATTGTTGTTGTTGTTGTTGTTTATTTGACGTTGTTGTTGTTGTTATTTATTTGGCGTTGTTGTTGTTGTTTATTTGACATTGTTGTTGTTGTTATTGTTGATTTGACGTTGTTGTTGTTGTTGTTTATTTGACGTTGTTGTTATTGTTGTTCATTTGACGTTGTTGTTGTTGTTTATTTGACGTTGTTGTTATTGTTGTTGTTTATTTGACATTGTTTTTGTCATTGTTTTTGTTGTTTATTTGACGTTGTTATTGTTGTTGACGTTATTGTTGTTGTTTATTTGACGTTGTTGTTGTTGTTGTTGTTGTTGTTTATTTGACGTTGTTGTCTTTGTTGACGTTGTTGTTGTTGTTGTTTATTTGACATTGTTGTTGTTGTTATTGTTGTTGTTGTTTATTTGACGTTGTTGTTGTTGTTATTTATTTGACGTTGTTGTTGTTGTTATTGTTTATTTGACGTTGTTGTTTATTTGACGTTGTTGTTGTTGTTGACATTGTTGTTGTTGTTGTTTATTTGACATTGTTGTTGTTGACGTTTTTGTTGTTGTTGTTGTTGTTTATTTGACAATGTTATTGTTGTTGTTTATTTGACGTTGTTGTTGTTGTTCTTGTTTATTTGACAGTGTTGTTGTTGTTATTTATTTGACGTTGTTGTTGTTGTTGGTTATTTGACGTTGTTGTTGTTGTTGTTTATTTGACGTTGTTTTTGTCATTGTTTTTGTTGTTTATTTGACGTTGTTATTGTTGTTGTTTATTTGACGTTGTTGTTGTTATTGTTGTTGTTGTTGTTGTTGTTTATTTGACGTTGTTTTAAATGTTGTTGTTTATTTGACGTTGTTGTTGTTGTTTATATGACATTGTTGTTGTTGTTGACGTTGTTGTTGTTGTTTATTTGACATTGTTGTTGTTGTTGTTGTTGACGTTGTTGGTGTTGTTGTTTATTTGACGTTGTTGTTGTTGTTGTTGTTTATTTGACGTTGTTTTAGTTGTTGTTGTTTATTTGACGTTGTTGTTGTTGACATTGTTATTGTTGTGGTTTATTTGACATTGTTGTTGTTGTTGTTTATTTGACGTAGTTGTTGTTATTGACGTTGTAGTTGTTGTTGTTGTTGTTGTTTATTTGACGTTTTTGTTGTTGTTGATGATGTTGTTGTTGTTGTTTATTTGACGTTGTTGTTATTGTTTATTTGACGTTGTTGTTATTGTTTATTTGACGTTGTTGTTGTTCTTATTGTTGTTGTTTATTTGACGTTGTTGTTGTTGTTGTTTATTTGATGTTGTTGTTGTTGTTTATTTGACGTTGTTGTTGTTGTTTATTTGACGTTGTTGTTGTTGTTGACATTGTTGTTGTTGTTGTTTATTTGACGTTGTTGTTGTTCTTTATTTGACATTGTTGTTGTTGTTGTTCATTTGACGTTGATGTTGTTGTTTATTTGACGTTGTTGTTGTTGTTGACATTGTTGTTGTTGTTGTTTATTTGACGTTGTTGTTGTTGTTTATTTGACATTGTTGTTGTTGTTGTTCATTTGACGTTGATGTTGTTGTTTATTTGACGTTGTTGTTGTTGTTGTTGTTGTTGTTGTTTATTTGACATTGTTTTTGTCATTGTTTTAGTTGTTTATTTCACGTTGTTATTGTTGTTGTTTATTTGACGTTGTTGTTGTTGTTTATTTGACGTTGTTATTGTTGTTGACGTTGTTGTTGTTGTTTATTTGATGTTGTTGTTGTTGTTTATTTGACGTTGTTGTTGTTGCTGACGTTGTTGTTGTTGTTATTTATTTTACATTGTTGTTGTTGTTATTGTTGTTGTTGTTGTTTATTTGACGTTGTTGTTGTTGTTATTTATTTGACGTTGTTGTTGTTGTTATTGTATATTTGACGTTGTTGTTTATTTGACGTTGTTGTTGTTGTTGTTGTTGACGTTGTTGTTGTTGTTTATATGACGTTGTCGTTGTTGACGTTTTTGTTGTTGTTGTTGTTGTTGTTGTTTATTTGATGTTGTTGTTGTTGTTGTTGTTGTTGTTGTTGTTGTTGTTGTTGTTGTTTATTTGACGTCGTTTTTGTCATTGTTTTTGTTGTTTATTTGACGTTGTTATTGTTGTTGTTTATTTGACGTTGTTGTTGTTGTTTATTTGACGTTGTTGTTGTTGTTGTTGACGTTGTTGTTGTTGTTTATTTGACGTTGTTGTTGTTGTTGTTGTTATTTATTTGACGTTGTTGTTGTTATTGACGTTGTTGTTGTTGTTATTTATTTGACTTTGTTGTTGTTATTGTTGTTGTTTATTTGACGTTGTTGTTGTTGTTATTTATTTGACGTTGTTGTTGTTGTTGTTTATTTGACATTGTTGTTGTTGTTATTGTTTATTTGACGTTGTTGTTGTTGTTGTTCTTGTTTATTTGACGTTGTTGTTGTTGTTGTTGTTGACGTTGTTGTTGTTGTTTATTTGACGTTGTTGTTGTTGTTGACGTTGTTGTTGTTGTTTATTTGACGTTGTTGTTGTTGTTGTTGTTTATTTGACGATGTTGTCTTTGTTGACGTTGTTGTTGTTGTTGTTATTTATTTGACATTGTTGTTGTTGTTATTGTTGTTGTTGTTGTTTATTTGACGTTGTTGTTGTTGTTGTTATTTATTTGACGTTGTTGTTGTTGTTATTGTTTATTTGACGTTGTTGTTTATTTGACGTTGTTATTGTTGTTGACGTTGTTGTTGTTGTTGTTGTTGTTTATTTGACGTTGTTGTTGTTGACGTTTATGTTGTTGTTGTTGTTGTTTATTTGACAATGTTATTGTTGTTGTTTATTTGACGTTGTTGTTGTTGTTGTTGTTTATTTGACGGTGTTGTTGTTGTTATTTATTTGACGTTGTTGTTGTTGTTGGTTATTTGACGTTGTTGTTGTTGTTTATTTGATTTTGTTTTTGTCATTGTTTTTGTTGTTTATTTGACGTTGTTATTGTTGTTGTTTATTTGACGTTGTTGTTGTTATTTATTTGATGTTGTTGTTGTTGTTGTTGTTTATTTGACGTTGTTTTAAATGTTGTTGTTTATTTGACGTTGTTGTTGTTGTTTATATGACATTGTTGTTGTTGTTGACGTTGTTGTTGTTGTTGTTTATTTGACATTGTTGTTGTTGTTGTTGTTGTTGTTGACGTTGTTGGTGTTGTTGTTTATTTGACGTTGTTGTTGTTGCTGTTTATTTGACGTTGTTTTAGTTGTTGTTGTTTATTTGACGTTGTTGTTGTTGACATTGTTATTGTTGTGGTTTATTTGACGTTGTTGTTGTTGTTGTTTATTTGACGTAGTTGTTGTTATTGACGTTGTAGTTGTTGTTGTTGTTGTTGTTGTTTATTCGACGTTTTTGTTGTTGTTGATGATGTTGTTGTTGTTGTTTATTTGACGTTGTTGTTATTGTTTATTTGACGTTGTTGTTGTTGTTTATTTGACGTTGTTGTTGTTCTTATTGTTGTTGTTTATGTTGTTGTTGTTGTTGTTTATTTGATGTTGTTGTTGTTGTTGTTTATTTGACGTTGTTGTTGTTGTTTATTTGACGTTGTTGTTGTTGTTGACATTGTTGTTGTTGTTTATTTGACGTTGTTGTTGTTGTTCTTTATTTGACATTGTTGTTTTTGTTGTTCATTTGACGTTGATGTTGTTGTTTATTTGACGTTGTTGTTGACATTGTTGTTGTTTTTGTTTATTTGTTGTTGTTTATTTGACGTTGTTTTTGTCATTGTTTTTGTTGTTTATTTGACGTTGTGATTGTTGTTGTTTATTTGACGTTTTTGCTGTTGTTTATTTGACGTTGTTATTGTTGTTGACGTTGTTGTTGTTGTTTATTTGATGTTGTTGTTGTTGTTGTTTATTTGACGTTATTGTTGTTGCTGACGTTGTTGTTGTTGTTATTTATTTTACATTGTTGTTGTTGTTATTGTTGTTGTTGATGTTTATTTGACGTTGTTGTTGTTGTTATTTATTTGACATTGTTGTTGTTGTTATTGTTTATTTGACGTTGTTGTTTATTTGACGTTGTTGTTGTTGTTGACGTTGTTGTTGTTGTTGACGTTGTTGTTGTTGTTGTTTATTTGACGTTGTCATTGTTGACGTTAGTGTTGTTGTTGTTGTTGTTGTTGTTTATTTGACGTTGTTGTTGTTGTTTATTTGACATTGTTGTTATTGTTGTTTATTTGACGGTGTTGTTGTTGTTATTTATTTGACGTTGTTGTTGTTGTTGTTGTTTATTTGACGTTGTTGTTGTTGTTGTTTATTTGACGTTGTTTTGGTCATTGTTGTTGTTGTTTATTTGACGTTGTTGTTGTTGTTGACGTTGTTGTTGTTGTTTATTTGACGTTTTTGTTGTTGTTGATGATGTTGTTGTTGTTGTTTATTTGACGTTGTTGTTATTGTTTATTTGACGTTGTTGTTGTTGTTTATTTGACGTTGTTGTTGTTGTTATTGTTGTTGTTTATTTGACGTTGTTGTTGTTGTTGTTTATTTGACGTTGTTGTTGTTGTTATTGTTGTTGTTTATTTGACGTTGTTGTTGTTGTTGTTGTTGTTGTTGTTTATTTGATGTTGTTGTTGTTGTTGTTGTTTATTTGACGTTGTTGTTGTTGTTTATTTGACGTTGTTATTGTTGTTGATATTTATTTGACGTTGTTGTTGTTGTTTATTTGACGTTGTTGTTGTTGTTTATTGGATGTTGTTGTTTATGTTGTTTATTTGACGGTGTTATTGTTGTTGTTGTTGTTGTTGTTGTTTATTTGACGTTGTTGTTGTTAACGTTGTTGTTGTTGTTGTTTATTTGACGTTGTTGTTGTTGTTGACATAGCTGTTGTTGTTGTTTGGTTGACGTTGTTGTTGTTGTTGATGATGTTGTTGTTTATTTGACGTTGTTGTTGTTCTTTATTTGACGTTGTTGTTGTTGTTGACATTGTTGTTGTTGTTGTTTATTTGACGTTGTTGTTGTTGTTCTTTATTTGACATTGTTGTTGTTGTTATTCATTTGACGTTGATGTTGTTGTTTATTTGACGTTGTTGTTGTTGTTGTTGTTGTTGTTTATTTGATGTTGTTGTTGTTGTTGTTCTTGACGTTGTTGTTGTTGTTTATTTTTACGTTGTCGTTGTTGACGTTTTTGTTGTTGTTGTTGTTGTTATTGTTTATTTGACGTTTTTGTTGTTGTTGTTGTTTATTTGACGTTGTTGTTGTTGTTGTTGTTGTTTATTTGACGTTGTTGTTATTGTTGTTTATTTGACGGTGTTATTGTTGTTATTTATTTGACGTTGTTGATGTTGTTGTTGTTTATTTGACGTTGGTTTTGTCATTGTTTTTGTTGTTTATTTGACGTTGTTATTGTTGTTGTTTATTTGACGTTGTTGTTGTTGTTGTTTATTTGATGTTGTTGTTGTTGTTGACGTTGTTGTTGTTGTTTATTTGACGTTGTTGTTGTTGTTGTTGATTATTTGACGTTGTTGTTGTTGTTGACGTTGTTGTTGTTGTTGTTATTTATTTGACGTTGTTGTTGTTATTGTTGTTGTTGTTGTTGTTTATTTGACGTTGTTGTTATTTATTTGACGTTGTTGTTGTTATTGTTGTTGTTGTTGTTGTTTATTTGACGTTGTTGTTATTTATTTGACGTTGTTGTTGTTGTTTATTTGACATTGTTGTTGTTGTTATTGTTTATTTGACGTTGTTGTTGTTGTTTATTTGACGTTGTTGTTGTTGTGATTGTTGACGTTGTTGTTGTTGTTTATTTGACGTTGTTGTTGTTGTTGACGTTTTTGTTGTTGTTGTTGTTGTTTATTTGACATTGTTGTTGTTGTTGTTGTTGTTGTTTATTTGACGTTGTTGTTGTTGTTGTTGTTGTTGTTGTTTATTTGACGGTGTTGTTGTTATTGTTGTTTATTTGACGTTGTTATTGTTGTTTATTTGACGTTGTTTTTGTTATTTGACGTTGTTGTTGTTGTTATTGTATTTGTTGTTGTTGTTGTTGCTTATTTGATGTTGTTGTTATTGTTGTTGTTTATTTGACGTTGTTGTTGCTGTTGTTTATTTGACGTTGTTGTTGTTGTTGTTTATTTGACGTTGTTGTTGTTGTTTATTTGATGTTGTTGTTGTTGTTGTTTATTTGACGTTGTTGTTGTTGTTTATTTGACGTTGTTGTTGTTGATATTTATTTGACGTTGTTGTTGTTATTGTTGTTGTTTATTTGACGTTGTTGTTGTTGTTTATTTGATGTTGTTGTTGTTGTTGTTTATTTGACGGTGTTGTTGTTGTTGTTGTTTATTTGACGTTGTTGTTGTTGTTGTTTATTTGACATTGTTGTTGTTGTTTATTTGACGTTGTTGTTGATATTGACATAGTTGTTGTTGTTGTTGTTTGTTTGACATTGTTGTTGATGTTGTTGTTTATTTGACGTTGTTGTTGTTGTTTATTTGACGTTGTTGTTGTTGTTGACATTGTTGTTGTTGTTGTTGTTGTTTATTTGACGTTGTGGTTGTTGTTTATTTGACATTGTTGTTGTTGTTGTTCATTTGACGTTGTTGTTGTTGTTTATTTGACGTTGTTGTTGTTGTTGGTTATTTGACGTTGTTTTTGTCATTGTTTTTGTTGTTTATTTGACGTTGTTATTGTTGTTGTTTATTTGACGTTGTTGTTGTTGTTTATTTGACGTTGTTATTGTTGTTGACGTTGTTGTTGTTGTTTATTTGACGTTGTTGTTGTTGTTTATTTGACGTTGTTGTCTTTGTTGACGTTGTTGTTGTTGTTATTTATTTGACATTGTTGTTGTTGTTGTTTATTTGACGTTGTTGTTCTTGTTATTTATTTGATGTTGTTGTTGTTGTTATTGTTTATTTGACGTTGTTGACGTTGTTGTTGTTGTTGTTGTTTATTTGACGTTGTTGTTGTTGACGTTTTTGTTGTTGTTGTTGTTGTTGTTCATTTGACAATGTTATTGTTGTTGTTTATTTGTCGTCGTTGTTGTTGTTGTTTATTTGACGTTGTTGTTGTTGTTGTTTATTTGACGTTGTTTTTGTCATTGTTTTTGTTGTTTATTTGACGTTGTTATTGTTGTTGTTTATTTGACGTTGTTGTTGTTATTTATTTGACGTTGTTGTTGTTGTTGTTTATTTGACGTTGTTTTAGATGTTGTTGTTTATTTGACGATGTTGTTGTTGTTGTTTATTTGACATTGTTGTTGTTGTTGACGTTGTTGTTGTTGTTGTTGTTTATTTGACATTGTTGTTGTTGTTGTTGTTGTTGATGTTGCTGGTGTTGTTGTTTATTTGACGTTGTTGTTGTTGTTGTTTATTTGACGTTGTTTTAGTTGTTGTTGTTTTTTTGACGTTGTTGTTGTTGTTGTTGTTTATTTGACGTTGTTTTTGTCATTGTTTTTGTTGTTTATTTGACGTTGTTATTGTTGTTGTTTATTTGACGTTGTTGTTGTTGTTGTTTATTTGACGTTGTTGTTGTTGTTGTTGACGTTGTTATTGTTGTTTATTTGACGTTTTTGTGGTTATTGATGATGTTGTTGTTGTTGTTTATTTGACGTTGTTGTTGTTGTTATTGTTGTTGTTTATTTGACGTTGTTGTTGTTGTTGTTTATTTGACGTTGTTGTTGTTGTTGTTTATTTGACGTTGTTATTGTTGTTGATATTTATTTGCCGTTGTTGTTGTTGTTGTTTATTTGACATTGTTGTCGTTGTTTATTGGATGTTGTTGTTATTGTTGTTTATTTGACGGTGTTATTGTTGTTATTGTTGTTGTTTATTTGACGTTGTTGTTGTTGACGTTGTTGTTGTTGTTGTTGTTTATTTGACGTTGTTGTTGTTGTTGAAATAGTTGTTGTTGTTGTTTGTTTGACGTTGTTGTTGTTGTTGTTGATGTTATTGTTTATTTGACGTTGTTGTTGTTGTTTATTTGACGTTGTTGTTGTTGTTGACATTGTTGTTGTTGTTGTTGTTTATTTGACGTTGTTGTTGTTGTTCTTTATTTGACATTGTTGTTGTTGTGGTTCATTTGACGTTGATGTTGTTGTTTATTTGACGTTGTTGTTGTTGTTGTTGTTGTTTATTTGACGTTGTTCTTGTTGTTTATATGACATTGTTGTTGTTGTTGACGTTGTTGTTGTTGTTTATTTGACATTGTTGTTGTTGTTGTTGTTGTTGTTGACGTTGTTGGTGTTGTTGTTTATTTGACGTTGTTGTTGTTGCTGTTTATTTGACGTTGTTTTAGTTGTTGTTGTTTATTTGACGTTGTTGTTGTTGACATTGTTATTGTTGTGGTTTATTTGACGTTGTTGTTGTTGTTGTTTATTTGACGTAGTTGTTGTTATTGACGTTGTAGTTGTTGTTGTTGTTGTTGTTTATTCGACGTTTTTGTTGTTGTTGATGATGTTGTTGTTGTTGTTTATTTGACGTTGTTGTTATTGTTTATTTGACGTTGTTGTTGTTGTTTATTTGACGTTGTTGTTGTTTATGTTGTTGTTGTTGTTGTTTATTTGATGTTGTTGTTGTTGTTGTTTATTTGACGTTGTTGTTGTTTATTTGACGTTGTTGTTGTTGTTGACATTGTTGTTGTTGTTGTTGTTTATTTGACGTTGTTGTTGTTGTTCTTTATTTGACATTGTTGTTTTTGTTGTTCATTTGACGTTGATGTTGTTGTTTATTTGACGTTGTTGTTGACATTGTTGTTGTTTTCGTTTATTTGTTGTTGTTTATTTGACGTTGTTTTTGTCATTGTTTTTGTTGTTTATTTGACGTTGTGGTTGTTGTTGTTTATTTGACGTTTTTGCTGTTGTTTATTTGACGTTGTTATTGTTGTTGACGTTGTTGTTGTTGTTTATTTGATGTTGTTGCTGTTGTTGTTTATTTGACGTTATTGTTGTTGCTGACGTTGTTGTTGTTGTTATTTATTTTACATTGTTGTTGTTGTTATTGTTGTTGTTGTTGTTTATTTGACGTTGTTGTTGTTGTTATTGTTGTTGTTTATTTGACGTTGTTGTTGTTGTTGTTGTTGTTGTTGTTTATTTGATGTTGTTGTTGTTGTTGTTTATTTGACGTTGTTGTTGTTGTTTATTTGACGTTGTTATTGTTGTTGATATTTATTTGACGTTGTTGTTGTTGTTTATTTGACGTTGTTGTTGTTGTTTATTGGATGTTGTTGTTTATGTTGTTTATTTGACGGTGTTATTGTTGTTGTTGTTGTTGTTGTTGTTTATTTGATGTTGTTGTTGTTAACGTTGTTGTTGTTGTTGTTGTTTATTTGACGTTGTTGTTGTTGTTGACATAGCTGTTGTTGTTGTTTGGTTGACGTTGTTGTTGTTGTTGTTGATGTTGTTGTTTATTTGACGTTGTTGTTGTTGTTTATTTGACGTTGTTGTTGTTGTTGACATTGTTGTTGTTGTTGTTTATTTGACGTTGTTGTTGTTGTTCTTTATTTGACATTGTTGTTGTTGTTATTCATTTGACGTTGATGTTGTTGTTTATTTGACGTTGTTGTTGTTGTTGTTGTTGTTGTTTATTTGATGTTGTTGTTGTTGTTGTTCTTGACGTTGTTGTTGTTGTTTATTTTTACGTTGTCGTTGTTGACGTTTTTGTTGTTGTTGTTGTTGTTATTGTTTATTTGACGTTTTTGTTGTTGTTGTTGTTTATTTGACGTTGTTGTTATTGTTGTTTATTTGACGTTGTTGTTATTGTTGTTTATTTGACGGTGTTATTGTTGTTATTTATTTGACGTTGTTGATGTTGTTGTTGTTTATTTGACATTGGTTTTGTCATTGTTTTTGTTGTTTATTTGACGTTGTTATTGTTGTTGTTTATTTGACGTTGTTGTTGTTGTTGTTTATTTGATGTTGTTGTTGTTGTTGACGTTGTTGTTGTTGTTTATTTGACGTTGTTGTTGTTGTTGTTGATTATTTGACGTTGTTGTTGTTGTTGACGTTGTTGTTGTTGTTGTTATTTATTTGACGTTGTTGTTGTTATTGTTGTTGTTGTTGTTGTTTATTTGACGTTGTTGTTATTTATTTGACGTTGTTGTTGTTATTGTTGTTGTTGTTGTTGTTTATTTGACGTTGTTGTTATTTATTTGACGTTGTTGTTGTTGTTTATTTGACATTGTTGTTGTTGTTATTGTTTATTTGACGTTGTTGTTGTTGTTTATTTGACGTTGTTGTTGTTGTGATTGTTGACGTTGTTGTTGTTGTTTATTTGACGTTGTTGTTGTTGTTGACGTTTTTGTTGTTGTTGTTGTTGTTTATTTGACATTGTTGTTGTTGTTGTTGTTGTTGTTGTTTATTTGACGGTGTTGTTGTTATTGTTGTTTATTTGACGTTGTTATTGTTGTTTATTTGACGTTGTTTTTGTTATTTGACGTTGTTGTTGTTGTTATTGTATTTGTTGTTGTTGTTGTTGCTTATTTGATGTTGTTGTTATTGTTGTTGTTTATTTGACGTTGTTGTTGCTGTTGTTTATTTGACGTTGTTGTTGTTGTTGTTTATTTGACGTTGTTGTTGTTGTTTATTTGATGTTGTTGTTGTTGTTGTTGTTTATTTGACGTTGTTGTTGTTGTTTATTTGACGTTGTTGTTGTTGATATTTATTTGACGTTGTTATTGTTATTGTTGTTGTTTATTTGACGTTGTTGTTGTTGTTTATTTGATGTTGTTGTTGTTGTTGTTTATTTGACGGTGTTGTTGTTGTTGTTGTTGTTGTTTATTTGACGTTGTTGTTGTTGTTGTTTATTTGACATTGTTGTTGTTGTTTATTTGACGTTGTTGTTGATATTGACATAGTTGTTGTTGTTGTTGTTTGTTTGACATTGTTGTTGATGTTGTTGTTTATTTGACGTTGTTGTTGTTGTTTATTTGACGTTGTTGTTGTTGTTGACATTGTTGTTGTTGTTGTTGTTTATTTGACGTTGTTGTTGTTGTTTATTTGACATTGTTGTTGTTGTTGTTCATTTGACGTTGTTGTTGTTGTTTATTTGACGTTGTTGTTGTTGTTGGTTATTTGACGTTGTTTTTGTCATTGTTTTTGTTGTTTATTTGACGTTGTTATTGTTGTTGTTTATTTGACGTTGTTGTTGTTGTTTATTTGACGTTGTTATTGTTGTTGACGTTGTTGTTGTTGTTTATTTGACGTTGTTGTCTTTGTTGACGTTGTTGTTGTTATTGTTATTTATTTGACATTGTTGTTGTTGTTATTGTTGTTGTTGTTGTTTATTTGACGTTGTTGTTCTTGTTATTTATTTGACGTTGTTGTTGTTGTTATTGTTTATTTGACGTTGTTGACGTTGTTGTTGTTGTTATTGTTGTTTATTTGACGTTGTTGTTGTTGACGTTTTTGTTGTTGTTGTTGTTGTTGTTCATTTGACAATGTTATTGTTGTTGTTTATTTGTCGTCGTTGTTGTTGTTGTTTATTTGACGTTGTTGTTGTTGTTGTTTATTTGACGTTGTTTTTGTCATTGTTTTTGTTGTTTATTTGACGTTGTTATTGTTGTTGTTTATTTGACGTTGTTGTTGTTATTTATTTGACGTTGTTGTTGTTGTTGTTTATTTGACGTTGTTTTAGATGTTGTTGTTTATTTGACGTTGTTGTTGTTGTTTATTTGACATTGTTGTTGTTGTTGACGTTGTTGTTGTTGTTGTTGTTTATTTGACATTGTTGTTGTTGTTGTTGTTGATGTTGCTGGTGTTGTTGTTTATTTGACGTTGTTGTTGTTGTTGTTTATTTGACGTTGTTTTAGTTGTTGTTGTTTTTTTGACGTTGTTGTTGTTGTTGTTGTTTATTTGACGTTGTTTTTGTCATTGTTTTTGTTGTTTATTTGACGTTGTTATTGTTGTTGTTTATTTGACGTTGTTGTTGTTGTTGTTTATTTGACGTTGTTGTTGTTGTTCTTGACGTTGTTATTGTTGTTTATTTGACGTTTTTGTGGTTGTTGATGATGTTGTTGTTGTTGTTTATTTGACGTTGTTGTTGTTGTTATTGTTGTTGTTTATTTGACGTTGTTGTTGTTGTTGTTGTTTATTTGATGTTGTTGTTGTTGTGGTTTATTTGACGTTGTTGTTGTTGTTGTTTATTTGACGTTGTTATTGTTGTTGATATTTATTTGACGTTGTTGTTGTTGTTTATTTGACATTGTTGTCGTTGTTTATTGGATGTTGTTGTTATTGTTGTTTATTTGACGGTGTTATTGTTGTTGTTGTTGTTGTTGTTTATTTGACGTTGTTGTTGTTGACGTTGTTGTTGTTGTTGTTGTTGTTTATTTGACGTTGTTGTTGTTGTTGACATAGTTGTTGTTGTTGTTTGTTTGACGTTGTTGTTGTTGTTGTTGATGTTATTGTTTATTTGACGTTGTTGTTGTTGTTTATTTGACGTTGTTGTTGTTGTTGACATTGTTGTTGTTGTTGTTGTTGTTTATTTGACGTTGTTGTTGTTGTTCTTTATTTGACATTGTTGTTGTTGTGGTTCATTTGACGTTGATGTTGTTGTTTATTTGACGTTGTTGTTGTTGTTGTTGTTGTTGTTGTTGTTTATTTGACGTTGTTTTTGTCATTGTTTTTGTTGTTTATTTGACGTTGTTATTGTTGTTGTTTATTTGACGTTGTTGTTGTTGTTGTTTATTTGACGTTGTTATTGTTGTTGACGTTGTTGTTGTTTATTTGATGTTGTTGTTGTTGTTGTTGTTGTTGTTGTTTATTTGACGTTGTTGTTGTTGTTGCTGACGTTGTTGTTGTTGTTATTTATTTTACATTGTTGTTGTTGTTATTGTTGTTGTTGTTGTTTATTTGACGTAGTTGTTGTTGTTGTTATTTATTTTACATTGTTGTTGTTGTTATTGTTGTTGTTGTTGTTTATTTGACGTAGTTGTTGTTGTTGTTATTTATTTGACGTTGTTGTTGTAGTTATTGTTTATTTGACGTTGTTGTTTATTTGACATTGTTGTTGTTGTTGTTCTTGACGTTGTTGTTGTTGTTCTTGACGTTGTTGTTGTTGTTGTTGTTGTTGTTTATTTGACGTTGTCGTTGTTGACGTTTTTGTTGTTGTTGTTGTTGTTTATTTGACGTTGTTGTTGTTGTTGTTGTTTATTTGACGTTGTTGTTGTTGTTGTTGTTTATTTGACGTTGTTGTTATTGTTGTTTATTTGACGGTGTTGTTGTTGTTATTTATTTGACGTTGTTGTTGTTGTTTATTTGACGTTGTTGTTGTTGTTGTTTATTTGACGTTGTTTTTGTCATTGTTTTTGTTGTTTATTTGACGTTGTTATTGTTGTTGTTTATTTGACGTCGTTGTTGTTGTTTATTTGATGTTGTTGTTGTTGTTGTTGACGTTGTTGTTGTTGTTTATTTGACGTTGTTGTTGTTGACGTTTTTGTTGTTGTTGTTGTTGTAGTTTATTTGACATTGTTGTTGTTGTTGTTTATTTGACGTTGTTGTTGTTGTTGTTTATTTGACGGTGTTGTTGTTGTTGTTGTTTATTTGACGTTGTTGTTGTTGTTGTTGTTGTTGTTTATTTGACGTTGTCGTTGTTGTTTATTTGACATTGTTGTTGTTGTTGACGTTGTTGTTGTTGTTGTTGTTTATTTGACATTGTTGTTGTTGTTGTTATTGTTGATGTTGCTGGTGTTGTTGTTTATTTGACGTTGTTGTTGTTGTTGTTTATTTGACGTTGTTTTAGTTGTTGTTGTTTTTTTGACGTTGTTGTTGTTGTTGTTTATTTGACGTTGTTTTTGTCATTGTTTTTGTTGTTTATTTGACGTTGTTATTGTTGTTGTTTATTTGACGTTGTTGTTGTTGTTGTTTATTTGACGTTGTTGTTGTTGTTGTTGACATTGTTATTGTTGTTTATTTGACGTTTTTGTGGTTGTTGATGATGTTGTTGTTGTTGTTTATTTGACGTTGTTGTTGTTGTTATTGTTGTTGTTTATTTGACGTTGTTGTTGTTGTTGTTGTTTATTTGATGTTGTTGTTGTTGTGGTTTATTTGACGTTGTTGTTGTTGTTGTTTATTTGACGTTGTTATTGTTGTTGATATTTATTTGACGTTGTTGTTGTTGTTTATTTGACATTGTTGTCGTTGTTTATTGGATGTTGTTGTTATTGTTGTTTATTTGACGGTGTTATTGTTGTTGTTGTTGTTGTTTATTTGACGTTGTTGTTGTTGACGTTGTTGTTGTTGTTGTTGTTTATTTGACGTTGTTGTTGTTGTTGACATAGTTGTTGTTGTTGTTTGTTTGACGTTGTTGTTGTTGTTGTTGATGTTATTGTTTATTTGACGTTGTTGTTGTTGTTTATTTGACGTTGTTGTTGTTGTTAACATTGTTGTTGTTGTTGTTGTTTATTTGACGTTGTTGTTGTTGTTCTTTATTTGACATTGTTGTTGTTGTGGTTCATTTGACGTTGATGTTGTTGTTTATTTGACGTTGTTGTTGTTGTTGTTGTTGTTGTTGTTGTTTATTTGACGTTGTTTTTGTCATTGTTTTTGTTGTTTATTTGACGTTGTTATTGTTGTTGTTTATTTGACGTTGTTGTTGTTGTTGTTTATTTGGCGTTGTTATTGTTGTTGACGTTGTTGTTGTTTATTTGATGTTGTTGTTGTTGTTGTTGTTGTTGTTGTTGTTTATTTGACGTTGTTGTTGTTGTTGCTGACGTTGTTGTTGTTGTTATTTATTTTACATTGTTGTTGTTGTTATTGTTGTTGTTGTTGTTTATTTGACGTAGTTGTTGTTGTTGTTATTTATTTTACATTGTTGTTGTTATTGTTGTTGTTGTTGTTTATTTGACGTAGTTGTTGTTGTTGTTATTTATTTGACGTTGTTGTTGTTGTTATTGTTTATTTGACGTTGTTGTTTATTTGACATTGTTGTTGTTGTTGTTGTTCTTGACGTTGTTGTTGTTGTTCTTGACGTTGTTGTTGTTGTTTATTTGACGTTGTCGTTGTTGACGTTTTTGTTGTTGTTGTTGTTGTTTATTTGACGTTGTTGTTGTTGTTGTTTATTTGACATTGTTGTTGTTGTTGTTTATTTGACGTTGTTGTTATTGTTGTTTATTTGACGGTGTTGTTGTTGTTATTTATTTGACGTTGTTGTTGTTGTTTATTTGACGTTGTTGTTGTTGTTGTTTATTTGACGTTGTTTTTGTCATTGTTTTTGTTGTTTATTTGACGTTGTTATTGTTGTTGTTTATTTGACGTTGTTGTTGTTGTTTATTTGATGTTGTTGTTGTTGTTGTTGACGTTGTTGTTGTTGTTTATTTGATGTTGTTGTTGTTGACGTTTTTGTTGTTGTTGTTGTTGTAGTTTATTTGACATTGTTGTTGTTGTTGTTTATTTGACGTTGTTGTTGTTGTTGTTTATTTGACGGTGTTGTTGTTGTTGTTGTTTATTTGACGTTGTTGTTGTTTATTTGACGTTGTCGTTGTTGTTTATTTGACGTTGTTGTTGTTGTTTATTTGACGTTGTTGTTGTTATTGACATAGTTGTTGTTGTTGTTTGTTTGACATTGTTGTTGTTGTTGTTGATGTTGTTGTTTATTTGACGTTGTTGTTGTTGTTTATTTGACGTTGTTGTTGTTGTTGTTGACATTGTTGTTGTTGTTGTTGTTTTTGTTTATTTGACATTGTTGTTGTTGTTGTTCATTTGACGTTGTTGTTGTTGTTGTTTATTTGACGTTGTTGTTGTTTATTTGACGTTGTTTTTGTCATTGTTTTTGTTGTTTATTTGACGTTGTTATTGTTGTTGTTTATTTGACGTTGTTGTTGTTGTTGTTGTTTATTTGACGTTGTTATTGTTGTTGACGTTGTTGTTGTTTATTTGATGTTGCTGTTGTTGTTGTTGTTGTTTATTTGACGTTGTTGTTGTTGTTGCTGACGTTGTTGTTGTTATTTATTTTACATTGTTGTTGTTGTTATTGTTGTTGTTGTTGTTTATTTGACGTAGTTGTTGTTGTTGTTATTTATTTGACGTTGTTGTTGTTATTGTTTATTTGACGTTGTTGTTTATTTGACATTGTTGTTGTTGTTGTTCTTGACGTTGTTGTTGTTGTTGTTCTTGACGTTGTTGTTGTTGTTGTTGTTTATTTGACGTTGTCGTTGTTGACGTTTTTGTTGTTGTTGTTGTTGTTTATTTGACGTTGTTGTTGTTGTTGTTTATTTGACGTTGTTGTTGTTGTTGTTGTTTATTTGACGTTGTTGTTATTGTTGTTTATTTGACGGTGTTGTTGTTGTTATTTATTTGACGTTGTTGTTGTTGTTTATTTGACGTTGTTGTTGTTGTTGTTTATTTGACGTTGTTTTTGTCATTGTTTTTGTTGTTTATTTGACGTTGTTATTGTTGTTGTTTATTTGACGTTGTTGTTGTTGTTTATTTGATGTTGTTGTTGTTGTTGTTGACGTTGTTGTTGTTGTTTATTTGACGTTGTTGTTGTTGACGTTTTTGTTGTTGTTGTTGTTGTAGTTTATTTGACATTGTTGTTGTTGTTGTTTATTTGACGTTGTTGTTGTTGTTGTTTATTTGACGGTGTTGTTGTTGTTGTTGTTTATTTGACGTTGTTGTTGTTGTTGTTGTTGTTGTTTATTTGACGTTGTCGTTGTTGTTTATTTGACATTGTTGTTGTTGTTGACGTTGTTGTTGTTGTTGTTGTTTATTTGACATTGTTGTTGTTGTTGTTATTGTTGATGTTGCTGGTGTTGTTGTTTATTTGACGTTGTTGTTGTTGTTGTTTATTTGACGTTGTTTTAGTTGTTGTTGTTTTTTTGACGTTGTTGTTGTTGTTGTTTATTTGACGTTGTTTTTGTCATTGTTTTTGTTGTTTATTTGACGTTGTTATTGTTGTTGTTTATTTGACGTTGTTGTTGTTGTTGTTTATTTGACGTTGTTGTTGTTGTTGTTGACATTGTTATTGTTGTTTATTTGACGTTTTTGTGGTTGTTGATGATGTTGTTGTTGTTGTTTATTTGACGTTGTTGTTGTTGTTATTGTTGTTGTTTATTTGACGTTGTTGTTGTTGTTGTTGTTTATTTGATGTTGTTGTTGTTGTGGTTTATTTGACGTTGTTGTTGTTGTTGTTTATTTGACGTTGTTATTGTTGTTGATATTTATTTGACGTTGTTGTTGTTGTTTATTTGACATTGTTGTCGTTGTTTATTGGATGTTGTTGTTATTGTTGTTTATTTGACGGTGTTATTGTTGTTGTTGTTGTTGTTTATTTGACGTTGTTGTTGTTGACGTTGTTGTTGTTGTTGTTTATTTGACGTTGTTGTTGTTGTTGACATAGTTGTTGTTGTTGTTTGTTTGACGTTGTTGTTGTTGTTGTTGATGTTATTGTTTATTTGACGTTGTTGTTGTTGTTTATTTGACGTTGTTGTTGTTGTTAACATTGTTGTTGTTGTTGTTGTTTATTTGACGTTGTTGTTGTTGTTCTTTATTTGACATTGTTGTTGTTGTGGTTCATTTGACGTTGATGTTGTTGTTTATTTGACGTTGTTGTTGTTGTTGTTGTTGTTGTTTATTTGACGTTGTTTTTGTCATTGTTTTTGTTGTTTATTTGACGTTGTTATTGTTGTTGTTTATTTGACGTTGTTGTTGTTGTTGTTTATTTGACGTTGTTATTGTTGTTGACGTTGTTGTTGTTTATTTGATGTTGTTGTTGTTGTTGTTGTTGTTGTTGTTGTTTATTTGACGTTGTTGTTGTTGTTGCTGACGTTGTTGTTGTTGTTATTTATTTTACATTGTTGTTGTTGTTATTGTTGTTGTTGTTGTTTATTTGACGTAGTTGTTGTTGTTGTTATTTATTTTACATTGTTGTTGTTATTGTTGTTGTTGTTGTTTATTTGACGTAGTTGTTGTTGTTGTTATTTATTTGACGTTGTTGTTGTTGTTATTGTTTATTTGACGTTGTTGTTTATTTGACATTGTTGTTGTTGTTGTTGTTCTTGACGTTGTTGTTGTTGTTCTTGACGTTGTTGTTGTTGTTTATTTGACGTTGTCGTTGTTGACGTTTTTGTTGTTGTTGTTGTTGTTTATTTGACGTTGTTGTTGTTGTTGTTTATTTGACATTGTTGTTGTTGTTGTTGTTTATTTGACGTTGTTGTTATTGTTGTTTATTTGACGGTGTTGTTGTTGTTATTTATTTGACGTTGTTGTTGTTGTTTATTTGACGTTGTTGTTGTTGTTGTTTATTTGACGTTGTTTTTGTCATTGTTTTTGTTGTTTATTTGACGTTGTTATTGTTGTTGTTTATTTGACGTTGTTGTTGTTGTTTATTTGATGTTGTTGTTGTTGTTGTTGACGTTGTTGTTGTTGTTTATTTGATGTTGTTGTTGTTGACGTTTTTGTTGTTGTTGTTGTTGTAGTTTATTTGACATTGTTGTTGTTGTTGTTTATTTGACGTTGTTGTTGTTGTTGTTTATTTGACGGTGTTGTTGTTGTTGTTGTTTATTTGACGTTGTTGTTGTTTATTTGACGTTGTCGTTGTTGTTTATTTGACGTTGTTGTTGTTGTTTATTTGACGTTGTTGTTGTTATTGACATAGTTGTTGTTGTTGTTTGTTTGACATTGTTGTTGTTGTTGTTGATGTTGTTGTTTATTTGACGTTGTTGTTGTTGTTTATTTGACGTTGTTGTTGTTGTTGTTGACATTGTTGTTGTTGTTGTTGTTTTTGTTTATTTGACATTGTTGTTGTTGTTGTTCATTTGACGTTGTTGTTGTTGTTGTTTATTTGACGTTGTTGTTGTTTATTTGACGTTGTTTTTGTCATTGTTTTTGTTGTTTATTTGACGTTGTTATTGTTGTTGTTTATTTGACGTTGTTGTTGTTGTTGTTGTTTATTTGACGTTGTTATTGTTGTTGACGTTGTTGTTGTTTATTTGATGTTGCTGTTGTTGTTGTTGTTGTTTATTTGACGTTGTTGTTGTTGTTGCTGACGTTGTTGTTGTTATTTATTTTACATTGTTGTTGTTGTTATTGTTGTTGTTGTTGTTTATTTGACGTAGTTGTTGTTGTTGTTATTTATTTGACGTTGTTGTTGTTATTGTTTATTTGACGTTGTTGTTTATTTGACATTGTTGTTGTTGTTGTTCTTGACGTTGTTGTTGTTGTTGTTCTTGACGTTGTTGTTGTTGTTGTTGTTTATTTGACGTTGTCGTTGTTGACGTTTTTGTTGTTGTTGTTGTTGTTTATTTGACGTTGTTGTTGTTGTTGTTTATTTGACGTTGTTGTTGTTGTTGTTGTTGTTTATTTGACGTTGTTGTTATTGTTGTTTATTTGACGGTGTTGTTGTTGTTATTTATTTGACGTTGTTGTTGTTGTTTATTTGACGTTGTTGTTGTTGTTGTTTATTTGACGTTGTTTTTGTCATTGTTTTTGTTGTTTATTTGACGTTGTTATTGTTGTTGTTTATTTGACGTTGTTGTTGTTGTTTATTTGATGTTGTTGTTGTTGTTGTTGTTGACGTTGTTGTTGTTGTTTATTTGACGTTGTTGTTGTTGACGTTTTTGTTGTTGTTGTTGTTGTAGTTTATTTGACATTGTTGTTGTTGTTGTTTATTTGACGTTGTTGTTGTTGTTGTTTATTTGACGGTGTTGTTGTTGTTGTTGTTTATTTGACGTTGTTGTTGTTGTTTATTTGACGTTGTTGTTGTTGTTTATTTGACGTTGTTGTTGTTATTGACATAGTTGTTGTTGTTGTTTGTTTAACATTGTTGTTGTTGTTGTTGTTGATGTTGTTGTTTATTTGACGTTGTTGTTGTTATTGTTTTTTTGACGTTGTTGTTGTTGTTGACATTGTTGCTGTTGTTGTTGTTTTTGTTTATTTGACATTGTTGTTGTTGTTGTTCATTTGACGTTGTTGTTGTTGTTGTTTATTTGACGTTGTTGTTGTTTGTTTGACGTTGTTTTTGTCATTGTTTTTGTTGTTTATTTGACGTTGTTATTGTTGTTGTTTATTTGACATTGTTGTTGTTGTTGTTTATTTGACGTTGTTGTTGTTGTTTATTTGACGTTGTTGTTGTTGATATTTATTTGACGTTGTTGTTGTTTATTTGACGTTGTTGTTGTTGTTTATTTGATGTTGTTGTTGTTGTTGTTTATTTGACGGTGTTGTTGTTGTTGTTGTTGTTGTTTATTTGACGTTGTTGTTGTTGTTTATTTGACATTGTTGTTGTTGTTTATTTGACGTTGTTGTTGATATTGACATAGTTGTTGTTGTTGTTGTTTGTTTGACATTGTTGTTGATGTTGTTGTTTATTTGACGTTGTTGTTGTTGTTTATTTGACGTTGTTGTTGTTGTTGACATTGTTGTTGTTGTTGTTGTTGTTTATTTGACGTTGTTGTTGTTGTTTATTTGACATTGTTGTTGTTGTTGTTCATTTGACGTTGTTGTTGTTGTTTATTTGACGTTGTTGTTGTTGTTGGTTATTTGACGTTGTTTTTGTCATTGTTTTTGTTGTTTATTTGAAGTTGTTATTGTTGTTGTTTATTTGACGTTGTTGTTGTTGTTTATTTGACGTTGTTATTGTTGTTGACGTTGTTGTTGTTGTTTATTTGACGTTGTTGTTGTTGTTTATTTGACGTTGTTGTCTTTGTTGACGTTGTTGTTGTTATTGTTATTTATTTGACATTGTTGTTGTTGTTATTGTTGTTGTTGTTGTTTATTTGACGTTGTTGTTCTTGTTATTTATTTGACGTTGTTGTTGTTGTTATTGTTTATTTGACGTTG
>OX451739.1:460972887-460980387 GCA_948472305.1 Vicia faba | reverse complement strand
CGTTTTTGTTGTTGTTGTTGTTGTTGTTGTTCATTTGACAATGTTATTGTTGTTGTTTATTTGACGTCGTCGTTGTTGTTGTTGTTTATTTTACGTTGTTATTGTTGTTGATATTTATTTGACGTTGTTGTTGTTGTTTATTTGACATTGTTGTCGTTGTTTATTGGATGTTGTTGTTATTGTTGTTTATTTGACGGTGTTATTGTTGTTGTTGTTGTTGTTTATTTGACGTTGTTGTTGTTGACGTTGTTGTTGTTGTTGTTGTTGTTGTTGTTGTTTATTTGACGTTGTTGTTGTTGTTGACATAGTTGTTGTTGTTGTTTGTTTGACGTTGTTGTTGTTGTTGTTGATGTTATTGTTTATTTGACGTTGTTGTTGTTGTTTATTTGACGTTGTTGTTGTTGTTGACATTGTTGTTGTTGTTGTTGTTTATTTGACGTTGTTGTTGTTGTTCTTTATTTGACATTGTTGTTGTTGTGGTTCATTTGACGTTGATGTTGTTGTTTATTTGACGTTGTTGTTGTTGTTGTTGTTGTTGTTTATTTGACGTTGTTTTTGTCATTGTTTTTGTTGTTTATTTGACGTTGTTATTGTTGTTGTTTATTTGACGTTGTTGTTGTTGTTGTTTATTTGACGTTGTTATTGTTGTTGACGTTGTTGTTGTTTATTTGATGTTGTTGTTGTTGTTGTTGTTGTTGTTGTTTATTTGACGTTGTTGTTGTTGTTGCTGACGTTGTTGTTGTTGTTATTTATTTTACATTGTTGTTGTTGTTATTGTTGTTGTAGTTGTTTATTTGACGTAGTTGTTGTTGTTGTTATTTATTTTACATTGTTGTTGTTATTGTTGTTGTTGTTGTTTATTTGACGTAGTTGTTGTTGTTGTTATTTATTTGACGTTGTTGTTGTTGTTATTGTTTATTTGACGTTGTTGTTTATTTGACATTGTTGTTGTTGTTGTTGTTCTTGACGTTGTTGTTGTTGTTCTTGACGTTGTTGTTGTTGTTGTTGTTGTTTATTTGACGTTGTCGTTGTTGACGTTTTTGTTGTTGTTGTTGTTGTTGTTTATTTGACGTTGTTGTTGTTGTTGTTGTTTATTTGACATTGTTGTTGTTGTTGTTGTTTATTTGACGTTGTTGTTATTGTTGTTTATTTGACGGTGTTGTTGTTGTTATTTATTTGACGTTGTTGTTGTTGTTTATTTGACGTTGTTGTTGTTGTTGTTTATTTGACGTTGTTTTTGTCATTGTTTTTGTTGTTTATTTGACGTTGTTATTGTTGTTGTTTATTTGACGTTGTTGTTGTTGTTTATTTGATGTTGTTGTTGTTGTTGTTGACGTTGTTGTTGTTGTTTATTTGATGTTGTTGTTGTTGTTGACGTTTTTGTTGTTGTTGTTGTTGTAGTTTATTTGACATTGTTGTTGTTGTTGTTTATTTGACGTTGTTGTTGTTGTTATTTATTTGACGGTGTTGTTGTTGTTGTTGTTTATTTGACTTTGTTGTTGTTTATTTGACGTTGTCGTTGTTGTTTATTTGACGTTGTTGTTGTTGTTTATTTGACGTTGTTGTTGTTATTGACATAGTTGTTGTTGTTGTTTGTTTGACATTGTTGTTGTTGTTGTTGATGTTGTTGTTTATTTGACGTTGTTGTTGTTGTTTATTTGACGTTGTTGTTGTTGTTGTTGACATTGTTGTTGTTGTTGTTGTTTTTGTTTATTTGACATTGTTGTTGTTGTTGTTCATTTGACGTTGTTGTTGTTGTTGTTTATTTGACGTTGTTGTTGTTTATTTGACGTTGTTTTTGTCATTGTTTTTGTTGTTTATTTGACGTTGTTATTGTTGTTGTTTATTTGACGTTGTTGTTGTTGTTGTTGTTTATTTGACGTTGTTATTGTTGTTGACGTTGTTGTTGTTTATTTGATGTTGCTGTTGTTGTTGTTGTTGTTTATTTGACGTTGTTGTTGTTGTTGCTGACGTTGTTGTTGTTATTTATTTTACATTGTTGTTGTTGTTATTGTTGTTGTTGTTGTTTATTTGACGTAGTTGTTGTTGTTGTTATTTATTTGACGTTGTTGTTGTTATTGTTTATTTGACGTTGTTGTTTATTTGACATTGTTGTTGTTGTTGTTCTTGACGTTGTTGTTGTTGTTGTTCTTGACGTTGTTGTTGTTGTTGTTGTTTATTTGACGTTGTCGTTGTTGACGTTTTTGTTGTTGTTGTTGTTGTTTATTTGACGTTGTTGTTGTTGTTGTTTATTTGACGTTGTTGTTGTTGTTGTTGTTGTTTATTTGACGTTGTTGTTATTGTTGTTTATTTGACGGTGTTGTTGTTGTTATTTATTTGACGTTGTTGTTGTTGTTTATTTGACGTTGTTGTTGTTGTTGTTTATTTGACGTTGTTTTTGTCATTGTTTTTGTTGTTTATTTGACGTTGTTATTGTTGTTGTTTATTTGACGTTGTTGTTGTTGTTTATTTGATGTTGTTGTTGTTGTTGTTGTTGACGTTGTTGTTGTTGTTTATTTGACGTTGTTGTTGTTGACGTTTTTGTTGTTGTTGTTGTTGTAGTTTATTTGACATTGTTGTTGTTGTTGTTTATTTGACGTTGTTGTTGTTGTTTATTTGACGGTGTTGTTGTTGTTGTTGTTTATTTGACGTTGTTGTTGTTGTTTATTTGACGTTGTTGTTGTTGTTTATTTGACGTTGTTGTTGTTGTTTATTTGACGTTGTTGTTGTTATTGACATAGTTGTTGTTGTTGTTTGTTTAAAATTGTTGTTGTTGTTGTTGTTGATGTTGTTGTTTATTTGACGTTGTTGTTGTTATTGTTTATTTGACGTTGTTGTTGTTGTTGACATTGTTGCTGTTGTTGTTGTTTTTGTTTATTTGACATTGTTGTTGTTGTTGTTCATTTGACGTTGTTGTTGTTGTTGTTTATTTGACGTTGTTGTTGTTTGTTTGACGTTGTTTTTGTCATTGTTTTTGTTGTTTATTTGACGTTGTTATTGTTGTTGTTTATTTGACGTTGTTGTTGTTGTTGTTTATTTGACGTTGTTATTGTTGTTGACGTTGTTGTTGTTTATTTGATGTTGTTGTTGTTGTTGTTGTTGTTGTTTATTTGACGTTGTTGTTGTTGTTGCTGACGTTGTTGTTGTTGTTATTTATTTTATATTGTTGTTGTTGTTATTGTTGTTGTTGTTGTTTATTTGACGTAGTTGTTGTTGTTGTTATTTATTTGACGTTGTTGTTGTTGTTATTGTTTATTTGAGGTTGTTGTTTATTTGACATTGTTGTTGTTGTTGTTCTTGACGTTGTTGTTGTTGTTATTCTTGACGTTGTTGTTGTTGTTGTTTATTTGACGTTGTCGTTGTTGACGTTTTTGTTGTTGTTGTTGTTTATTTGACGTTGTTGTTGTTGTTGTTTATTTGACGTTGTTGTTGTTGTTGTTTATTTGACGTTGTTGTTATTGTTGTTTATTTGACGGTGTTGTTGTTGTTATTTATTTGACGTTGTTGTTGTTGTTTATTTGACGTTGTTGTTGTTGTTGTTGTTTATTTGACGTTGTTTTTGTCATTGTTTTTGTTGTTTATTTGACGTTGTTATTGTTGTTGTTTATTTGATGTTGTTGTTGTTGTTTATTTGATGTTGTTGTTGTTGTTGTTGACGTTGTTGTTGTTGTTTATTTGACGTTGTTGTTGTTGACGTTTTTGTTGTTGTTGTTGTTGTAGTTTATTTGACATTGTTGTTGTTGTTGTTTATTTGACGTTGTTGTTGTTGTTGTTTATTTGACGGTGTTGTTGTTATTGTTGTTTATTTGACGTTGTTGTTGTTGTTGTTTATTTGACGTTGTTATTGTTGTTTATTTGGCGTTGTTTTTGTTATTTGACGTTGTTGTTCTTGTTGTTGTATTTGTTGTTGTTGTTGTTGCTTATTTGATGTTGTTGTTGTTATTGTTGTTGTTTATTTGACGTTGTTGTTGCTGTTGTTTATTTGACGTTGTTGTTGTTGTTGTTGTTTATTTGACGTTGTTGTTGTTGTTGTTTAGTTGATGTTGTTGTTGTTGTTGTTGACGTTGTTGTTGTTGTTGTTTATTTGACGTTGTTGTTGTTGTTTATTTGATGTTGTTGTTGTTGTTTATTTGACGGTGTTGTTGTTGTTGTTTATTTAACGTTGTTGTTGTTGTTGTTGATGTTGTTGTTTATTTGACGTTGTTGTTGTTGTTGTTGTTGTTATTTATTTGACGTTGTTGTTGTTGTTATTGTTTATTTGACGTTGTTGACGTTGTTGTTGTTGTTGTTGTTGTTGTTTATTTGACGTTGTTGTTATTGACGTTTTTGTTGTTGTTGTTGTTGTTGTTGTTCATTTGACAATGTTATTGTTGTTGTTTATTTGACGTCGTCGTTGTTGTTGTTGTTTATTTTACGGTGTTGTTGTTGTTATTTATTTGACGTTGTTGTTGTTGTTGTTGTTTATTTGACGTTGTTGTTGTTGTTGTTTATTTGACGTTGTTTTTGTCATTGTTTTTGTTGTTTATTTGACGTTGTTATTGTTGTTGTTTATTTGACGTTGTTGTTGTTATTTATTTGACGTTGTTGTTGTTGTTGTTTATTTGACGTTGTTTTAGATGTTGTTGTTTATTTGACGTTGTTGTTGTTGTTTATTTGACATTGTTGTTGTTGTTGACGTTGTTGTTGTTGTTGTTGTTGTTTATTTGACATTGTTGTTGTTGTTGTTGTTGTTAATGTTGCTGGTGTTGTTGTTTATTTGACGTTGTTGTTGTTGTTGTTGTTTATTTGACGTTGTTTTAGTTGTTGTTGTTTTTTTGACGTTGTTGTTGTTGTTGTTGTTTATTTGACGTTGTTTTTGTCATTGTTTTTGTTGTTTATTTGACGTTGTTATTGTTGTTGTTTATTTGACGTTGTTGTTGTTGTTGTTGTTTATTTGACGTTGTTGTTGTTGTTGTTGACGTTGTTGTTGTTGTTTATTTGACGTTTTTGTGGTTGTTGATGATGTTGTTGTTGTTGTTTATTTGACGTTGTTGTTGTTGTTATTGTTGTTGTTTATTTGATGTTGTTGTTGTTGTTGTTTATTTGACGTTGTTGTTGTTGTTGTTTATTTGACGTTGTTGTTGTTGTTGTTTATTTGACGTTGTTGTTATTGTTGTTTATTTGACGGTGTTGTTGTTGTTATTTATTTGATGTTGTTGTTGTTGTTTATTTGACGTTGTTGTTGTTGTTGTTTATTTGACGTTGTTTTTGTCATTGTTTTTGTTGTTTATTTGACGTTGTTATTGTTGTTGTTTATTTGACGTTGTTGTTGTTGTTGTTTATTTGATGTTGTTGTTGTTGTTGTTGACGTTGTTGTTGTTGTTTATTTGACGTTGTTGTTGTTGACGTTTTTGTTGTTGTTGTTGTTGTAGTTTATTTGACATTGTTGTTGTTGTTGTTGTTTATTTGACGTTGTTGTTGTTGTTGTTTATTTGACGGTGTTGTTGTTATTGTTGTTTATTTGACGTTGTTGTTGTTGTTGTTTATTTGACGTTGTTATTGTTGTTTATTTGACGTTGTTTTTGTTATTTGACGTTGTTGTTCTTGTTGTTGTATTTGTTGTTGTTGTTGTTGCTTATTTGATGTTGTTGTTGTTATTGTTGTTGTTTATTTGACGTTGTTGTTGCTGTTGTTTATTTGACGTTGTTGTTGTTGTTGTTGTTGTTTATTTGACGTTGTTGTTGTTGTTGTTTATTTGATGTTGTTGTTGTTGTTGACGTTGTTGTTGTTGTTGTTGTTGTTTATTTGACGTTGTTGTTGTTGTTTATTTGATGTTGTTGTTGTTTATTTGACGGTGTTGTTGTTGTTGTTGTTTATTTGACGTTGATGTTGTTGTTTATTTGACGTTGTTGTTGTTGTTTATTTGACGTTGTTGTTGTTGTTTATTTGACGTTGTTGTTGTTGTTTATTTGACGTTGTTGTTGTTATTGACATAGTTGTTGTTGTTGTTTGTTTGACATTGTTGTTGTTGTTGTTGATGTTGTTGTTTATTTGATGTTGTTGTTGTTGTTGTTATTTATTTGACGTTGTTGTTGTTGTTATTGTTTATTTGACGTTGTTGATGTTGTTGTTGTTGTTGTTTATTTGACGTTGTTGTTGTTGACGTTTTTGTTGTTGTTGTTGTTGTTCATTTGACAATGTTATTGTTGTTGTTTATTTGACGTCGTTGTTGTTGTTGTTGTTTATTTTACGGTGTTGTTGTTGTTATTTATTTGACGTTGTTGTTGTTGTTGTTGTTGTTGTTTATTTGACGTTGTTGTTGTTGTTGTTGTTTATTTGACGTTGTTTTTGTCATTGTTTTTGTTGTTTATTTGACGTTGTTATTGTTGTTGTTTATTTGACGTTGTTGTTGTTATTTATTTGACGTTGTTGTTGTTGTTGTTTATTTGACGTTGTTTTAGATGTTGTTGTTTATTTGACGTTGTTGTTGTTGTTTGTTTGACATTGTTGTTGTTGTTGACGTTGTTGTTGTTGTTGTTTATTTGACATTGTTGTTGTTGTTGTTGTTGTTGATGTTGCTGGTGTTGTTGTTTATTTGACGTTGTTGTTGTTGTTGTTGTTTATTTGACATTGTTTTAGTTGTTGTTGTTTTTTTGACGATGTTGTTGTTGTTTACTATTTGACGTTGTTTTTGTCATTGTTTTTGTTGTTTATTTGACGTTGTTATTGTTGTAGTTTATTTGACGTTGTTGTTGTTGTTGTTTATTTGACGTTGTTGTTGTTGTTGTTGTTGACGTTGTTGTTGTTGTTTATTTGACATTTTTGTGGTTGTTGATGATGTTGTTGTTGTTGTTGTTTATTTGACGTTGTTGTTGTTGTTGTTTATTTGACGTTGTTGTTGTTGTTGTTGTTTATTTGATGTTGTTGTTGTTGTGATTTATTTGACGTTGTTGTTGTTGTTGTTTATTTAACGTTGTTATTGTTGTTGATATTTATTTGACGTTGTTGTTGTTGTTTATTTGACATTGTTGTTGTTGTTTATTGGATGTTGTTGTTATTGTTGTTTATTTGACGGTGTTATTGTTGTTGTTGTTGTTGTTGTTGTTTATTTGACGTTGTTGTTGTTGACGTTGTTGTTGTTGTTGTTGTTTATTTGACGTTGTTGTTGTTGACGTTTTTGTTGTTGTTGTTGTTGTTTATTTGACGTTGTTGTTGTTGTTGTTGTTTATTTGACGTTGTTGTTGTTGTTGTTGTTTATTTGACGTTGTTGTTATTGTTGTTTATTTGACGGTGTTGTTGTTGTTATTTATTTGACGTTGTTGTTGTTGTTTATTTGACGTTGTTGTTGTTGTTGTTTATTTGACGTTGTTTTTGTCATTGTTTTTGTTGTTTATTTGACGTTGTTATTGTTGTTGTTTATTTGACGTCGTTGTTGTTGTTTATTTGATGTTGTTGTTGTTGTTGACGTTGTTGTTGTTGTTTATTTGACGTTGTTGTTGTTGACGTTTTTGTTGTTGTTGT